>CM050170.1:14814535-15017035 GCA_027410445.1 Discoglossus pictus
GTCTCTATTTAACCCTATTAGTCCCATAAGGGTATATAAAGCCCCTCTGGGGCAGTTACAACGCTAACATTAACCCCATAAGTGCCATCACAGTCCTCAAGGACCCTCATGACACTAAGTACAAACACTACACTGCACTATACCCCCCAATAAAACATTAGATCTAAAATAACCCCCCTCTACACTAACCTATTAACACCTACACTACCTACCTACCCCCTATTACACCCCCCAACCCACTATTTACAGAAAATAATAAAACCTAACTTACAAAAATTAATAAAACCTAAGTCACAGAAAATAAAAAATCTACATTACAGAAAATAAAAAACCTACATTACAACCCCCCCCCCCCCACACACACACTACAGAAAATACAAAAAAAATGACACTAAACACAATAAATACCCTTATGGGACTAATGGGGTTAAATAGAGGCTTATGAGGGTCTGTATAGACCCCCAAAAGAGAGTGGGTTAAAATGGTGTAGTGCTTACACTTTGTGTCATGAGGGTCCTAGAAGACCCTCATGGCACTTATAGGGTTATTACATGGGTTCATTAGTGTGCTATAGGGGTCTATATAGTTGAGGCACACAGTACACTCACATTGTGTGACAAACCGCATTTCAACACTTTTTTATTGCTCCGTCATTTTTGACGGGCAAGTCGTTACATTGTGTGGCAAACAGCATTACCATGGCTTCAAATGTAATTGCTAGTAATCGCGAGTAATAATAATACTATAAGAATGTATTGTGTATTTTTCTCTTTTGCAGAAGCTCAAACAAACACAACTATCTCAGGTATGTACAGGGTGACACAGAGAGGAAGAGCTATGAGTCTGCCCCGCCCCCTGCAGGGTGACACTGTGACACAGACAGAAGGAGCTATGAGTCTGTCCCGCCCCCTGCAGGGTGACACTGTGACACAGACAGAAGGAGCTATGAGTCTGCCTCACCCTCTGCAGGATGACACTGTGACACCGACAGAAGGAGATTTGAGTCTGCCCCGCCCCCTGCAGGGTGACACTGTGACACAGACAGAAGGAGCTGTGAGTCGGCCCAGCCCTCTGCAGGTTTACACAGTGACTATAAGTCTTTATCTTTATTACAGGTGTTCCTGGTTGGGGTATCGCTCTCTTAGTTATAACATCCCTAATTCTCTCATCACTTGTGTGCAGTTTGATCTGTATGGTGAGTACCACCTCCTGATACTGTGCCCACTCACACAGGAATATATAATGTCAGACAGGCCGGTATAGTCTCAGGCACAATGTCTAACATACACCCTGTACTATGTATTGTCCATAAGTCCACCCCTTAAAGAGACACTGACGTCACCACACCTTCTTTTCAGGGTTAAAAAATGTGAAAAATGATCACCATCTGGAAATTACTATTAATTAAAGTCAGCCCCCAAAATAGGTATCACCCAAAATGCAGCCCCCAAAATAGGCATCCCCCAAAATACATAACGTGCTTCACAGGCCATTATGAAGAATCAGCTGTGCTGGCTGAGTAAGAAAGTGTTACATTTGTATAGTAACTCTATATTTAGTGATGTCGCAAACATAAAATTTTTGGTTCGCGAACCGCAAACGCGAACCGCGGAAATTTTAATCCATAAAGGGCATAAATAATCTAACATCCCCCTCCATCATCATCCTCCCCTGTATCTCTTTACCCCCTCCCTCATCATCCTCCCCTGTGTCTCTTTCCCCCCTTCCTCATCACCCTCCCCTGTGTCTCATCCCCCCTCCCTCATCATCTTCCCACCTCCCTCATCATCCTCCCCTGTATCTCTTTACCCCCTCCCTCATCATCCTCCCCTGTGTCTCTTCCCCCCTCTATCATCATCCTCCCCTGTGTCTCTTCCCCCCCTCCCACATCATCCTCCCCTGTGTCTCTTTTCCCCCTCCCTCATCATCTTCCCCTGTGTCTCTCCCCCCCTCCCTCATCATCCTTACCCTGTGTCTCTTTCCCCCCTTCCTCATCACCCTCCCCTGTATCACTTTACCCCCTCCCTCATCATCCTCCACTGTGTCTGTTTCCCCCCTCCCTCATCATCCTCCCCTGTTTCTCTTCCCCCCTCCCTCATCATCCTCCCCCCTCCCTTGATGATAAGGGGGGGAAGAGACACAGGGATAAGTGTGAGGGGTGTTAGGGTAAGGGGTGTTAGGGATAAGGGTGAGGGGGTTAGGTGTTAGGGTGAGGGGTGTTAGGGCTAAGTGTGAGGGGTGTTAGGGTGAGGGGTGTTAGGGATAAGTGTAAGGGGTGTTAGGGTGAGGCATGTTAGGAATAAGTGTGAGGGGTGTTAGTTCATAGGGATAAGTGTGAGAATGTTAGGGTTAGGTGTTAGGTTGATGGGTGTTATGGATAAGTGTGAGGGGTGTTAGGGTTAGGGTAAGGGGTGTTAGGGATAAGTGTGATAGGTGTTAGGGTAAGGGATGTTAGGGTTAGGTGTTAGGGTAAGGGCTGTTAGGGATAAATGTAAGGGGGTATTAGGGTTAGGTGTTAGGGTGAGGGGTGTTAGGGTTAGGTGTTAGGGTAAGGGCTGTTAGGGATAAGTGTAAGGGGTATTAGGGTTAGGTGTTAGGGTGAGGGGTGTTAGGGATAAGTGTAAGGGGTGTTAGGGTTAGGTGGTAGGGTGAGGGATATTAGGGTTAGGTGTTAGGGATAAGTGTGAGGGGTGTTAGAGTTAGGGTAAGGGGTGTTAGGGATAAGTGTGAGGGGTGTTAGGGTTAGGGTGAGAGGTGTTAGGGATAAGTGTGGGGGGTGTTATTGTTAGGTGTTAGGGTGAGGGGTGTTAGGGATAAGTGTAAGAGGTGTAAGGGTTAGGTGTTAGAGTGAGGGATGTTAGGGTTAGGTGTTAGGGATAAGTGTGAGGGGTGTTAGGGTTAGGGTGAGGGGTGTTAGAGATAAGTGTGAGGGGTGTTAGGGTTAGGTGTTAGGGTGAGAGGTGTTAGGGATAAGTGTAAGGGGTGTTAGGGTTAGGTGTTAGGGTGAGGGATGTTACGGTTAGGTGTTAGGGATAAGTGTGAGGGGTGTTAGGGTTAGGGTAAGGGGTGTTAGGGGTAAGTGTGAGGGGTGTTAGGGTTAGGTGTTAGGGTGAGGGGTGTTAAGGATAAATGTAAGGGGCGTTAGGGTTGGGTGCTAAGGTGAGGGGAGGATGATGATAAGGGGGGGAAGAGACACAGGGGTGTCCTTGCAGCAGAGATCAAAAGAGTCCTTCAGGACTGTATTGCACACTGTGTACAGTAGCCTAGCTATGGTTTTCCCTATTGATGCAGTATCACCTACGCTCAGCCTCCTCTCAGTAAGTCAGTAAGACTGCAAGTTAGTTATGATTCCAAAATGGCTGCTGTCCGTGAGTTAAAAGGGTCTGGAAGGCAGGGTATGATGCTGATTGGCTGGAATGTGTCTGCTGACTGTGAGTTGCAGGGTCAAAATTTGCTCAATGATAAAGTATAGGGGGAGGGTCGAATATCGCATATGTTCACAGTTCGCCGTGAACGCGAACATGCTATGTTCGCCGGGAACAGTCCGCCGGCGAACTATTCGCGACATCTCTATCTATATTAGTTATGTTGTTCTCTTTCATCCATTAGAAATTACATAGGAGCCCTGAGTATTAGTCAGTGTAGGGAGTCGGGGGCTGGGATCCCACCAGCATGTTGCATTTGTGTATATATATATATATATATATATATATATATATATATATATATATATATATATATATATACACACACAGAAATAACAGAGAAACCAAATCAGTGTTATTAGCCAAAATACAGGTTTCAAAAGGATATGAATATTTTGAACTAAAAAAATGCAATTAAAAAAATAAATAAATAAAAATTAAATAAAATAAAAATAAATAAATAACATAAATAAAAAATAAGTAAAATAAATAAATAAAAAAATACAAAATAAATAAAATAAAAATAAATAAAATAAAAACAAAGTAAAAGAAATAAAAGCAATAAATAAAAGAAATATGATAAATAAACTTAAAATAAATAATAAAATAAAAAATGAAAAATAAAGAAAGAAAAAAAAATTAAATTAATAAGAATATAAAGAAAAGTAAAAGAAACAAAGAAAGAAAAGAAAAGAAATAAAATAAAAAAATACAAAATAAATAAAATAAAAAAAATAAAAAAAAATATTAGAATAAAAGAAATAAATAAAAGAAATAAAAAAGTTAATAAAATACAAAAGAAATAAAATAAAGAAATAAATTTAATAAATCAAAAAATAAATAAATCAAAAAATATATATATTTTTCACCCTCTACCTAATGGTGCATGGTTGGATTTGTGGCTTTAATGCCCCTAAAAGGCGCAGTCCGATCATTGTTACTTATGGCGTCTATAATGCCTAACGTTATAACTAAATATATCTTTCCTTATCTCTTGTAGCCGCTGATCTGTAAATACCACGGACAAGACAGCCATTGATTGGACAAGTGATGATAATGGTGCAACCTACGATCCTGATCACCTTCACACTAAGGAACTGCAATGCATGTTGTTCCCTTTAGCCTCTAGTTCAGAAGCTGCAATGCATTCTGGTCCCTGTATCCCTGATATCTCTCTGGTCCTGGATTTGCAATGCATTGTGGTCCATGTAGCCCTGATATTTCTCTGGTTGTGGACTCGCAATGCATTCTGGGCCCTGTAACCTTTTGTTAATATAAACTGTGATAAATAAAACATCATGACCTAGGAACCCAAAAGACATTTTTATATTTCTCCATATAATGATGCTTTCCGTCATTTATCTCGGGATCAAGGTGTTTTTATATTAAAAAAGTTGATTTATTTTAAATTCATCAAAGAAGCTTTTATATGGGAACAAGACAACATGTGCACTACACTGCTCTCTATTGGTCAGATTCACACACTACACTCTAAAAGGAGAAAGCTGGGTACATTATGGGGGCATGGTCTAAAATGGTAACTGATGGGGGGAGATGAACTTAGATATTATCTCCTGCCTCTCCTGCCTCTCTCTTTTCTTTCTCCTGTCCCTCCCTCTCTCTCTCTCCTGTCTCTCTCCTGCCTCTCTCCTTTCTTTCTCCTGTCCCTCCCTCTCTCTCTCCTGTCTCTCTCTCTTCTTCTCTCCTTCTCTTCTGTCCCTCCCTCTCTCTCTCTCCTGTCTCTCTTTCTTTCTCGTGTCCCTCCCTCTCTCTCTCTCTCTCTCCTGTCTCTCTCTCCACTCTTTCTTTCTTTCTTTCTTTCTCTCTCTCTCTCTCTGTTGTCTCTCTCTCTCTCTCCACTCTTTCTTTCTCTCTCTGTCCTCTCTCTCTGTGCTGTCTCTCTCCTGTTCCTCTCTTCCTCTCTCTCCTTTCTCTCTATCTCTCTCTCCACACAGGGGAGAGAAACAGGACAGAGAGACACACACACACACACAGGACAGGGAAAGACACACAGGAGAGAGACACAGGACAGAGAGAGAGACACAGGAGAGAGACACCGGACAGAGAGAGAGACACGCAAGACAGGGAGAGACACAGAGGAGAGAGAGACAGGAAAGAGAGAGAGACAAAGGGCAGGGAGAAACACACAGGACACAGAGAGAGGACAGAGAGACACACACACACACACAGGACAGGGAGAGACACACAGGAGAGAGACACCGGACAGGGAGAGAGAGATGGACAGTGCAGAGAGAGACACACAGGAGAGAGACACAGGACAGAGAGAGAGAGAGACAGGACAGAGAGAGACACACAGGAGAGAGACACCGGACAGGGAGAGAGAGAGACAGTGCAGAGAGAGACACACAGGAGAGAGACACAGGACAGAGAGAGACACACAGGAGAGAGAAACAGGACAAAGAGAGAGAGAGACAGGACAGAGAGAGACACACAGGAGAGAGAAACAGGACAGAGAGAAAGACATGCAAGACAGGGAGAGACACAGAGGAGAGAGAGACAGGACAGAGAGAGACACACAGGAGAGAGACACAGGACATAGAGAGAGACTCGCAAGACAAGGAGAGACACAGAGGAGAGAGAGAGACAGGAAAGAGAGAGAGAGTCAGGACAGGGAGAGAGACACACAGGACAGTTAGAGGCACAGAGCAGTGAGAGTCAGGAAAGAGAGAGAGGGGTACACAGGACAGAGAGAGCGCAGAGAGATAGAAAAAGTGCACATATATATAGAGAGCACAGAGAGAGCAAGAGAGGACACAGAGAGAGACACACACTCAGGACGTTAAGGCAGACACACACAGGACAGAGAGAGAGACAGGGCAGAGAGAGACAGGAGAGAGAGAGGACAGAAGGAGAGATACAAACATACACACAACGGACAGAAAGAAACAGACACAGGACAGAGAGAAACAGACACAGGACAGAGAGAGACACACTTAGGAGAGAGAGACACACAGGACAGAGAAAGACAGACACAGGATAAAGAGAGACATACTGGAGAGACAAAAAGAGAGCACAGAGAGAGACAGAGAGACACACAGGACAGAGAGAGAGACACACAGGAGAGAGGACAGAGAGAGCAGAGAAAGACACAGGCGAGACAGAGAGACACAGGACAGAGAGAGAGACACACAGGAGAGAGGACAGAGAGAGCAGAGAAAGACACAGGCGAGACAGAGAGACACAGGACAGAGTGAAACACACAGGAGAGAGAAACAGGACAGAGAGAGAGACACGCAAGACAGGGAAAGACACAGAGGAGAGAGAGACAGGACAGAGAGAGACACACAGGACAGAGAAAGACATACACAGGATAGAGAGAGAGACATACAGGAGAGACAAAAAGAGAGCACAGAGAGAGACAGAGAGACACACAGGACAGAGAGAGAGACACACCGGAGAGAGGACAGGGAGAGCATTCCACTCCCTGTCATTCTACTTCCTGCCATTCTACTTCCTGTCATTCTAATTCCTGTCACTCTACTTCCTGTCATTCCACTCCGTCATTCTACTTTCTGTCACTCTACTTCCTGTCATTCCACTCCCTGTCATTCTACTTCCTGCCATTCTACTTCCTGTCATTCTAATTCCTGTCACTCTACTTCCTGTCATTCCACTCCCTGTCATTCTGCTTCCTGCCATTCTACTTCCTGTCATTCTACTTCCTGCCATTCTACTTCCTGTCATTCTAATTCCTGTCACTCTACTTCCTGTCATTCCACTCCCTGTCATTCTGCTTCCTGTCACTCTACTTCCTGTCATTTTATTTCATTAAACATTTTATATAAATATTTTACCAAAATTCTATAATACAGATTAGGAAAAAGGACACTGCATATTATTGTATATTGTAAATAGGTATAATATCGTACTGTATATAATATTATGGATCGCTACTTTGTTGTGGTGAAAGCGCTTCTTTAATTCAATGAAGCTGTGAGCTATACCATATAGGGTCACCCAAGATGGGCAGGTCATAGGAGAGAGGTCAGACGAATCATGGTCTACTGGAGAACAAACTGGCAACCCACTCCAGTATCTCTGCCGAGAAAACCTTATAGATTAGCACAACCAGACGCAAGATGTGAATGGTGTGCTGCGGTTCCCTGAAGAATCGGACACGACTGAACGACTAAGCAACAAGAAAATATCAAATAATGTTATATTATTTGTCAATTTACATAAAGTTATAAACTATTACTAGTTTTAATTGCCCTCTAATATAGTGGCTGCCATTTTGGCCTCTCTGCCTCCTCTCATGCCTCAGAGATGTAGGTGAGAGAAGCTGTGAATCTCCATATTCCATATTCTAGTGCATACAACTCTAATGGAGATCAACATGCCCCATTACGATTTTAATTAGTGTAAAAATGAGAACCAAACTTCATCAATAAATATCCAATAATATACCCACTTAGGGTGGTCCAGTGGTTAGGATTTCATGTTTTCACTGCTGCTACCTGGGTTCGATTACTATCAGGGAACTGAGACAGTCCACCACCCTGAAGCCATGCAGGGTTAGGCCTGGTCAGTACTTGAACGGGAGACCACCTGGCAACCCACTCCAGTATCTCTGCCATGAAAACCGAATGGATCAGCATAACCCTGGACATAACGATGTGCCTTTGGTTGTTACGGTCCATAACGGTCATGGAGAGTCGGACACGACTGAACAACCAGAAAAAAATATGAAGTAATAAAAAACTGTCTGAAATCTATATAAAAACTATTATAACCACAAACAAAAACGAAAAACAAACAGGAAGATGAATTATAAATATTTTATTGTGTTTTTAATATACAATTAATTCATTAATAGAAAATGCTAAATATAAATTAGTTTTAATCTCAATATAAAGGTCACATAAATTAGAAATAGAAATATATTTTATCGAAAGGTTTCTAACAAAGACGTTAAGCACAATTACTTTTTTCACCCTTTGCCAGTTTTACTTTACAATGTTAATCTCTCAGCCAATCACAGTTCACATCCTAGGATGCTTTCTTCTCCAGGATCCCTTATGATTGGCTGGGACATTTCATTCTTAGCAAAAAAAAAGATGGCGGAATATTTGGATTATTAACCTTATTTGTGAGTATGTATCTATATGTAAACATTAAGAAATGTCTTAACAAAAGGCATTATCATAGAAACCAGTCGATTCTATGTCAATATTTCAACGCGTTTCACCCACTATAGGGCTTCCTCAGTACACCAGAAGAAGCCCTGAATACAAATGAACTGAAAAGGCTAATATAATAACTAATCCAATTACTAAATCAATAGATGTAGGACAGGGTTAATAATTCACATCCAGGTAAATTATATATGCCGGAGCAAATTGGTAAATAAAATGTGCATTTTCGGTAAGTTTACACCCAAAATTTTATGTTTTAGATCTAAATTTCTTTACAGGAAGTGGAAGGTGGAACATTTTAATTGGTATTGATTTTTAATGAAAAATGGGGATAATGTGATGAGAAATAGTAAATAAATAAGTATAAATCAGTGGTTAATTATAAGAAGTACAATTTTGGTTATTATATTATTAGTATTAGCAGGGAGTAGAGCTTGGTTGTCTCTTGCCGAATCCAGTACCGGAAAGTGATATTCACCCAAGACTTCCTTATTGGCGACGAGAATATAACATCTAGATAAGAGAAGGTGTCAGACAATTAAAATCTATAACAAGATCAAGGGAACAGAATGCATTGCACGCCCAGAACCAGGGAGAATGGTAAAGAAAGAACAAAGGATCTGGAAGTCAGGGTATAGAATGCAGGAGAAATCAAGAACCTGGAAATGGTCTAGACTACAGGGACCAGAATGCATTGCACATCCAGAACTAGGGAGAATGGTAACGAGAGGACAAGAGACAGATCTGGAAAACAGGGTATAGAATGCAGAAGAAATCCAGAACCTGGATATGATCGAGACTACAGGGACCAGAATGCATTGCACATCCAGAACTAGGGAGAATGGTAAAGAGAGGATGAGAGAGAGATCTGGAAAACATGGTATAGAATGCAGAAGAAATCCAGAACCTGGATATGATCGAGACTACAGGGACCAGAATGCATTGCACATCCAGAACTAGGGAGAATGGTAAAGAGAGGACGAGAGAGAGATCTGGAAAACAGGGTATAGAATGCAGAAGAAATCCAGAATTTGGATATGGTCTAGACGAGGGTTGGACAAGTTTGATCTTGGAGAGTCTAACACAGGCCTAGATTTGAGGATATCCCTGCTACACACAGTCACTTATTACATCATCCTGATTGACTCAGCTGTGCACAGAAAGGACATCCTCAAATCCAGGCCTGTGTGGGTCCGTCAGGACCGAATTTGCCCAACCCTGCTCTAGACTACGGAATTCAATGCACATCTAGAACCAGAGAGAGATCAGCGATCCAGGTGAATGGTAAAGAGAGAATGAAAGAGAGGTCTGGAAGAAGGGTATATAATGTAGGTGAAATCCAGAACCTAAATATGGTCTAGACTACCAGAACGCATTGGGAATCCAGAGACAGATCTGTAACCAGAGTGGATAGTAAAGATCGAACGAGAGAGAGATCTGGAAAACAGGGTATATAATGCAGGAGCAATCCAGAACCTGGAAGTGGTTGAGAATACAGGGATCAGAATGCACTGGCAATCCAGAACCAGAGAAGGATCAGACATTAGAGTGATATATAAAAAGAGAACCAGAGAGAGGACTGATACACTGGGTAAAGAATGCAGGAGAAATCCGGAACCTGTAAATGGTCTAGACTGCAGGGACCAGAATGCATTGCTCTTTAAGGTATTGGAATATAGCTGGTACTTACCCCCATAATACATAAAACAAGTAACAGCAACAGAATGAGAGCCGCCAGACATAAGAGAGCGATTCCCCATCCAGGAACTGTGGGACATAGAGAGAGGTCAGTATCATGGCTACCCTCTGTCTGTGTCACCCTGCAAGGGGCGGGTCAGTATCATAGCTACCCTCTGTCTGTGTCACCCTGCAAGGGGCGGGTCAGAATCATAGCTACCCTCTGAGTGTGTCACCCTACAAGGGGCGGGTCAGTATCATAGCTACCCTCTGCCTGTGTCACCCTGCAAGGGGCGGGTCAGTATCATATATACCCTCTGAGTGTGTCACTCTGCAAGGGGCTGGTCAGTATCATAGCTACCCTCTGAGTGTGTCACCCTGCAAGGGGCGGGTCAGTATCATAGCTACCCTCTGTCTGTGTCACCCTGCAAGGGGCGGGTCAGTATCATGGCTACCCTCTGTCTGTGTCACCCTGCAAGGGGCGGGTCAGTATCATGGCTACCCTCTGTCTGTGTCACCCTACAAGGGGCGGGTCAGTATCATGGCTACCCTCTGTCTGTGTCACCCTACAAGGGGCGGGTCAGTATCATATATACCCTCTGAGTGTGTCACCCTGCAAGGGGCTGGTCAGTATCATAGCTACCCTCTGTCTGTGTCACCCTGCAAGGGGCGGGTCAGTATCATGGCTACCCTCTGTCTGTGTCACCCTACAAGGGGCGGGTCAGTATCATGGCTACCCTCTGTCTGTATCACCATACAAGGGGCGGGTCAGTATCATATATACCCTCTGAGTGTGTCACCCTGCAAGGGGCGGGTCAGTATCATATATACCCTCTGTCTGTGTCACCCTGCAAGGGGCGGGTCAGTATCATAGCTACCCTCTGTCTGTGTCACCCTGCAAGGGGCGGGTCAGTATCATATCTAACCTTTGTCTGTGTCACCCTGCAAGGGGTAGGTCAGTCTCATAGCCCCCTTCTGTCCCTGTCACTGTGTCACCCTATAATGGGAAGTCCATAGGTTCTGGATACATACCAGCAGGTGCTGCAGTTGTTGTAGCTAGAACAAAGACAAATATAACACAAATGAGAGAATGGAGGGCTATGTACACCGTCCTGCAAGGGGCGGGTCAGTATCATAGCTACCCTCTGTCTGTGTCACCCTGCAAGGGGCGGGTTAGTATCATATATACCCTCTGTCTGTGTCACCCTGCAAGGGGCGGGTCAGTATCATATCTACCCTCTGTCTGGGTCACCCTGCAAGGGGCGGGTCAGTATCATAGCTACCCTCTGTCTGGGTCACCCTGCAAGGGGCGGGTCAGTATCATAGCTACCCTCTGTCTGTGTCACCCTGCAAGGGGCGGGTCAGTATCATATATACCCTCTGTCTGGGTCACCCTGCAAGGGGCGGGTCAGTATCATATATACCCTCTGTCTGGGTCACCCTGCAAGGGGCGGGTCAGTATCATAGCTACCCTCTGTCTGTGTCACCCTGCAAGGGGCGGGTCAGTATCATATATACCATCTGTCTGTGTCACCCTGCAAGGGGCGGGTCAGTATCATATCTACCCTCTGTCTGTGTCACCCTGAAAGGGGTGGGTCAGTATCATATATACCCTCTGTCTGTGTCACCCTGCAAGGGGTGGGTCAGTATCATATATACCCTCTGTCTGTGTCACCCTGCAAGGGGCTGGTCAGTATCATAGCTACCCTCTGTCTGTGTCACCCTGCAAGGGGCGGGTCAGTCTCATATATACCCTCTGAGTGTGTCACCCTGCAAGGGGCGGGTCAGTCTCATAGCCCCCTATGTATGTATCACTGTGCCACCGTACAGGGGGTAGGTCAGTCTCATAGCCCCCTTCTGTCCCTGTCACTGTGTCACCCTATAATGGGAAGTCCATAGGTTCTGGATACATACCAGCAGGTGCTGCAGTTGTTGTAGCTAGAACAAAGACAAATATAACACGAATGAGAGAATGGAGGGCTATGTACACCGTCCAGGTACCCTGGGATGGGCGGAGAACAACCTTGACTGTTTATCTATCTATCTATCTATCTATCTATCTATCTATCTATCTATCTATCTATCTATCTATGGATCTATCTATCTATCTATCTATCTATCTTCCTATCTATCTATCTATCTATCTATCTATCTATCTATCTATCTATCTATCTATCTATCTATCTATCTATCCATCTATCTTTCTATCTATCTATCTATCTATCTATCTATCTATCTATCTATCTATCTATCTATCTATCTATGTGTATCTATCTATGTGTATCTATCTATCTCTCTATCTATCCACCTGTCTATCCATCCATCTATCTATCCCTATCTATCTATCTCTCTATTCCTATCCATCTATCTATCTATCTATCTATCTATCTATCTATCTATCTATCTATGTGTATCTATCTATCTATCTATATATCTATCTATCTATCTATCCACCTATCTATTTTTCTATCTATCTATCTATCTATCTATCTATCTATCTATCTATCTATCTATCTATCTATCTATCTATCTATCTATCTATCTATCTATCTATCCCTCTATCTATCTATCTATCTATCTATCTATCTATCTATCTATCTATCTATCTATCTATCTATCTATCCATCCATCTATCTATCCCTATCTATCTATCTCTCTATTCCTATCCATCTATCTATCTATCTATCTATCTATCTATCTATCTATCTATCTATCTATCTATCTATCTATGTGTATCTATCTATCTATCTATCTATATATCTATCTATCTATCTATCCACCTATCTATTTTTCTATCTATCTATCTATCTATCTATCTATCTATCTATCTATCTATCTATCCCATGTTGTAATAAATAATATAATACTCACTTGTATTAGTTGTCTGAGCGTCTGTAGGAAACAATACAATATAAAGATGAATTAAAAAAGAGACGAAAGGAGAGGGGGCAGAGACAAAGTGAACAAAAGAGAGAGAGTGAGAAATGAGCAAGAAGGGAGAGTGGGTGGAAAGGGAGAGAGAAAGAGGGAGTGAGAGAAAGATAGAAAGAAAAAGAGAAATGAGAGAGGCAGAGAGAGGAAGACAGAACAAGAGAGCGAGAGAGATGTAAGTACCAATAGGGGAGGAGAAATAGAAAGAGAAAAAGAAAGAACGAGGGTTTAAGAGAGCAAGAGAGACAGAGTAAAAGAAACTGAGAGAGAAAGGGAGAGAGAGAGAGCGAGAGAGGGAGGAAAAAGTAAAAGATAGAGGGAGAAAGTGAGGTGAGAGTGAGGAGGGGAGGAAGAAAACGAGATAGCGAGGAGAGAGATGGAGAGAGATACAGAGATAGAGAGTGATATGTCCTTCTTACCCACTCCTTGCTGACTCAGTAACATACAGAGGGTCAGCACCAACAGTCCAGACGTAGCCACCACACGTTTAGTAGCCATGGCAGAGCTCAGTCCCACTTCAGAGATAGCTGTTACTCTCAGATAGTTCCCAGATATCTATGTCCCAGAGATCATGAAGCCCGGCTTATATATACCACAAGGCAGGAGATACTTGGAACGTCGCCCAACTGATTTCCCAATTCTGCACATGCCTTCCGTGACGTGGAGTTATCACTAATTACACCGAGAGTAGATAATAATTTATAGGGCCAGAATATATTTCTTTGTTTTGGTACAGATATAATTATAAGATATGTGGTGTAACTAGTCTGCCACCACTTACTTCCCCAACTCTTCCCATGCGTGTCCCGGGCATACCTAAAATTCCTTTGTTGTGTCTGTCTCTACTTCTTGAAGACTGTCCCACCATACTTACCAAGTAAGTCTTACACTTTTTGACTCTAAATCTTCCTCTTATTCTTGCATTCCTTGTTTCCATGGAAGATATGCCCCCCCTGGACTTTATTAAGTCATTTGATATATTTTTTCCTCTTCCTTCTCTACTCTAAGCTCTACAAATCAATACCACGGAGTCTCCGAACAAGATGTGTTGACTCTAGCTGATTAAAATCATTTTGAAGATTTTGTTTCTAGTAATGGTGGTCCAGTGGTTAGGATTCAGTGCTTTCACTGCTGTGACCTTGGTTCGATTCCGACCAGGAAACCCAGAAGTCACACCAACCTGAAGCCAAGCAGGGTTGGGCCTGGTCTTGGATTGGAGACCAACTCTATACACCTCAGGGTCATGAAATATTTCCATATAGGTTTTGTCTTTTAGACCATACACCATTTTAGTAGATCTCCTTTACATTGTCTCTAATTTATTAATAACCTTTAGGTGATCAGTTCTCAGAACTGGACACAACATCTAGGTGAGGTCTGTCTGGGGGGGTCTATAGATGAACATTAGTACCGACCATTATCTACTGATAATTCCTTATCCAATACACCCGACTATGCCTGTGTGTCTCCATCTTGATACCTTTTTACTTCAGTCAGTGCGATAGTGAGAGTCTAGAACCATAAAATGCTAAAAAAGCATAATCTTTTGACACTTCTGTAATTATCGTCCATTGTACCAACTGAAACCATACGCCAATACTTGAGCTGAATCGATTGACCTTGCTTTAGACAACTGACGATTGACCACTCATATGTTGAACTTCTTCCAGATAGTAGAAGACAGATATGTTTCTTTTAGATTCTTCAATAATCTTCTTACCTTCCACTGTCAGCGCTCTCCTTACTCATCCATCTCACCCGGTGTGATCTCATCAACTCAACAACCTAAAATTCAAAATCCTGAGTCTAACATACAAAACCCTCTTCAACACTGCTCTTCCCGATATCCATGCTCTTCCACTCTTCGGAAGTCCTTTAACAGTGGGCACTGGTGGTCATTGTGAGTTAACCATGGTTTGTTCTCCTTAAGGTTATTAGTTATTTGGTCTAAGTATGAATGGAGGCCATGGAGAGAGACAAGCTGTTTTGAGGACAATAAAAGCTCAGTGATTCGGCCATCATTTTAGGTAAAACCCTTGGAAACCATAATCATGGAAGGGGATTGGAGACACAAAAGGATGTCTCTTGTGTTGTCGAAATACTTAAACTGATACAGTAAAGAGACCTTTTGTCTCATACAGTGGGCATCAAGATTGATCTGGTGGTAGACATGCTATAAACCTCAATTAGTCAATCCACCACTCGAGAGATAGAATGAGTTGGAAGTATGGTTCACATGACTAGTCCCTGGGCTTTGGATTAATAGGCCTGGTGTTTATATGATATGGTCCAATTAATTGATGTTAACTTCATATCTCATGGTTACGACTGGTTACCTGTTTCAAAGTTCATGGCTACTACTGGTTGTAACTAGGTATCAGCTTCACAGTTTATGGCAATGACTGGTTGTAACTTGTTGCCATATTCATAATTCTTGCATAAGAGTGGTTGACAGCTTCCTGGTGGGATTGCCATCGGTTGAGTTGCCATTTTGAATTGATCAACGCAATAATTTTTTTTTTTCGTGAATTAATATTACCCTGTTTCCCTTATAGAGTTATTATTGATTATGTATGTACATTTTTGACAATATCTTAAAATTGGAGAGGTTAAAGGGCAGAGAGAATATAGAAGTGAGAAGATGGATTAGGAATAGGAATGAAACGAAAGAAGAAGAGAGTGAAATAAAAGGGTTACTTAATAAAATAGGGTACACACAAGTAAAGAGCCACTGAGGTATATCATATTCCAAGAGAAATCCTGAAACCTCCCATGACCCTTTAAGGCGAGGGAGAGAAGAAACAGACTGGTAATAGGATTGAGATGGTATAAATGAAAGGAAGGAGAGAAATGAATAGGAAAAGAAGTGAATAAGATTGAAAATGAATGAAAGAGAGAAAAAGAGAGGAAAAATCATACTTAATACTAAGAACCAAGAGAGAGAATTTCACAACCATAACAAAACATAAGTTGTATTCTTAGAAACAATATATTAAAAAAATGTTCCATGAAGAATAAAATACGTAGGTGTAGAAAGATAGTGATGATGACTTGAAAGATTACATTACTAATGACTCACAACTTGAATTGGATCCAGTTAGGTCATCTGAGATACGAAATACATAATTATATTCTTCATGCTTATAATTTGATCACTAATTACAGCTTTTGGGTTTTTTAATGGTCCTGATACTGTTTACTTCACTTTCGGCATCTTCATCGCGTTTCATAGACTGA
Source organism: Discoglossus pictus (assembly GCA_027410445.1). Taxonomy (NCBI): domain Eukaryota; kingdom Metazoa; phylum Chordata; class Amphibia; order Anura; family Alytidae; genus Discoglossus; species Discoglossus pictus. Next base: position 14,830,962 of record CM050170.1, read on the forward strand.
ATCACATCTTTGATAATCACTCATTTTTGTGTTTATTTATAATTTTTGAATACTATGTGACGAATGGACTTGAATACAATTCAAATGGAATTATGTACAAACTTGGGGCCCTTTCCCTCTGTTTTCAGTCATTTGAATGGGATATTGCTGTATGGCCTTGGGTTGACACAATGGAGATCCATTATTTACTGGTAATTACAATCATTATTTTTTAATTGGTTGTGATATTTCTGAATATTTTCATTGTGTTAAAACTTTGTCTTAATCTAGGAGAAATGAATACGTGTTTGGCACTTTTAGTTGGTTAAGCATTGTGTTGTCCAATTAATGTCAAAAGCAGCAAAAGGGATTGCTATCTGTATAAGACTGGAAGATGACCCATGTTGGATAGTGATGAGTGTCTGCTACACATACACACAGATCAACCACCATCTGTATGTTTCTAATAACTCTTTCTCTGATAGGCTGTTCTGTATAGCTTACCTTATTATAGTAATGTTAATTTAATTGTTAATTCCTGCATAAAAATCATTGAGAGTGGTCTTAAGTGCAGTGCCCCAACTGGGGTTCAAGACCCATCTTGTCTCTGGTCGTCTGGTCATAATATTAGTGCTATGGGCCTTGTAATTGTTTTTTATTAACCACACTTGATGGCATTCTGGTTCATGAAGTTACATTCTGATTAACATTCGCTCTTCTTGGCTTGGTGTAAATAGTCCTGGACTATTGAAAATCTGGGTCAGGTCAATCCAGGTGCTAAGACAAGGGTGGTCCAGGAAGCAGTAAACAAGTCAGTCCTGGTGATAGACAAGAACTATCCTAGGGACCCCCGCAGCCCCCCCCATTAACCCCTTGAAGTGGGGGTCCCCGATCGGCATCAATTGGGCCCCCGCTGCATTTAAAAAAAAAATAATTTCCCCTCCGCACTGTAAGTACCCCTGCGGCACCTAACATTAACCCCCTTTATGCTGGGGGTCCCCATTGGGACCCCCAAACTGTCCCCATATTAACCCTTGCAGTGGGGGTCTCGACCGGCATCGATCGTGACCCAGCTGCATTTAAAAATTCTAATTTTCCGCCTTGCGGATACTCAAAAGACTATAAGGGTCCTGAATGGACCCGCACTAAAATTGTATTAACCACTGCCGCTGGGGTACAATAAGTACCCCCCAGGCGCCTAAAATTAACCCCATCACTCATGGGCTCAAAACAGAGGCCATGAGCCCTTAATTAACCTTGTCACTCATGGGGCTCTATACAGAGCCCCATGAGCCCTTAATTAACCCTATAACTCATGGTGCTCTATACAGAGCCCCATGAGCCCTTAATTAACCCTATAACTCATGGTGCTCTATACAGAGCCAAATGAGACGTTTATTAACCCTGTCAATTATGGGGGTCAATAGATAGCCCCATGAGCCCTTAAATAACCCTGTCACTCAAGGGGTCCAATACAGAGCCCCATGAGCCTCTAATGAACCCTATAACTCATGGGGCTCTATACAGAGCCCCATGAGCCCTAAATAACCCTATAACCCATTTGGCTCTATACAGAGCCCCAGGAGCCCTTATTTAACCCTATAAATCATGGGGCTCTATACAGAGCCCCATGAGCCCTTAATTAATGATATAACTCATGGGGCTCTATACAGAGCCCCATGGGTCCTTAATTAACCCTATAACTCATGGGGCTTTATACAGAGCCCCATGAGCCTTACTTGACCCTATGACTTATGGGGCTCTGTACAGAGCCCCATGAGCCCTTAATTAACCCTGTCACTCATAGAGCTATATGGAGAGCCCCATGAGCTCCTAATTAACCCTGTCACTCATGGTACTCTATACAGAGCCCTATGAGCCCTTAATTCACCCTGTCACTCATGGGGGTCAATACAGACCCCCATGAGCCCTTAATTAACCCTATAACTCATGGGTCTCTATACAGAGCCCCATGAGATTAACATTAACCCTCTCAGTCCAATAGGGGTCCATATAAACCCCTATAGTACACTATTAACCCCTAGGTTAACCCTACAAGTGCCATAAGGGTCCTCCAGGACCCTCATGACAAAGTCTAAGCACTACATTACACTATTAACCCTTACTATACCCCATTAACTCCCTTAACCCTAACTATACCCCATTACCCATCCTAAACCCTATCTAAGCCTATCTGGGCCTATCTAATCCTATCTGGACCTAATAACCCTTTCTGGGCCTATTTAACCCCTTCTAGCCCTATTTAACCACATGTAAGCCTATGTAACCCCATGTAGCCCTATTTACCCCCATTACCTATGGGGGTCTATACAGACCCCCATAAGCCTTCATCTAATCCCATCCCTTTTGGGAGTCTATACAGACCCCCGTAATCCTCTATTTAACCCAATCAGTCCCATAAGGGTCTATGAAGACCCACATAGGACAATAAGAAGCCTATTATTAACCCCATAAGTGCAATGAGGGTCCACCAGGACCCTCATGACACAAAGTACAAACACTATACTACATTATTCTACCCCAATAAACAACTAAATCTAAACTAACCCCCCTCTACTCTAACCTATTAACCCTACCTATCACTACCTACCTAACCCCCTATTAAATCCCCACCCCACTAATTACACAAAATAAAAAAAACTAAGGTACAAACAATAAAAAAAACTATGTTGCCAAAAATAAAAAAACCTATGTTACAAAAAATAAAAGAACCTGAGATACCAAAAAAGGAAATTACAAACCCCCGTACCACAAAAATAAAAAAAAGAACATCACAAACCCTCCCACTACAAAAAATTAAAAAAATAATGACACACCTGCAAAGAAAAGGCATACACAAATATACATAACAGTACAGTAATTGACATTGCAAATATACCCCTAACTACAATACATTTCCCCTTATCTAGACATTACCCCCTATATATACATAACCCCCTATCTATACATTAACCCCTGTCTAGACATTACCCCCTATCTATACATAACCCTCTATCTATACATTACCCCTAAATCTAAGCTAAAATAGAATAAATAAAACCACTTACCTTTGCAGATGTCCCTTCAGATTGCACTCCCTAGAGAAAAAGAAACATCAAATTATTACAGAATTAAACTTTAAATATAATAAATACACCTTATGAATACAGTATTGAACTCACTTTTCCACCATGTCTCCGTCCATCTTCTTCTGTTCTCCAGCTCAGACCCTGGAAAAAAGAAACATCACATTATTACTCAAATACACATACTCAAATACACATACACAAATACACACAACATAAATAAACAATAAACATTATAAATTTAAAACTTACCTGTCCGCGATGTCCCTGGCCTTCTCCTCTTCTGCCCCGGCTGGGTCCTTGAAGAATCCGCCCACTAAAAAATAAAATAAAAAAAATAACGTAGCTCCGCACTTGCGGAGCTCCCCAACACTAATGATATACATCCCCCTATCTAATATACAATACTATCTATCTAATATACATCCTCCTATCTATCTAATATACAATAAATACTATCTATGTACTATACACCCCCCTATCTATCTAATATACAGTACATGCTATCTCTATATAGCAACCCTAATTCTAAGCTAAAATAAAATAATTAAGACCACTTACCTTTGTGATGTCCCTTCAGATCACCAACCTAGGGTAAAAAAGATTTAAAAAATTACTACAACACGTTTACATAAAATAAATAAACATTCTAAACATTCTAAATATTCTACTCACCTTTCCAGCATGTCACGTCCTCCGTCTTTGCTTCTCCGGCGCGGCCCCTGTTAAAAAAAACATTACATTAGTTCACATACATAAACATGAAACCAAGTAAAATCAACACAATCTACATTGTGCTTACCTCCCCGCGATGTCTCCGGCCTCCTGGTGTTCTGCCCCGGATGGGCCCTAGAAGCATCAACGCTCTTTAAAAAAACAAAAAAAACACACATCCCCCTGGCGGATTTGCCTGACGCTAATGAGCTTCCTACGGGGTGTTCCAGAATAAAATTGTGAACCAATGAGAAAGGGATATACCCCAAAATCCCACGCTGATTGGATAACGCACCTGTCAATCTTTATTTGAACCAATCCAAAGGCTTTATTGCCATCAGCGAATCACAATGGGATACACCCCCACGCGGTGCTTAGCTGAAGACATCTGCGCCTTCCCATTGGCTGTAATACTGATTGACATTGACAATAGCCAATGAGAAGGCGCAAATGCCTTCACCAATCAGTACGTGGGGGTGTATTCCATTGTGATTGGCTATTGTCAGTGCAACCAATCAGAATGCGCAGATGCCTCCAGCCAATCACCCTTTGGGGGTTTATTCCATTGTGATTGGCTGAAGGCATCTGCGCCTTGTGATTGGTTTAAATAAAGATTGACAGGTGCATTATGCAATCAGAGTGGGATTTTAGGGTGTATCCCTTTCTGATTGGCTCACACATTGGCGCGTCCTGATTGGGTGAATTTGATAGACATCATTTTCAACCAATCAGAAGGCGCCATTGCCTATTTTCTTCCGGAAAAGTCTTCGGGAGCCACATTAGCGTCAGGGATATCCGGGAGTGCGGATGTGAGTTCTTTTTTTTTTTTTAAGAACGCGGTTCCAGGGCAGGGCAGAAGAGGAGAAGGCCGGAGACATCGCAGGGAGGTAAGTACAATGTAGATTATGTTTATTTTGTTTTGTTTTTATGTTTATGTATGTGTATTAATGTTATGTTTTTTTTAACAGGTGCCGCACCTGAGAAGAGTAAAAGAATAAGGACGGGACATGCCGGAAAGGTGAGTAGAATATTTAGAATGTTTAGAATGTTTATTTATTTACTGTAAATGTGTTGCACTCATTTTTTTATTTTATTTTTCTCTAGGTGGCTGATCTGAATGGACATCTGCAAAGGTAAGTGGTCTTAATTATTTTATTTTAGCTTAGAATTAGATTATTTTATATATAGATAGCATTTATTGTATGTTAGCTAGGGGTATGTGTTTTATATACTGTAGATAGCATAGCATGTATTGTATATTAGATTGTGTTATTTATTTAGATTAGTGATGTTGCGAACATCAAATTTTTGGTTCACGAACAGCGGACGCGAACTTCCATCAAATGTTCGCGAACGGGCGAACCCGGCGAACCGCCATAGACTTCAATGGGCAGGCGAATTTCAAAACCCACAGGGACACTTTCTGGCCACAATAGTGATGGGAAAGTTGTTTCAAGAGGACTAACACCTGGACTGTGGCATGCCGGAGGGGGATCCATGGCAAAACTCCCACGGAAAATTACATAGTTGATGCAGAGTCTGGTTTTAAGCCATAAAGGGCATAAATCACATAACATTCCTAAATTGTTTGGAATAACATGCTTTAAAACATCAGGTATGATGTTGTATCGATCAGGTAGTGTAAGGGTTACACCCGCTTCACAGTAACAGATCAATCTCCCCATTTAATGCACCGCAAACAACCGCAAACAGTCCCTTTGCACAACTGCAAACTCCACATTTCACAAGGTTGGATACCAAGCTAGCCATGTCCCGTTCCTTGTCCTCACTGATGTCATTGAAGGTCTCTTCCTCTACCCAGCCACCAAAGGTCCCCAAAAGGTGACAACAAGCCCCCTGGGACGCCTGCTGTGTTTGGTCTTCCACCTCCTCAAAGCCACCTTCCTCCTCTGACCAGTGGCGGCTGGTGAACTTTCAAGTTGGAGGGGCGCCAGGGCGAAACGCAGCCCCTCCCCCTTATTCAAACCACACCCATTTTTATAACTCCTCCCCCTGACGTCATAATGACCTTTATAAGCCCTGCCCAATGACCTTATACTTGCAACGCCCATTGAAATACATGATCAGCAATGCAGCAATGTCAAGAAGTAAAGTAACAATGTGTTAAATTCATTGGTATACAATATAGATTGAAAAAACTCATGTGACAAGACTACAGCAATATCATAATTGCACCTATACGCATTAACAGAAAAATTAAAGCAGTGACACTTACCATTAGTCGGCTCTTCTTCTCAGGGTATTCACGTTCCGTAAGTTGACCAACGAGTGCAAACAAATCTGCTGCCACAGAGGGTTTGCACCTGGGGTTGAAAGAAAACAAGCAAATCAATCAGACCATTCAAGAACAAAACCATACTTTAAAAACCTTAAAAGACCAAGTGTGACCATATAGGCCCCAACCGCACCTTAAAAACCTTAAATAACCAAGTGTGACCAAATAGGCCCCAACCGCACCTTAAAAACCTTAAAAGACCAAGTGTGACAATATAGGCCCCAACCGCACCTTAAAAACCTTAAATAACCAAGTGTGACCAAATAGGCCCCAACCGCACCTTAAAAACCTTAAAAGATCAAGTGTGACCATATAGGCCCCAACCGCACCATAAAAACCTTAAATAACCAAGTGTGACCATATAGGCCCCAACCGCACCTTAAAAATCTTAAAAGACCAAGTGTGACCATATAGGCCCCAACCGCACCTTAAAAACATTAAATAACCAAGTGTGACCATATAGGATCCAACCGCACCTTAAAAACATTAAATAGGGAGAACTCGGAAGGCCAGACGCAGCAGGAGAGACTGTGCCGGGGTGCAGGAGGAGGCTGGAGAGGTGAGAGAGGCCACGCTATACCGGCGGAGCTGAGAATAAGCTGCCGGATGATAGGCCCAAATAGGAGCACACGGGAAGAGGCCTCACACGTGCTGCAAGAGGGGGAGAACTACCCTGCCAACCCTGAAGTGACCCACACGGGGGAGCAGCCAACGGGGGGCACCCCACAGTGGAAAAGGGGAAAGAAGTCCCTCCCAAGAACCCCTGGCCAATCCGGCATATCCCCCTAACAGTCGGGACGAAGAGTTTGGGGTGCAGATCAGCCAAAGGCACATCTCTGCAGGTACAGGGGAGAAGTAAAAGATTCCCTAGGGGGAGAAGACGGTCCAAGGATAGGAAAGGGGGTAACCCGGGGGCCACAATAACATCAATGCCCCAGAGCATACAACCCGGGGCCCCTCTCCCATATAACCACACATAAGCTCTCCCAGTACCTTGGGGTTATATAAACCAGACTAAAGGGACACAGAAAACTAGAGTACACCTCAAGCTACACTGGACTTGAGTGACAAAGAGAGCAGCTCTTTTGTCTTCATATTTAAATATTAAAGGGCTGCAAACTTGACTTTTTTATTACTGATATATTTGGGGTACTTAAAGTTGAGCCCAGAGACTCACTACAAAGTATTATTTAATTGTCAATAGCCGCACCATGAAGATATACATTTTCACTCAAAACATTGCATAAGCAGTCTTAATGAACAGTACTCTACTCCCACCCGGTGGCAGCCTCAGATTACTACGGACTTAATTAAATCCAACAATAAATTAAACCTGCCATTATCAAGATCTTCAAGGGGCTAAGGGTCTACACACCTGGCCTTATATCCTTTCAACCGGATCATCCCTATCTTGGGGATAGACCTTAGCACTAATGGCAGATACAACCGCATACTCCGAAAGTGCATTGGAGATGACGTATGAGATATATCTGTGAAGGTCGAAGTCAATATTTGGCCCAATAAATATTGGGCCTGGACTCTTGAGGATGTTAGCACAAAATTTTTTGGCGGAAACCCTGCCCGCTAAAGTAAAGATGTGGTGAATGTAAGGCCAACACCCCTATAAATGGGCCATTACCCCTCCTAAGCCTCAAAGCGCACTCAGGAGACCCTTGCTGCAGCATTGCTATTCAATGGGCCGGGACTCATCCTGGGCCGGGACCCACCCCCCATCAGTACAATTCAATTCAAACGGGGAGTTCAAGTCTAGAGTGGGTTCAGACTTACCCCAATTTACGACAAGTGGAGCAAAGATCATGATGGTTAGAACCAAAAAAGGCGAGGGGTCCCGACGGATAACTGAGCACTTCCCTTCCACCACGGCTAGACGGTCCCCCAACCCAGAATCAATCTCGGGGGCTTCGGACGTGTCAGATGCTGAGAGCTCCCAGAAAGGGAATATGATGGATGCAAACATATCCAAGAACTCTAAAGCTTGGTTTCAGAATCAGCTAAAATCACGAAATCCAGGAACTAGGCCAACGGACAAGTGTTCTGGAATCCTCATTGGATCATGTCATAGAGACCCAAGGACAAGATCGTGTGGACATTGACACAAACGCAATGAAAATATGTTCTCTTGAACTCAAGCTGGAAGACCTTGAAAATAGATCGAGGAGGTACAATGTCAGATTCAGAGGCGTCCTAAACTCAATCACGGACCTGGCGCCTTACCTCTCGGATCTAGTGAAGTCCATCCTCTCAGACTCCCAGGAGGGAGAAATTGGCATTGAAAGAGCACATAGAGCGCTAGGGGCATCCCGAACCCCAACATACCTAAAGACATCATAGCCCGCTTTCTGAGGCAACACACAAGGGACCAAATTCTCTATCACGCAAGAGGTCTAGATGAAATTAAAGGTCCAGACGGCGCCACCATCCAGATTTATGCAGATCTCTCCCTAACTACCCTAGCGAGACGCAAGGAAATGAGACCGGCGTTGGATGTACTCATCCAGCATAAAATTCCTTACCGATGGGGTTTTCCTTTCAACATCCAGTTTACGGTAAATGGAAACAAATTTGTGGCTCAAGATGTGGAGGAATGCCAGTCAATTCTCTCTTCCCTGAACCTAATGAAAGATGGTGAAAGCCCCCGCCCGCACGGCCAAGAATCAGGAGACAAGCGAGATAGACCCGTTAGACAATGGACTGTAGTTCCTGCTCCAAAGAGACAAAAAGCCGCAAGAAACTTGCAGCCACAGGCGGCGGGAGAAGGGGGCCCAAGACAAACTTTGTAAACGACAGACCAGCAGCCCCAAACTCAGGCCTGGGAGGCTCAGGGTTATAATGACCAGGAAGACGCCCCCCAGAGAGGGGATGAGGAGATCTCCAAATGAGGCTTTGCCTCACACAGAAGCTCATTGGACACTATAAGCTGTTTGGGGTATGATATAGGAGTGGGGTCTACCAGGATTTTCTATATTTTCTGAGGGGAATCTTTTGTTTTGTACCAAGCAAGGGGTGATGGGCCCACGGGGTAAGGCAGAGAGTTAACCTTTTTATTGAATAATGTTTAAATTTAGTAATTAAATACTAATACACCTCCACGCCAGGGCATTATGCAGGAGGACTGGATCCTCGTGCCCTCCAGACGCGCTAGAGCGCAAGGAAATAGTAGTAGGGTAGGCGAGAAAGTTCAAATTGTTATGTTATTGTTGACACATGTATTTCTGTACTTCTCTCTGAAATGTATTTTATATGTGAATTGTCTATCTCTAATCCACTTAGCCCGTTCAGGGTCTCTCCATGATGCAGGTGCACCTCGTCTCCTGGTCATCCTAGGGTGTCTCCCGTCTCCGGTCCTTCGGCCTTCGGGTAAAAACTCCATCCAGGGCAGGAAAAATGTAAGTGTCAAACTACACACAGCATCCACAAACAGACAGGGATAAATGGCTAGGCCCAAATTTAAGATCCTGTCCCACAATGTGAAGGGATTTAACTCCCCGAATAAGCGGCACAAAGCCTTTCTTACATACAGGGAGCATCGCCCCTCAGTAATCTTCCTACAGGAGACGCACTTCATACGTAGCAAACCCCCTAAATACCTCCACAAACAATACCCAAACTTCTACACAGCGGGTATGATGGCAAAGAGGGAGGGGGTAGCAATTCTGCTGCATCGGGACTGTAACGGAGCTGGAACACGCAGTCCAATATCTCCGCTGGTATACGGTAAAATACCCAAGAAGCACTACAGTCTCACCATTCCCGACCTCCCATATTGGACGACACACAATTTGGGAGTCAAATGAATACTGACTTTATTTTGTTCTGTAGAAATATTTATACCCATCTCTTCCCACAGGCAATACACATGCCCATATTTGGCCGCACAATACACATAAAGAGAACAATAGGTGGGTCACACCTCCCCGAGGCTCCCTGGCAACTTTGATACAATCAGACATTGATTCAATTACACTTCTTTGTTCTTATCTGAGAATGAAAACACTGTATACAATAGACTTCCTATATCTTATGCAGAGTCGCTGTAACAGGATTATCTCCCATGCCAAGAAGCTGCAAATGTCTCGGACAATATTCTGCAGAGCATCAACCAACATACATGCAGTATAATAGTAGGATCCTATTTTAACCATAATAATCATAAAACAGGGTAAAACAGTGATGGGTTCCGTTACACACCTCCCCTGTGACCATAAGCCGGCATACACGGTCTGATCCCAACGGATCGGCCTGGGGATGTCCGGACAAAAGTATTTGTTGGTCAATTCTCTAGTTTGACAACCCATCAGCATTACTGCAATACACATTTACTCACATTTCCCATATCCCCAGATAGCTGGGATCTGAGCGTACAAAACTACCGAATAGCGCTCAGATCCTATTCACACAGTTCAATTGCCATGTAGCTAAAGTCTTTCCCATAGTCTTTCATTATATGAATGGGTTTCATGGCATAGCTATCTGGGGTATCACCGCTCCCACAGGGCAAGTACCGAATGACCCCCCTGTATGTAAAGGGCCAGAATGAGTGACATACACTCTGGTATGGCCGAACACTGGTTCCAAAGGGCAATATGTACCAGGGCCATAGTCGCAGGGCAGGAGGCTGGCAAACAGTCCTCTCCAAGCCAAAGTGGCGAAGGGCACTTCGTCACACATCTCCTCTTTGGGGGGAAGTCTAACCAGGCACCTGGATATTTCACTGGGGTGATGGGGCAACACGCTGAGGGGACTTGAGGGGCAGAGGCCAGCGGCACTCTGCCCTGATGCCAGCTCTCCCGCTGGTATAACCTGCAGGACATCCTGCTCTGTACAAGGGACAAAGGGAGGGCAGAGGCCGACTGCACTCTGCCCCACTGTCAGCTCTTCTGCTGGGGCACTTGGGACATATTCCGGCTCAGTAGCCAGGGAAAGGTGGGGGTCAGTGGGGGTTAACATTTCCTCTGTTAACCCTGGGGCCACATTAGGAGTTAGCTGGGGAGGGGAATTTGTACTTACCCCCTCCTCCGGTTGTCCCAGTGAGAGTAGTTGGGGATCTGGACAGGCTGTCCAGCATCCCGGTAGGTCAGGCACAGAGACCCTGGTCCCATCTGCGCCTACTGGGAGATTGGTGTCTCCCCTTGTTAGGGTAAGCTGTCTCTGGGGGGGAGGGCGACATCTTCAGCTCCCTGGGGTTCACCCTGCCGCTGGGGAGGAAGGACGACACCTTCAGCTCCCTGGGGTACACACTGCCGCTGGGGGGGAAGGACGACACCTTCGGCCTCCTGGGGTACACACTGCCGCTGGGGAGAAAGGACGGCACCTTCTGCTCCCTGGGGTACACACTGCCGCTGGGGAGAAAGGACGGCACCTTCTGCTCCCTGGGGTACACACTGCCGCTGGGGGGGAAGGACTACACCTTCTGCCCCCTGGGGTACACACTGCCGCTGGTGAGAAAGGACGGCACCTTCTGCTCCCTGGGGTACACACTGCCGCTGGGGAGGAAGGACGACACCTTCAGCTCCCTGGGGAACACACTGCCGCTGGGGAGGAAGGACGACACCTTCGGCCCCCTGGGGTACACACTGTCGCTGGGGAGGGGAATTAGTTGGAGTATTCCACGTGGAGCGGTTTCTGTTTCTGGGACAGTCTCTCTGCATGTGGCCCTGCTGGTTACACGTGTGGCACCTGATGTACCGTGGAGGGGTTTGGTAGTTCCCACCACCCGGACGCAGTGCTGGGGGGGGGGGGGTTAATGGTGGGAGGTGGGTTAGCAGCTCCCAAGATGGACCGCTCCCGTGCCCGCTGCTTTTCCATTATGAATTTGTGGACATCTGTCATTAACCATTCCAAGGTTTTTATGGGAAGCGTACCTGGGAAAAAGGCCAGTCTGCTTTGCAGTTCTCTTTGAAACTCAGTCTGTGGGGTAATAAGAGGTACTGTAACCATGAGTTCCTTTCTGTCTGCATCCCTGTAGTCCGCGGCCGCCTCCTCCTCCGCTGTCTGAAAACTAGCCGGTTCCATCCTGCTGTAGCCAGGGGCGCTGTACGGATACTAGCGTTGCCCTCAATTTGTACTCCACGGAATGGTGTCTCCTGTAGCTGTCCTTCTGACCGTGGGAACAATTCTGCCACTTGCCACCAAATGTAACGGAGCTGGAACACGCAGTCCAATATCTCCGCTGGTATACGGTAAAATACCCAAGAAGCACTACAGTCTCACCATTCCCGACCTCCCATATTGGACGACACACAATTTGGGAGTCAAATGAATACTGACTTTATTTTGTTCTGTAGAAATATTTATACCCATCTCTTCCCACAGGCAATACACATGCCCATATTTGGCCGCACAATACACATAAAGAGAACAATAGGTGGGTCACACCTCCCCGAGGCTCCCTGGCAACTTTGATACAATCAGACATTGATTCAATTACACTTCTTTGTTCTTATCTGAGAATGAAAACACTGTATACAATAGACTTCCTTTATCTTATGCAGAGTCGCTGTAACAGGATTATCTCCCATGCCAAGTAGCTGCAAATGTCTGGGACAATATTCTGCAGAGCATCAACCAACATACATGCAGTATAATAGTAGGATCCTATTTTAACCATAATAATCATAAAACAGGGTAAAACAGTGATGGGTTCCGTTACAGGGACTTTCCGTTTGTACTCCAGGGTAAAAAATCAGATCCTGGGGGTCACTACTTGATTCGGACAGGGAAAATATTCGACACAACAGTGTCCCTGGTCGCGGCATATGCCCCTACCACGAATCCCCACAACACGGTCCGGAATCTACTGACGGTACTAGAAAAAGGAGATTATGGCAAAATAATTTTTTGGGGGGGACCTAAATTTAGCGTTAGATGCCAAACTGGATAGGTCCACGGGGGGAGCGGGACCCCAATTTCCCAGTAAACTAAAACAAGTTAAGACCCAACTCGCCAACCTGAATTTGGTAGATTCTTGGAGGGTACTCTTTCTATTCAGCTCCTCATAACTCATATTCGAGAATTGACTATATCATCATAGACGCTACACTTCTGGATCAGGCAAAGGAAGCGGAGATTATTCCGTGCACCTGGTCAGATCACTCAATTATTAAAATTACCCTAGATCTAGGCACAGTAAACACCCCCCCCCCCCGACCTGGCGCATCAATGAGATGCTACTGACATCTCCTCAATCCAAAGATAAGATTCAGCAAGAGATAGAGATGTATTTTAGGGAGAACACTAAGGAGGATGTAGGAATAGGCTGGGTGTGGGTGGCCCACAAAGCATATATCAGAGGGGTTTGCATGAAATTAACCGCTGAACATAAAAAACGCCCGAGAGGATGCATTGAATAAAGAGTTGATAAGATTGGCAAGGGCAAAACAACAAGATAACTCGGCGGGGGATAGGTCCCAGATTGAGAAAACCAGGGCGGAACTTGACATGATTCTGTCTGAGAGAACGGAGAAAGCTCTTAGATTCACGCATCATAAATTGTACAGCAAAGCAAACAAACCAGACACATTTCTTGCCAAAAAATTAAAATTAAAGCAAAATCAATCTAGAATTTGCCAAATTAAATCGCCCCAAGGGCTTGTGACCTCTAACCCCTCCAAGATTCAGGACATTTTTCAGGCTTACTATAGTAAGCTATATAAAGCCTCGAATTCCCTAGACCAGTGGGAAACACAATCATTCTTAGCCTCTCTGGATCTGCCTAAACTAACAGAGGAGAATGTTACCTCATTGAATAAAACAATTTCCCAGGAAGAAGTGAGTAAAGGTCATATTAGAATCTAAATTAGGCAAAGCCCCAGGCCCAGATGGCTTTACGAATGCGTACTACAAAGAATTTGTAGGCACTCCGGCCCCGTACCAGACCACGTTGTATAATGCAATCCTGGAGGGCCTGCCAATCCCCCCAGAACTCAATAAAGCTGATCTGGTCTTATTCCCCAAGGAGGGGAGGGACCCATTAGAAGCCAAGAACTACCGACCGATATCACTTCTTAATAGCGATATCAAATTCCTGGCCAAGATCATGGCAGATAGGATAGCAGGATTTCTCCCCTCCTTGATTCATAAAGACCAAGTGGGATTTGTACCAGGGCGACAAGCTGGGGACAATATCAGGAAAATCCTAAATTTGGTCCATCATGCTACATTGAATAACACCCCGGCCTGCCTGCTCGCTCTGGATGTGGAGAAGGCTTTTGACTCCCTGGAATGGCCTTTTCTCATGGCTACACTGACCAAATTCGGGTTTACAGGGAAGTTCCTAAATTTAATCCGGACTTATTATAAGGACCCCAAGGCAAACTTAAAGCTTCCGGGTGGGGGGAGGCCAGCTGTCTGCATCCAGAGGGGGACAAGACAGGGTTGTCCACTGTCGCCGCTCCTTTTTGCCTTGGCAATTGAGCCCTTGGCCCAATCGATTAGAGCTTCCCCGGAGATAAAGGGTATCCATGTTGGGTTACAACACTTTAAGGTATCGCTTTTTGCGGACGACTTATTGTGTTCCATTTCGGAACCATTGACGTCGGTACCACCTCTGATGCAAAAACTCGAACGATTCGGGATGCTCTCAGGACTGAAAATCAATGTGGAAAAAACTGAAGCATTGGCTTTAGATATTCCACTCCCAGAGAAAGAATCCCTTACAAGGAGTTTTAAGTTTCAATGGGCCGGGAAGGGGATTAAATATCTGGGAATATGGCTGACGGCTAAAATACAAGATTTATATAAGGCTAATTACCGGCCACTGTTCAGATTACTTCAGGAGGAGATGATCAAATGGGCAAAGTATAACATCTCCTGGCTCGGTAGGATTAGCTCGGTTAAAATGAACATTCTACCTAGACTGTTATATATATTTAGATCTTTACCGATCCAGATACATATGAAAGACCTCTCAAACTTTCAAAGAAGGGTTTTTCATTGTATCTGGGGTAGGGGTCCCTCCAGAATAGCAAAAAATAACATGTACAAACATAAATCCAGGGGGGGGGGCTTGCGTGTCCTAATGTAAAACTTTACTACCGAGCAGCACAATTAGCTTTTATTCCCCAGGCCCACTTGCCCCGAAGCCCATCCGGCATGGATGTTTATTGAAAACCGGGACATAAAACCCTATACATGGGACACGGCGGTCTGGCTTCACCCACTCCCCATAGAGATTAAAAATTCTGCTAACCCAATAATAAGGAATCTTATATGGGCCTTCAGTCATACAGACCTACTACCCCGTCTCTCCCACCTAACACCTATACTCACACACCCACTATCTCCGGCAGGTATTTCACAGGTTTCTCTGGAATGGTGGAAGAACAACAAACTGGACAGATTGGGTAACTGGACGAGAGACGGTCGGGTGTTAACATTCGAGATTATTAGGGACGAATATGACATCCCCCTTTATTAGCATTATAACTTTTGCAAGCTGAGGTACTTTGTGGATAGACTACGCAGGAACTCAGGGGTCCCCTCTCAAAATAGGTTCTCTAGGATGTGTAAAAAGGCCCCCCTCACAAAAGGAGTGATAGGGGAACTATACGGGGTCTTTAATACCCCAAAAACGATAGCCAAAGATAAATATATGAGGGAATGGGAAAAGGATATGGCCATAAACTGGGAGATGGAGACGTGGGAGACTTCCTGGACTAATATCATGAGGGGGTCGCTAAACTAAAACATGTTATAGACATCAATTAAAGTCCTTCACCGCGCGTACATTACCCCAGATCGAATAGCCAAATGGAGTAAAACGGAAAGTCTGAGGTGTTTTAGAGGATGCTCAGAGTTGGGCTCTTTTTACCATACTTGTTGGAGGTGCCCAAAGGCTCAGCAGCTGTGGACAGCAGTAGGTGGCCTGGTGGATAATATCTTTGGACATCATATTAAAGTAACTCCTGAAACTTGTCTACTGGGTTTGCAATGGCCTCACTCTCTGCTCCCTACAAAAGACTCCTACAATTTATCTTTTTAGCGACAAAATCACATATAGCCAGGAGCTGGAAGAAAAGTACACTAGAGATAGGGGCAGTCTATGCTAAGATTCATTACATAGCGGTCAATGAAAGGATTTCCCATTCCCTGGCGGATTCAATCCCAAAGTTCTTGGAAATTTGGGGTCCGTGGATAGAATACACAGATATCAAAATTCCTCTTCTTCAATAAGTGGGGATGAGGAGGGGGGGGGTCCCCACATACCACCGACAGGGAATCGGGAGGGCTGGAGCCCGGAGGGGAAAAACCGGGAGAGGAGCTGCACCGAAATGGAGAAGGCAGACAGGTATGATAGGATGGAATAAAAGCAGGATCGAGATGGAGAAGTGCTATCCAGAGTTGAAGGCTTGAATATGGATGTGTCAGGTAGAATGTTTTAGTTTGGTTGGTTAAGTTAACTTGTGTACAAGTTATTAGGTGACTCTTCCTTAATGCTAAAGAAAAGATAATAAAAATAATTGAATGGGAAAAAAAAAAAAAAAACAACAAACAAATAAAGAAAATAGCTATTTATTACTCCAGTCGTAAAAGAGCTAGTTAACGGAAGAAAATCGGGCTCTTATAATATCTATATAGATCCCAAAGTCATAACATTGAGATTTAGGAACTATATGAAAGAGTCTCCGGAAGAGATAGTAACGGAAGGAGAGGGGAGAAAATAAATAAATAATCAAAGAATAGTATAGGTTACTGATAGATCTAGGGATACATGCTAATATGGCCAAGAAAGGCCCGGTTTAAATCCATTTATTTGTCTACCAATAATAGCACGGAGGAAAATATAGAAAAAAGGAGGAGGCAGGATGCAATGATAAGGACTCATGATTGATGTTGGTGCTATGTTTTAATTTTGCTCATTACTGTACAATTGTTTGCATTCCTGCAATAAAAACTATTAAAAAAAAAAAAAAAACATTAAATAACCAAGTGTGACCATATAGGCCCCAACCGCACCTTAAAAACCTTAAAAGACCAAGTGTGACCATATAGGCCCCAACCGCACCTTAAAAACCTTAAAAGACCAAGTGTGACCATATAGGCCCCAACTGCACCTTAAAAACCTTAAATAACCAAGTGTGACCATATAGGCCCCAACCGCACCTTAAAAACCTTAAATAACCAAGTGTGACCATATAGGCCCCAACCGCACCTTAAAAACCTTAAAAGACCAAGTGTGACCATATAGGCCTCAACCGCACCTTAAAAACCTTAAATAACCAATCAAAACCATATAGGCCCAAACTGTAAAAAAAAAAAAAAAAATACAAAGAAAAAAAAAATATATATATATATATCAATATATATATATATATCACATATATAGTTGTGAGCGTACGGGCCGTTGCTCACGCTTGCGGGCTCGCGTAGCGAGCCTGCGGCCCTCGCGAAGCGCAGAGTCCTTCAAAAAATAGAAAGGAGGAGCGTGGGAAAAATTAGCCGCCAGGGGAGCTCCTTGTAGGAGGAGCTTCATTAGATTGCTGTTTTTTTTTTTTTTAGAGCGTCAGGTTTTTTAGGTGGAGGCCTCTTGCAATGGGCCAGAATGGATGGACAATGGCTTCAATCAAGATGAGGACAAGGGCTTATATCAAGATTGAAGGACATGGGCTTCAATCAAAATTGATTGGAATGCCCGACTATCCAGGGCAGAAGGTCAATTTGACAGGTAAGTATGTGCTGTTGTTTACTTTATTTTTTTATTTGTTTTTTTTTTCCCCTTCCCTTATTTTTTTTTATCTTTAAAAGTGACAGGCAATATATTATTTTTATTTTAACTGCAATGTTAAAGATACATTGCCTGTTACTTTTAAAAATGGAATAAAAATATGGGGGGGGGGCCTGTATTGTTGTTGTGTTTTTTTGTTGTGTTTTTTTTTTTACTGTAAGGTAGGTGGGTTGCTAGTTGGGCCAGGGTGGGATGTACGTCCCTGGGTCAGGGTTGTAGGTAGGTGGCTTGGCTTGGTACTACCAAGCCACTTACCTATCACCCTGACACAGTGACCACACACCACACCCTGGCCCAACTACCAAGCTGGTAGTTAGGTCAGGGTGGGGGTCATTAGGTCAGGCATGCTGTTAGGTGGATTGCTAGTTGGGCTAGGGTGTGGTGTGTGGTCACTGGGTCAGGGTTGTAGGTCGGTGGCTTGGCTTGGTACTACCAAGCCATCTACCTATCACCCTGACACAGTGACCACACACCACACCCTGGCCCAACTACCAAGCTGGTAGTTAGGTCAGGGTGGGGGTCATTAGGTCAGGCTGGTAGGTGGGTTGCTAGTTGGGCCATGGTGGGGTGGGGTCACTGGGTCAGGGTTGTAGGTAGGTGGCTTGGCTTGGTACTACCAAGCCACCTACCTACCCCCAAGACCAAGTGACCTCAGCTGGTAGTAGCTGGGTGAGACTTAGGTCAGGGTGGTTAGTGGGGTCACATCAGGGTTGGCACGGGGCCCCATGGGCCTCCTGTCCTTAGGGGGAGTGATGACCGGGTCTGGGGCGGTAGGAGTGGCCGGGTCTGTCAGGCTTATGCTGGGTGGGTGACCACATGGTCCGTCGGCGACTGAGGTGGCCAGATGGGCCTCCGGGGGGGTGGGTGACCGGGGTGACGGGGTCATCACCGGGCTTGGCACGAGGCCACATGGGTAATTGTGTGGCAGGCAGGCAGGCATAGTGGGGTACTACTAGGGTAGCCCTAAGTTTATTAGGGGGACTAGGGATTTGGCATGGGCAGTAAGGACTTACTGTAGTAGGTTGGGTCAGTCTGAGTCGTTTCAGCCAGGGAGGTCTCAGTCTCAGCGGTAGCAGGAAACGAATAGAGGGCTGGCTTATGGTGTAAGCCGTAAGGTTTATATTAACAGGGGAGCTGTCAATCAAAATTAAACTCGAGGCTCTATTAGCTGGTGGGCGCCCTGGGCTAACGGTCTGGGTGGGCTTAGGTGGTTCTCCTGACAACTGTACAGCCTTCTATCATTGATTGGTCAATGATGGAAGACTGTCAGTCATTGAAATGGATACATTTTCACTGCCCATGCATAGCTTCTCCCTGGTTGGTGGGCGGAATCCATTAACGGTCATGACTCATTCATAGAGTCTAAAGGTTAGTGTAAGTGCAGTGTAATCTGATCACACAGCGTGCAGGGGAAAGCTAAGCTACAATAGATAGTGTAGCACACAGCAGTTAATGCATACACACAAGGGGTTATTTTTTATTTATTTTTATTTATTTTTGGTTTGAAATTTGTTTTTATTTATCAAATAAGTTAATACAAATTTTACATAAAATATTTCCAACAAATCCATTACATTGACAATACATTACATTAAATAAATCACCATTCTACCTCATTCATTCTTCAAACATTACAGCATTTAAGATTTAATTAATTGTTCCCTGTTTTTGATCCCATCATTTCCATTTTAGTGGGTCGACCGTAGTTATACCTCTTTGTTCGTAACTTTTCTCCAGTTCCCAGATATGTTTAACTTTCCAAACGATGTCCGCAAAGAGTGGGGCAGTCTTCTCTTTCCAGTTAGTGATTAATATATTTTTTGCTATTGAGAAGATTAAGATGGCAAAAGCTTTTTTCTCAATGGTGACATCGCTCGGAAAGATGTGTAATAAGCTACATTCTCCCGTAAAAGGAAATTGATTTTCTACAATTTTAAATACAAGTTCATAGCAGCTGTTCCAAAAAAGATTTAGTTTAGGGCATTCCCATAAAATGTGCAATAAATGGGCCGAGTTACCACACTCCCTCCAGCACATTCTGTCCAAAGGTGAGTGGGAAATCTGCGCAATTTTGACAGGTGTAATATACCAATTATTAATTATTTTAAAGAACGTCTCTCTGTATGAAATTTGTTTAATAAATCTATTTTAATTTTAAAGCTGTGTCACAATCTTTTACTTCTATTTCCAGCTTTAAGTTCAGCTCCCATTGTTTCATACCTTTAGTTTTAGGCTGCTCGCCAAAGGATCTTGTGATATTAAAACATTTGGATATTAAGTGTTTTTTTTCAAATTTCAGTAGAATTTTTTCCATAGGGTTTCAATCTTTACTACTTTGTGTGTATATGTTAAGTTCACCACAGGCGGCTCTGTAAGCTTCATACGTTAGCCATCCTTCTGCTGCGATGTTAAAAAAATTTTTAAGTTGGTCAAAGGATGCTATTGCGCCTTCAATCAAAGTATCTCTAATGCATACTATGCCCTTACTATTCCAGTCTGTAATGATACCTTCCATGTTTGGATGTAACAGTGATTTCACTGGGGTAATTAAGCTGCCCTTAGGGATCAGCCTGTTTTTATTATTAATCTGTCTCCAATTTTTTAAAATTTCTTTCACCACAAATGATCCTACCGCAAGATCCTTGTGAGAGGGTTTTTCCCCAAAAACTAGAGCTGAAAGCTGACAATTTAAAATTAATGCTTTTTCTATATGCATCCATGGAAGTATATCTGCTGTTTCCAGCCATTTCAAAGCATGTACTATGCAGTTGGCTTCTTGATAGGGTTGCAATAAAGGGTAGGAAATTCCACCTTTTAAGACGCTCCTAGCCATAATTGTTTTTTTCAGCCTTATGTTTTTAGAATGGTGTACAAATAAATCAATTTCATGTTGCAATTTCTTTAACCAGTGCCTAGGAATCTTAAAAGGGATACATCTTAGCATATAATTGATTCTTGGAAAAAGCATCATTTTTACCACAGCAATTTTGCCAGAAAAAGAAAATCTATCTTTTCTCCAGTTTCCTATGATATTTTGGAACTTAAAATATAAATCCTTATAATTCCTATCCACCATTTCCTGTAAATTTCCCAGAAAGGTAATTCCAAGGTGTTTAAATGTTTTCGAGTTCCAATCAAAGGAGTAAGTAGAGTTAATTTGAGACAACAAACTTGCTGAAAAATTTAATTGATTTCTTGTAATTCAATTTATAATAAGAAACTTTACTAAAAGTTTGAATTAGATTTAACAAGTGATACAGTGATTCTCCAGGGCGGGTGAGTGACAAAACCACATCATCTGCGTATAGACTAATTTTATGCTCCCTCTCCCCCACCTTAATCCCGTAAATTTGTGGGCATGATATAATAGCTTCCGCCAAAGGTTCCATCATCAGTGCAAGCAAGGTGGGGGAGAGGGGACAACCCTGTCTAGTACCGTTTGATATTCTGAAGGGGTTTACCCTACATCCAAGACCTGTTATCTCAGCTGAAGGGTATTTATACAGGGCCCCCACCGCCACGGCTCCAAATTCCCCAAAGCCAAATTTAGACAGCGTTAAACGCATGTACTCCCATGTACTCTAAAATTGATTGAATTTCTTGTACTAATGGTTTACAGAAGGAAGGATCGTTTTCCAGGTTGTATAAATCCTGGTAATAGTTAAAAAAGGCTTGACCAATTTCTTGGGGGAAGGAAATAAATCTTCCTTTATCTTTTAGAACTGCTATTCTTTTCCTTTCTTTTTTCTTTTTAGCTTGCGTGGCCAGTAATTTACTGCTTCTATTGTTTTGATGGTGGTATATCTGTTGATAACGCCATATTTCACAATCTGACCTTTGTTGGTTAATCATATTTATTCTATTTCGTATTAATTTAATCTCCGCCATAGTTTGCTGTTGCGGGTCCACAAAAAATTAAAAATCCAATTTATTTAAATCTATATATAATTTTTTTAATGGGGCTCCTCTCTATTTTATCAGTTGAGATTTAAGTTTAATAATCAAACCTCTAGTGAAAGCTTTTTGTGTATTCCAAATTGTGCAATAAGAGGGGACAGTGTTAATATTTGTGTCAAAAAACACTCAAGGGGTTATCTTAAAGTGACAGTGTCCCAGGGAATAGTTTGCTTCATTCCTTACTTTAAAATACTTGAATGCTGATATACACATTGTATTTAATTGTTATTTATGTTTTACTAATAAAATATTGTGTTTTTTTTATTGCAGGTCCAGAAAATATTTGGGGGGGCGCTTGTCCCGACGCCCATATGGACAAGCCGCCACTGCCTCTGACTCCTCTTCTTCAGACTCCCAGAGTCTGGGGGCTTCCACTGCCCAGCATGGAAGATTATACACAGGTCAGAATCTGGGGGCTTCCACTGCCCAGCATGGAAGATTATACACAGGTCAGAGTCTGGGGGCTTCCGCTGCACAGCATGGAAGATTATACACAGGTCAGAGTCTGGGGGCTTCCACTGCCCAGCATGGAAGATTATACACAGGTCAGAGTCTGGGGGCTTCCACTGCGCAGTATGGAAGATTATACGCGTTGCCTCTGTCTGCGTTATTATAAGGTGTGTACTGTTAAGTAGTACTATTCCTATCGGTTTAATGCCTGTTACGTCCACTATCAGGGGACGTGTATATGGCATGGATTTTTGGAAGCGGGAGATGGAAAAAGATGCTTGGTCGGTCCTCCCACTTCAAATTTGGGGCACTGCGCGTGCAATCTAAGGTGACACCAGATATGAGTGTCACTGTGCACTGGCAAAAGTTGGCAGAGTAGATGCAATAGGCTTCACACACGCCTGTAGGCAGGCAATTGCTATTCAATCAATTACAGTCAAAAAAGTGTTGTTTTATGTCACTGAGCACAATATAAGCTGTGAGCCTGACACAGGCAGGCAACTGAAATTAGATTACAGGAAAAAAATGGTTGTTTTCAATGTATGTTACACCACCAGGTATGAGTAGTGAAAATAAGCACAATATAAGCTGTTAGGTGTTAGCCTGTCACACACACACGCTCAAAGGCAGGCATAGATTACACAAAAAAAATGATAAAGTATAAATGGGGAACCGAAAAGCGAATGTGTTCGCCGTTCGAGGCGGACGCGAACATGCGAAAATCGCCGCAAATAGTTCTTCGGCGATCTGTTTAGGACATCACTAATTTAGATAGATTGGTGGATGTATATTAGATAGATAGGATGTATATTACATAGATTGTGTGATGTATATTATATAGATAGGATGTATATTAGATTATGGTATTTATTTAAATAGATTGGGGGATGTATATTAGATAGATAGGATGTATTGTATATTAGATAGGGGTGTATTGTATTGTATTTTATTGTATTGTATTGTATTGTATTATATTGTATGTATTTGTATTGTATTGTATGTATTATATGTATTTCCTTTTAAGGTATGTAATTTTTTTTATTTTCTGTAGTGGGGGGGTTGTAATGCGTTTTTTATTTTCTGCAATGCTCCTTTTTTATTTTTTGCGACTTAGGTTTTTTTATTTTCTGTAATGTCGATTTTTTTATTTTTTGTGACTTAGGTTTTTTATTTTATGTAATGTAGATTTTTTATTTTTTGTGACTTTAGGTTTTTTATTTTATGTAATGTAGATTTTTTATTTTTTGTGACTTTAGGCTTTTATATTTTCTGTAATTAGAGTGGTGGGGGGGTTATTAGGGGGTAGGTAGTGTAGTGTAGGTAAGTAGTGTAGGTGTTAATAGGTTAGTGTAGAGGCTCTTTAGTTGATATTTATTGTTTTATTGGGGGTTTATAGTGCAGTGTAGTGTTTATACTTAGTGTCAAGATGGTCCTTGAGGACCGTCATGGCACTTATGTAGTTAATGTTGGGTTGTAACAGGCCCATAATGGTCTTAATATACCCGTATGGGACTGATGGGGGTTAAATAGAGGCTTATGAGGGTCTGTATGGACCCCCATGAGTGACAGGGTTAATTAGCGGTTTATGGGGGTCTGTATTGACCCCCATGAGTGAGGGGGTTAATTAAGTGCTTATGGGGGTCTGTATTGACCTACATGAGTGACAGGGTTAATGAAGGGCTTATGGGGGTCTATATTGACCCCCATGAGTGACAGGGTTAATTAGGGGTTTATGGGGGGTGTGTATTGCCCCCTATGAATGAGGGGGTTAATTAAGTGCTTATGGGGGTCTGTATTGACCCCCATGATTTATGGGGTTATTTAAGTCCTTATGGGGGTCTGTATTGACCCCCATGAGTTATTGGGTTAATTAGGGTGCTTATGGGGGTCTGTATTGACCCCCATGAGTGACAGGTTTAATTATGGGCTTATGGGGGTCTGTATTGACCCCCATGAGTGACAGGGTTAATGAAGGGCTTATGGGGGTCTATATTAACCCCCATGAATGACAGGGTTAATGAAGGGTTTATGGGGGTCTGTATTGACCCCGATGAGTGACAGTGTTAATGAAGGGCTTATGAGGGTCTGTATTGACCCCCCATGAGTTAGGGGGTTAATGAAGTGCTTATGGGGGTCTATATTGACCCCCATGAATGACAGGGTTAATTAGGGGTTTATGGGGGTCTTTTTTTTACCCCCAAGAGTGAGGGGGTTAATTAAGTGCTCATGTGGGTCTATATTGACCCCCATGAGTGACAGGGTTAATGAAGTGCTTATAGGGGTCTGTATTGACCTCCATGAGTGACACAGTTAATGAAGGGCTTATGGGGGTCTGTATTGACCCCCATGAATGACAGGGTTAATGAAGGGCTTATGGGGGTCTATATTGACCCCCATGAATGACAGGGTTAATTAGGGGTTTATGGGGGTCTTTTTTTTACCCCCAAGAGTGAGGGGGTTAATTAAGTGCTCATGTGGGTCTGTATTGACCCCCATGAGTGACAGGGTTAATGAAGGGCTTATGGGCGTCTATATTGACCATTGACCCCCATGAGTGAGGGGGTTAATGAAGTGCTTATGGGGGCCTGTATTGACCCCCATGAGTGACAAGGTTAATGAAGGGCTTATGGGGGTCTATATTGACCCCCATGAATGACAGAGTTAATTAGGGGTTTATGGGGGTCTGTATTGACCCCCATGAGTGACAGGGTTAATGAATGGCTTATGGGGATCTATATAGACCCCCATGAGTGACAGGGTTCATTAGGTGTTTCTGGGGGTATGTATTGACCCCCATGAGTAAGGGGGTTAATTAAGTGCTTATGGGGGTCTGTATTGACCCCCATGAGTTACAGGGTTACTGAAGGACTTATGGGCGTCTATATTGACCCTCATGAGGGACAGGGTGATAGTGTATATATATTTTTTCTTTATAACAGGTCCTTTAGGGACCTTTACGGTCCTTTAATGACCGGTAACGTGGGAATTTTGAATTTTCATTTCAGCTTGGGTCCCTGATCGCGTGCGATCGGGCCTCCCACTGCGATGGTTTATGTGGGGTTAATGCAGGTCTCCGAGCTTATCTCGGATCCCGTGGGGTTAATGTGGGTTTCCGAACTTATCTCGGATCCCTTCTTGGGTAAGTTGTACTTGGCTGGGTTTTGAGCCTCGTTTTCGTTTTTTTGGCGGCCATTTTTTCTCTAGCTTAGGGGATTTTCGTGTGTCTGAACTCAGGAATTTGGACTTAAATGGAGGTGTAACTTCACTTTGAGAGGTCCTGGATGCCCCTCTTGCTATGGGTAAGCTTTTTATGTATATTTTGTGAGTATTTGGTGTGTTTTGACTGTTTTTAGGTGAGTGCGGTTCGGCTGTTAAGGTCGTATTTTTCATGCGTGTGGGTGTTTGTTCCGTTAAGGTTGGTTCCGAATTTGTTGTTTTTTCTAAGTCGTGCGTGTGTGTTTTTAATTGCGTGTGAGGCGCCTTTGAGCTTCGCGAGGGTCTGCATTTGTGGACAAACACAGCCGACGTTGGAGCCTCCACCTTCTGAGGGATGCAGTTCATGCGAGCTCGAGCGTGACGACGTTTCGTAGTTTGACAACTATTATATGTGATTATTTATGTTGTGTGTCTTTGTGTATGTGTTATACTAATGTGATGAGTCTATTTTCCAGGGGCCGAGCTGGAGAACAGAAGAGGATGGACAGGATATGGTGGAAAGGTAAGTTTAATACTGTATTTTTAATGTTTATTTATTATATGTAATGTTTAATTATGTACTAATTTGAAGTTTCTTTTTTTCCTAGGGGGTGCGATCTGAAGTGACATCTGCAAAGCTAAGTGGTTTTATTTATTCTATTTTTGCTTCGATTTAGGGGGTAATGTATAGATAGGGGGTTATTTATAGATACGGGTTAATGTATTGATAGGGGGTTATGTTTAGATAGGGGGTAATGCCTATATAGGGGGTAAAGCCTAGATCTAGAGCCCCATAAGTGAAATGGTTAATTAAGGGCTCATGGGGCTCTGTATAGAGCCCCATGAGTTATAGGGTTAATTAAGGGCTCATGGGGCTCTGTAGAGGGCCCCATGAATTATAGGGTTAATTAAGAGCTTGTGGGGCTCTGTATAGAGCCCCATGAGTTATAGGGTTAATTAAGAGCTCATGGGGCTCTGTATAGAGCCCCATGAATTATAGGGTTAATTAAGGGCTCATTGGGCTCCGTATAGATTCCCATGAGTGATGGGGCTAATTTTAGGATCCTGGGGGGTACTTATAGTATCTCCACGGCAGTGGTTAATATTTTTTTTGCGCAGATCCTTTCAGGACCTTTACAGTCCTTTAAGGACCCGCAAGGAGGGAAATTAAAACATTTTAAATGCAGAGGGGGCCTGATCGATGTTGATCGGGGACCCCCACTGCAAGGGGTTTATGTCGGGGCTGCGGGTGTCCCTATGGACCCCTGCAGCAAGGGTGAATTTGGGGGGGCTGCGGGGGGCCCCATGGGGACCTCCAGCATTGAGAGGGATAATGGTAGGTGCCACAGGGGTACTTGCTGTACTCCCAATGCCGGGGTTGGTTCATAGTGTGCCGCGGGCACTTTAAGGACCTGCGGTGGGAAATTTAACATTTTTAAATGCTGATCAGGGACCTCCCGCTGCAAGGGGTTAATGTGGAGGAGCTGCGGGCATCCCTATGGATCCCTGCAGCAAGGGGTTTATATGGGGACACTTTGGGGGTCCCGATGGGCACCCCCAGCGTAGAGGGTGGTTAATGTTAGGTGCTGTGGGGGTACTTACAGTCCTCGCAAACAGCAAAAAAATTTATTTTCCGAGGACCGAGGGAACTACTAGGGCTAATTTAAGGAGGCTGTATATATTGTGATGGAGTGCCATTAGGGGTCACAAGAGAGCTCTATAAAACTTCTCCCCTGAGAATGAAAGGAGTTAATTCCATTCAGTTATCAGTGGCTAAATGGAAGCAGCCTAGCTGTGAACTGCCTTTAAAAGCAGCAGAGAGATGGGTGGAGTTTCTCTCACTTAGGCTTGGGCCTAAGAGCCGTGGGCTGTGTGTGTTGCAGGAGGAAGCCCTGAACAGCTCAGCTGCCTCTGGGATCCAGAGAGCTGGGATTTGTGCTGGAGCGAGACAGTCAGGAAGACTATTATACTCCAGAGTTTGTTCACAGAGAAGACGCCTGTGGTATCAGAGATACTCCACTGAGAGAGGATTATCTAAAGACCCCATCCCTGGGAAGCCGAACGCAACAAGGGATAAAAAGGTTGGTGGCAAATATATGTTGTTTTCACCATATGAGGATAAGAAGTACAAATGCCCCAGGAAGAAGAGTGCATTGAGAGAAAGTAATAGTTCCTCATTTCAAGAGGGTGACAAGGGCCCTAGGCTTCACCCACTACTGGCAGAAGCCGTAGAGAAAAAGACATTAAAAGACTGTTTGTTCCCTGGCCACAAGGTGGCGATACAATGCAAATAAGAGACTGTTTGTTCCCTGGCCACAAGGTGGCGATACAATGCAAATAAGAGACTGTTTGTTCCCTGGCCACAAGGTGGCGATACAACTCAAATAAGAGACTGTTTGTTCCCTGGCCACAAGGTGGCACTCTCCGGAGCCAGAGAAGCTGGCCGGATACAGTTAGGGTGTTCCTGAGTGTAGTAAGCACGTTTATGCAGGATTTATTTTATTGCTGAATCCAAGCACTGTTTGTTTTGTTCTGCTTATGCTACCAAATAAATAGCAGTAAAACTCTGACAAGCCTGCTGTGTCTTCCTCCCTGGGTAAAAGAGATAAGAAAGTGCAGGACGCAAACCCCGACAGAAGGGGGCGCCCTGTTACACTGGTGGCAGTGGTGGGATTGTGAAGTGTCTGAGTGCAAGAAGACAGCCCACAGTACAGTACAGTGATGGAGGATATACTGAAGGCCTTGCTGCAACAGCAGCAACAGCAGCAACAGCAGCACCAGCAGCAACAGCAGGAACAGCAGCGACAAGCAGAGGAGGAAACAATCCGCATGAGAGAGGCCACAGCTGCTCATCAAGAGTTCACTAGAAAGTGGGCCATCCAGTTAGCCCAGAATGAAGCTATACTGGACAAATATAGAAAAGATTCGGCCAGAGCTAGAGCCAATGAAATTCTTTGGGAGCTGACAGAGGATGATGATGTGATCATATACCTCACCATTTTTGAGAGAACAGCCATTAGGGAGGCGTGGCACAAACGGTACTGGGCCAGCCTCATTGCCCCGTATTTGACGGGCGAAGCTCAGAAAGCTTATCTGAGCTTGAATGAAGAAAAGAAAGAAAATTATGATGACCTCAAAGCTGAGATCCTTGCCAGAGTTGGAGTTACCCGGGATGTCAGAGCACAAAGAATCAGTACCCAGAAATATAAGAACAAAGAGAACCTGAGTTGTAATAAGGAGAAGTTACAGTACCGAGGGGAAGTCTCACAATTTGGACAGGCCCCTACCTGTCTGTGGGAAAAATCTGATGATAGAAGATGGAATACCAAAGAAAAGCATGCCCATCTCTACCACAGGCCAGAGTACGGGTTCCCTGATGAGAGGATGAGGAAAGACTCCCAGAATGAACAGAAGGCGTACTTTACAGCCAGCATAAAGGCGCTGGGGGTGCAACAAGCTAGCCGGGGAAGTGCTCCTATACTTCAACCACACGAGAAAGGTGCGACTGGCATGACAAGGAGAGATTTCCATCCAAATAGTATGGACACCCCATTGGAGCTTGGCGTTGAGAAGTCATTTGGTGATATTGTCCAAGATAGACAAGCAAGGAACTGGCGGGCTGACAGAGGAGCCGCCACAGAGTGAACAAAAGAAACTGCAGAGACAGTAACAGAGATTGCTGAGAAAGCAAAAGAGCCTGCTAGTGCAGACAGAATGGCCTTAGAGGAGATGAAGAAAGAAATGGAATCTGTTATCCAGTCCCAAAACAGGAAGGTTCAAGAGTTGCACAAGCAGCTACATGAAATGGAAGCAGAGAAAAATGTCGCCATGGATAACTTCTCACGTCAGAAGAGTGAGCTGGAGTACAGTCGTGAGAAAGAGGAGAGACTGATTCTGGAACTGGAGACAGCAGCACACACAGTAAAAAGACTAGAAGAAGATATCAAATCGGAAAGAGCAGCCCATCGGGAGTCTAAGGTTAACTCTGAAGTTATCCAGTTGCGGATCCTGGACCTTGAGTCTTCACTTCAAGTGGAAAAGGCCAGCTGCTCGCAAAGTGCATCCGACTTAGAGATGATAAAAAAACAGTTCAGAGAAGTGGAAGCTGCTTATAACAGAGAAAAGAAACGGGCTGACCGCAATGCAGAAAAACTCAAGGAGTACACACTGTCCCAGACAGGACATATGACGCAGAGCATGGAGATGTGTCATACCAAACCAGACCGGCAAGAGGTAAAGATGATGCCAGACTATATTCCTGAATGGCGGAGGATGCCTGCATTTGAGGACTACAGAGTGTCCTACAGGAATGATAAACTGATGCCTATTTGGGAGCAGAGGAAGAGTCCTCCCAAGTCTAAGCTGGAAAATATGGGGGAGAACCATATACGAGAACAAGGAGAGCGCATGGGGGACATCCTGAAGATGCAAGGATTGACCCAGGAAGTAGCTGAAATCACTGCTAGGTGTACAGCCCTCCAAGTACAGATCACCAAGCTAGAACAAGAGAAGAGCTCCACCAATGCAGAACTAGAAACCCAGAGAGCCCGGTTTGATTCTGAGAAACTGCAGCTACAGGGAATAATTACCAATCTGCAGACATCCCTTTCAGAGAACACTGTACAGAAGGAGAGACAAGACCAAGCGGCTCAAACTCAAGAGGAGCAGCTGATTTGTCAAATAACCACATTGAAACTGGAAATCTCCAAGCTGAAAACAGTATTAATGCAAAAGGACAAGGAGCTTGAGGGACTCCAATATCGGGTGGAAGATGAGAAGAGGCAGAAGGAGCAGGTGATTGAAGACATGCAAAGAAATGAAGAGTCATCAAGACAAAACATAGCTGGACTCAACCACCACGTGGACAATCTAAGCAGTATATTGAAGCAAACTGAGGACAAGCTTGCAAAGTTCACCAGAAAACTGGAGAGCGAGGCCCAGCAGATGGTTCAGTTAACGGAAGAGCACAATAAGGTGATTAGTGAGAGAGAGTCAACTCTTAATGTGTTTAATGAGTACCAATCCACAAATGAACAAGAATTAAACTCTTTAAACCAAGCTGTTGAGATTCTGGAGAAAAGTCTTCAATCAAGTTTGGCCACATCCGAGGAGCTAAAAAAGGAAAAATCAGAGTTGGCAGTTAAAGTGCAAGAACGGGATGCAACCACATCCTTGATCTAATTGCTAAATGCCAGAATCTGTACACTGAGAATGAGGCGCAAAGTAAGACTCACGCAGCCACAATGGAGTCTCTAAAGACGCAATTAATTGAGAAGGACAACCAGTTACGGCTTTATGAACAGAGAATCTCTGGGAAGGAGATAATGACAGAAGAAATCCTTCACCTAAAAGAACAATTGCTTGCTATGGAAGAGACTGTGAAAAATCTGAAAGATCTCTTAGAGAGTGACGTAAACCAAAGTCTACATAACCTCAAAGAGAACAGTAAGCTTTCAAGCTCAGAGAATTTAGAAAAATCCCCAGATCTTGGAAATGATCACATTACTTCATCTCTTGAAAAATCAAACCAAAAAGTACTTTCAAAAGAAGAGCTGCGTAAGACCGATTCAAACAAAACCAGTGCCAAGGATGAAGAGACAGAGAAAAAGAAAGACATTATTTCTGTCTCTAATAAAGAGAGAGCGAGTGTGGGCAAAGAAGCATCTAGTAAAGTTGAGAGTGGTGCAAAGCAAAATACGGAGTCAGCTGTGATAGATCAGCCAGAAGAAGGCAGGGAAACAAAGGTTTCACCAACCATAGCGGATCAGTGTGATACAGAGCAGCAACCTGAAACATCAACAAAAAAGGAGACAAAATCACTTGATACTGAAAAATCTTCTGAAACTGAGAAGAAAACAAGTACTTCAAAAAATAAACATAAAGATAAATTACTTCCCAACGAGAGCAAGCAGACTGACAGAGCAAACTCAGTGGTTGAGTCTCAATTGACAGAGGATGGAGCTGCAACTCCAGAAGTAGAGAAATCCTCAAAATCAGAGAAGCAAGCTCCAGGTTTAAGAAATAAGCATAGATCCAAGTTAATACCTGAAGATGTAAACAGTGGAACAGAAGGGAAGGAAATGACATCGGAGAGGCAGAAAGATGGTCTCAAGTTGACAATCAGGGTCTCCAACAAGAGGAAGAGAGGAGACGCATTATTTGTGGTTTCCGCAGTTGCAGAAGCTGAGGAGCCTGAAGCAGAGGAAAGCATAGGCCGGACATTAAGACGGTCGCTGAGAATTTCATGTATATATATGTATATTTTATTTTATTTTGTGTGTCTATGTATTTAGTATTATTGTAATGTTTTTTTTTTAACAGGGCCTGCTCCAGAGAAGAAATGAAGAAGGACAGGGACATGCTGGAAAGGTGAGTAGAATATGTAGAATATTTAAAATGTTTATTTATTCCATGTAGATATGTTGTACTAAGTTTTTTTTTTCTTTTTTCCTCGATTGCTGATCTGAAGGTAGATCTGCAAAGGTAAGTGGTCTTAATTATTCTATTTTAGGCTACATTTAGGATTTGGGTATGTAGATAGGATTTATTTTATTTTACATAGAGGGCATGTATGCATGTTAGGTTTTATTGTATTTTATGTAGAGGGGGTGTTTGTATGTTAGATAGCATTTAATGTATTTTTAGATAGTGGGGTGTGTGTATGTATTTTTGATAGGGGGATATTATATTTTATTTAATTTGTATTGTAATGTAATGTATATGTGTATATATATATATATATATATATATATATATATATATATATATATATATATTGTATGTATTTCCTTTTCAGGCGTGTAATGTTTTTTTTCAGGCGAGGGTGTAATGTAAGTTTCTTTATTTTCTGTTCATTTTTCATTTTTTGTTACTTAGGTTTTTTTATTTTCTGTAATGTAGATTTAATATTTTCTGTAACTAAGGTTTTATTATTTTTTGTGAGCTTGATTTTATTAGTTTTTGTAATTAGTGGGATCGGGGGTTTATTAGCGGGTAGGTAGAAAGGGTAGGTAGTGTAGATGTTAATAGGTTAGTGTAGAGGGGGGTTAGTTTAGATTTAATGGTTTATTGGGGGGGTATAGCGCACTGTAGTGTTTGTAGTTAGCGTCATGAGGGTCCTGGAGGACCCTCATAGCACTTATGGGGTTAATTTTAGGCTTCTAACTGTCCCATGAGGGTCTTTTATTTACCCTTATCGGACTAATGAAGTTAAATGGCTTATGATAGTAAGATCAAATTAGGTTAATGAATCGCCCCTTGAAGCCAAATTTGGAAATTCTATCTGCCATGATCTTGGCTGGAAGTTTAATGTCCCCATTCATAAGAGATATTGGGCGGTAGTTTTTGGATTCAAGGGGGTCCCTCCATTCTTTGGGGAATATTATTAGATCTGCCTGGTTAAGTTCTGGGTGCATTATATCGTCATTAAGAATTTCATTAAAGAGTTTACAAAGATAAGGGCAAGGCAGTCTGCAAAATGTTTGTAGTAGGAATTAGTAAAGCCATCCAGCCCTGGGGCTTTGCTTGGTTTAAGGCTCTTAATAGCTTTTAGGATTTCCTCTGTTGTTAGATCTGAGTTTAAAGTAGCTAAATTCTGGTCAGTGGCTCTAGGGAGGTCATAGGTGTCAAGGTATGACTGAATGAGGCCTGGGTTGTTTTAGGATTTAGTAGGTTTTTTTAATTTCATATTGGCTCACTGTAATTAGGTCTTTAGACAATTTTATCCTTAATATTTTTGGGAGGAAATTTTGGAGTTAAGCCTCATGGCCAGAAAGGAGTCCGGTTTGTTGACTTTTGAGTAAAAAACATGGTTTGTACGTCACCAAGTATTCTCAGTCCTTTCTGAGGGGATATTGTCTAATTCAAGGCTGCATTTGTCTATTTGTTGGTGCATTTGGGTAGTGGGGTTTTGCTGATTTTGGTATTCTAATCTCTGTAATGTGTCCATAAGTTATTTTTCTTTTTGTTTGCACTGTTTCTTAAAGGTTGATGCTAATTTTATACAAGTGCCCCTAATATAAGCCTTGTAGGCCACCCAGATCCATCAAATTTCCTACTCCGTAGAGCAGTTAGTCTCAAAATATAAGTGTAAGTCTTTAGTTATCTGATATAGGAGTATGGGGTTTGTAAGAAGAAGTTCATTCAGCCTCCAAATGTATGGGTTATTTATATTTGGGTCCAAATCTAAATTTAATACGACTGCTGCATGGTCAGAGCATAGGCATGCATATAATGCAGCCCTTCGGGATTTGTTAGAAAGGGTTGAGCTTATTAATATGGTGTCTATACGGGAGTATGAACAGTGGGTGTGGGAATAGTAAATTAATTCTCTCTTATTGGGGTGATGCCCTCTGCAGGCATCTATCAAACCTAGATTATTAAGTTACTTTTTTATTTGTCTTAATTTTTTTCGAGAAGCAGACATTAGTGAGATTATTGGACCAGTCAAGTGTTAGGTCAAAGGTCAAGTTGAAGCCTCCTCCAATAATACATTTTCCATAGGTTTGAGATTCGAGAAGTTTTAGGATTTTCAATAAGGTTTTATGTGGAGTGGTGATCGACACATAAATGGATACTAGGGTGATTTTGGTATCTAGGACTTTGCCATTAAGGGTTATATATTGGCCTTCATTATCATTTTTTTTAGATTCAATTTGAAAAGGAAAATTGCAGTGAATAAGGATTGATGTGCCAGCTTTTTTGGTAGTTTGTGTGGCTGAGAAATTTGTTGGATAATCTTTATTTAGATATGTGGGGACATTTTTTGATAAGTGCATTTCCTATAGAAATAGAATGGAGGGCTTGATATTTTAATAGTATAAGAAGCTTTCCTCCTTTTATCCTGAGAATTAAGCCTTTCATATTGTGTGTCAGGAATGTATAGTCTGGACTAGTGGTATTGGTAACTGAGTGAGGTGCTGGTTATGTTATTTTATTTTACCTTTTTCTTTCTTAGGTTTGGCAAGGCTGTGAGGCCAGAGGGATACCGGATCGCCATCCACGGTTCTTTAAAAACCCATGTGTGTTGTCAACTTTTGGTATATAAAACACATCTTAATAAACAAAACCTATGCCATTCGGTTGGCATGGGGTCTTTGGAGAGGATAAATGGATAAGTAATTTGTCTAGAGTACACCTGTTAGGAGGAGTTAATAGTAAACTTGGTGTGTGTTTGTGTGTGTGGGGGGGGGGGGGGGTCTAGGCTCTAATCTCTATAGTTCCATAATAAATCGATAGAGGGTAAACATCTTTAGACCTAAGTAACAGTCATTTCATTTTTATTAAACATTTTTTAACTGTTTAACTAGCTTTTGATAATCAGTTACTAGTATAATGGAACAAAAACACTAATCCGTGGTTTCACAAGTGATAATTATAGTAATCAAAAGGCAAGCATATTACAGTTAGAGTTCATTCAGTCCATGTCAGTGATGGTACCAGTGCTGTTTTAAGTGGGAGTCCCTGGGTCCTGGATAGGAGGAGGCCTTCATTTGGGGTCCAGAAAGTCTTGGTCTCTGGAGCTGGGAGGTGTCTTTGTCTGGTTGTTGTGGGAGACTTCTGTCCACTGTTTAGTTGGGTTGGAGATACTGTTTTGTTCCTTGTTCCAATCCTTCTCTGACTTAGGTATTAGGTTGATATGTTTAAGGACGGATTGGCATTTTCCCAGGGAATAGGCCGAGTATGGTTTGCCCTTGTGCTGGAAAAAGATGTCGAAAAGGAAGCTCCATATGTATTGAATATTGTGCTTGGTTAATATTTCCAATGCCGGTTTCATTTCTCTGCGCCTTGTCAGAATGATGGGGGAAAGATTTGCAAAAAAGAACAAAGATGAGCAGCGAGTAGTTGTCTGGGCCTTTTATTACTTTTTTTTCTGGAGGTTTGCAGTATTAAGTCCCTGGATTGTTGTCTTAGGAATCTAATTATGACATATTTGGGTACTTCTGGTTTCCTTGTTGCCCCAAAGCTCTGTGTGCCCTTTCCATTTCCCACACTGACTTAGGCACAACAGGGGTAAGGCTGCTGATTGCAGTTTTTAGGCATTGCATGAGGTTATGTATTGATTGTGGAATCCCTCTAATTCTTAAATTATGCCTCCTTGGTCTGTTCTTCAGGTCCTCAACCTTATCCTCAAGAGCTGCAATTGCAGATGAATTCAGGAATACTTCCGTTCTGTCTCTTTCTTGGGAATATTGTCCCTTTAAATGATACCTCTTGGAGCTTTCTTCAGGGTTTTGCGTTTGTCACTGCTTTATTCTGGCTTTAGGTTTCTTAAATCCCTTCCTGCCTGATTTCAGGTGCAATCACTGAATGAGCTGCACTACAATTAACAATTAGTTCTCTACAAACTTCCCAACTTATTTCCACCTCAATATTTGATTGCAATCTCCTCAGTTTTCTTCAACCTCAATGAATCCATGTGACCTTACTTGTGTTCATCTTTAGTGTTTCTTTGCAACCTTGTTTGTTCCCATCAGCTTCATTGAATCTCTTTACCTTTATTACTTCCTGCATTCTCATTAGTTCCCTCCAACCTCCCCAATTGTCTTCAATCCCAATGAATTCCTACAACCTTACTTGTTGTGTTCCACCCTCATGTTACTTTTACAGCCTCCCTTATTCTCATCAGCCGCACTGAAACCCTTTAACATCATTGATTCCTTGCATCCTCATTAATTCCCTTCAACCTCTCTCATTCCTAGTAACCTCACTAATTTGCTTCAATTGAGCTGGACCCATTGGAGCAACCTTGTTTCCTTCAACTGCACTAGTTCCATTGAAACAACTGGATTTGTTTTCCGTTCATCCTCCTTGAATCTCATATTCTTATCATTTAATTGCAACCTCCCCAGTCTCTTCAACCTCATCTCTGTCACTTTAATTGTCGTGTTCAATACTATTGTTACTTTGCAATCTCCCTTGTTTCCACAAGCCTCCCTTTAAGATTATTGGTTTTCTCCAACCTCTCTCATTCCCTTTAACATCACTAGTTTGCTTCAATTAAGCTGATCCCATCAGATCAACCCAGTTTCATTCAAACAAATGGATTTACCACAACCACACTGGTTCAATTCAGTCAAACTGGTTTCCTTCAAACTCACGCATAACCTTCCTCCTCCCTAAATCCCGTATTCTCATAATTTCATTGCAGCCTCCCCAGTTTCTTCAACTTCAATGAATCATTGTAAGTATAGTTGTTGTGTTCAACACTGTTGTTACTTTGCAATCTCCCTTGTTTCCACAAGCATCCCTTTAACATCATTGGTTTCCATCAACCTCTTTCATTCCCTTTAATCTCACTAGTTTGAGCCGGTCCCATTGATACAACCTTGTTTCCTTCAACTATGCTGGTTCCATTCAAACAAATGAATTTACTACAACCACATTGGTTCCATTCAGTCAAACTGGTTTCCTTTAACCTCACGCACACCCTTCATCCTCCCTTAATCTTTTATTCTCATCATTTCATTGCAACCTCCCCAGTTTCTTCAGCCTCAGTACCTGTAACCTTAATTGTGTTCAACACTGTTGTTACTTTGCAATCTCCCTTGTTCCCACGAGCCTCCCTTTAACATCATTGGTTTCCACCAACCTCTCTCATTTCCTTTTAACCTCACTAGTTTGCTTCAATTGAGCCAGTCCCATTGCCACAACCTTGTTTCCTTCAACTATACTGGTTCCATAAAAACAAATGGATTTACTTCAACCAATACTCATTACATTCAGTTGATCTGGTTTCCTCCAACCTCATTAGTTCAATCAAGATTCATTAGTTCCCTCCAACCTCTCTCATTCCTTTAACCTCATTAGTTTTCTTCGACTGAGCTGGTCCCATTGGGACAACCTGTGAAGTTCAGTTTTCCTTTTATGGATTAAACCATGTTACAGCCATATTGGTTACTGAGGAAAAGGACATTTCCTATTATATTGTGTATATTGTGCTTTTACTGTAATGATATGCTTGGTAGTGGGATATATTTCCGTGAAGATATTTTATCATTGCAAACTGAAAGTAATTCCATTTGTTGTCCACAAGGTGGCACTGCATGATGTTGGGGTGATTACAGACCCTTTGTTTATTTTGCCACTGATCCCATGTGGGATAGGCCCAGTGTTCTACCCTATCTAAGATGGGCAAGCCCAGCCCCAAATTGTCTACTGATTTTATTGGGTGATGTTAATCTGGGTGGGGGAATTGAATGTGTTCAGCCCACTGTGATGTAACTATGGGAGGGTAATACCTTTAGCTGGTGGTCAGTTGCTGTTGAGAAATGAAGTAAGAGAGTCCAGGTTAGAAAACATGCTTATGGAATACATAGACTATGGTGTATTTCTTTAAGAAGGACTGATATGACTGCCGGTCACTGAGAGGCCCGTTCCTTCAATGAAGATCGCTTATTTAGTGTGGAATTCCTGTGATCAATGGCAGGGATCGTCTGTTGCTAAATAGAGCAACTTTTGGGGATCTTTACACAACCTTGTTACCTTCAACTATGCTGGTTCCATTCAAATAAATGGATTTACTAAGACCACACTGGTTCCATTCAGTTAATCTGGTTTCCTCCAACCTCGTTGGTTCAATAAATATTCATTAGTTACATCCAACCTCTCTCATTCCTTTAACCTCACTAGTTTTCT
Organism: Discoglossus pictus; assembly: GCA_027410445.1. Classification (NCBI taxonomy): domain Eukaryota; kingdom Metazoa; phylum Chordata; class Amphibia; order Anura; family Alytidae; genus Discoglossus; species Discoglossus pictus. Next base: position 14,869,018 of record CM050170.1, read on the forward strand.
TTGACTGAGCTGGTCCCATTGGGGCAACCTTGTTACCTTCAACTATGCTGATTACATTCAAACAAATGGATTTACTTCAACCACACTAGTTACAATCAGTGAAACTGGTTTCCTTCAATCTCACTGGTTTCCTTCATCATCACTGAATCCCTTATACTCAACATTTCATTTCAACCTCAATGAGTCCCTGTATTTATTTATTTATTTAATTAAAAAATAAATACAATAAAACACATTATAAATAGTTTAATGGTTTATCCATTACATAATTAATATATTTAACATAAAAAATTCAGTTTTACTTCAATAGTCACACCACAGGTGATTAATTATTACAAGTTATTCTGAATAAATAAGACTTAATTTATATATATATATGGTTATATAATATAGAATACAGCAAGTATTAAATACATATGTAATATAATAAATGAATATACAGTATAAACTAATAATATAATATTATTAAGAGTAAGAGAGAAAAGGACAACAGGGTCCAAAATGCATTGCAAAACCATGACCAGAAACAGATTATTGTTACAGTGACTATAATATATTGTAAATTCGTAACTAGAGAGAGCAGAGCTATAGAGACCAGAATGCATTGCAAATCAAGACCACACAAGCAATACAGGACTAGAAGGACCAGAATTATTTGCAAATCAAGAACAAGAGAGAACACTCTTAGAATGACCAGAATGCTTTGCAAATTCATAACCAGAATCTAATCAAGGACCAGAATGCATTGCAAGCCCACAACCAATCTCATATAGGGACTAGCAAATTCTGATCCGAAAATAGCTTTATTAATTAACAGATTTATTTAGCCTCTAATGTGAATATAGCAGCTATCCCAACTGCTTGATAATCTTGTATATAGAATATTGTTTAGAGTTTTCTGGCCTCGTAATTAGAGTATTGGATAATGTAGATTTTTTTTAATGCATGGATAACTCCATCCAGGATGCAGGAGGCCTAAAGGGGAGGATTATCCTACTATGAATATAACTGAATAAATATATTATCTGAAGACACGATTCCAAGAGTCTAATGGTCTCAAGAATGGTAGTAACCTTATAATGTATGTAATAGTTAAAAACTAAAGACTGTATTTATTTATTTCAAATTTCCAAAATGTTTTGATCTCACCCAGTGAATTTTTCATGACACTTCAAGGTCCTTCAAGGTCAAAACATGGAAATATAAACAAGTTGATTGAAGTATATTCATAGAAAGGCATAATTTCTGCGGATCATCTAGTAGGGTATTTGGTGAGAGTAACAATCTATTGATGATATTTCATTGAAGCAAGTATATACAAGATGTTTATAGTATATTTATGGAGCGGCAGACCATCTATAAAGATATTTGGGGAGAGTAACGATCTATTGATGATATTTCATTGAAGCAAGTAAATACAAGTTGTTTGTAGTATATTTTTAGAGAGACATCATTTCCGTTGACTTTCTAGTAATGTATTTGGTTAGAGTAACAATCTTATTGATGATATTTCATTGCAGCAAGTATATGCAAGTTGTTTGTAGTATATTTATAGAGAGGCATCATTTTTGTTGACTATTTTTTTAAGGTATTTAGTTAGAGTAACAATCTGTTGATGATATTTCATTGAAGCAAGTATATACCAGATGTTTGTAGTATATTTATGGAGCAGCAGACCATCTATAAAGATATTTGGGGAGAGTAATGATATATTGATGATATTTCATTGAAGAAAGCATATGCAAGTTGTTTGTAATATATTTATCGAGATGCATAATTTCCATTGTCTATTTAGTAATGTATTTGGTGAGAGTAACTATTGATTGATAATATTCCATTGAAGCAAGTATATGCAAGTTGTAGTATATTTATAGAGAGGCATCACTGCTGCTGATCATCTAGTAGGGTATTTGGTTAGAGTAACAATCTATTGTTTATATTCCATTAAAGCTAGTATATGCAAGTTGTTTGTAGTATATTTATAGAGAGGCATAATTTCCGTTAATCATCTTGTAAGGTATTTGGTGAGAGTAATGAACTATTGATGATATTCCATCGAAAATGTGGTATATTGATTAACAAGCAGTAAACTTTGAAGTGATTAATAATTGCTTGCATATTTGAGAGTTTTCTTCTAGAAATATGCAGATAAATATCTCTACTATTCATTGGCAGCAGTTAACATGATGTAGAAAGAATAATGCAAATTGTTTCTATGCTTAGTTATGTCCATGCCCATGTCCATGCCCATGCCCATGTCCATGCCCATGCCCATGTCCATGCCCATGTCCAAAATGATGATGGTAAGATGGTTCTCTTACATTATTGACCTCTACACGAGGACCACGTACCCAAATCTGAAAGATCTAAAAAAGAGAAAATGACTAAATGTCAGATAATGCTGTCATGAACCAGGATGAGATAATGGCTACAAGAAACAAAATCACGAAGCAGAAAAAGAGCAGGCCTACAGGGATTGTAGGCATTGAAAATCCAAACTAAGAGAGAGATCAGGAATAAAGGGGCAATAATGCATTGCAAATCTAAAAACAGAAAGAGATCTGGGTGAAGGGGCCAGGATTGAATTGCATTAGCAAAAATGAATAGCTTACCATATAGCCAATAATGCAGATTAACCCGACCAGAATGATGGATGCAAAAAGTAAGAGGAAAATGCCCCAAATAGGGACTGAATCTGTAAGAAACAAAAAGATTAATTTACACATCATTGATATATATATATATATATATATATATATATATTTCTTGAAATTCTGAGCAGGAAATACATTTTTTAACTTATTTTAGACGTTCAAATGTGAACACAAATGTACTATTTATTTACAGTACTACTGTATATGGTGGAGGGCTTCTATCGCTCTTTTGCCCACCATAAATTAAAGATTGTTATGGTAAACTACCTCCTCAGAAAATCTACTACACAAGCTAGGTACCGTCCCCACACTGATGAGAGGCAGTAACCTCGAAAGAGCTGTTTGTGGGTAGGTTTCCTGGCTTGTGCATAGTCCATCCTGGGCTGAAGCTGGTGTGACCGAGGAAGCCCTGGGGCATGGGTGTAGGAGCCAAAGTCCCCCCCAGTTCCTACACCCATGCCTGGGGACTCTGGGGGTGGGGGAAGGGGCTGAGAAATAGGAGATGGGTGGGTCTCCAGGGGCAAAATAAAAAAAATTGAGAGGAAGGCCCAGTGTCTTGCACCATGGAACCAGCAGTAGCTCCGCTCCTACTGCAGGGGGCGGGACACACTTATAGCGCCATTATCTTTGTCACTGTGTCTTCCTGAGTACATACCATTTGCTCCAGAAGCCGCAGCTGCTGTAGGAAATAAGAGAAATATTTAAATGTACTTAAAAAAATAAAATGAGAAGGGAATGTTGTTAAAAAAAACATTCAAATTGGGGAAACTTAGTTGGTTTAAGCTTTATAAATTAAAAGAAGAACAGTTGGTATTTCCTTGACTACATTATTTTTTATATTTATATTTTTAGAACTAAGTAGGAACTTTGGCTTAAATTATATACAAAGAAAATAATCAAAAGTACATACCCGTGGTTGTAGCTGTTGTTGCTATTAAATAAACATAAGAATATATTAACATTAATAAATATTTGAAGGAAAAAAAGCAAAAAAAATGTGATTAGAAAAGAAAAAACAGATTCAAGATTAAAAACAAGTCACACACAAAAATTCACAAATATTAGCAAATTTTGTTAATTATATGAATATTAATTAACATTATTAGTATTATATTTATTATAATTATTAACATTATTAGTTTAAATAAAAGAAAGAAATTAAAAACATAAAAATAAAGTAATGAAAAAAATGTTTAAATGAAAATTTCAATGAAAAAGAAAGAAGAGAAAAGGTAAAATAATCGTATTTCTATAAGAAAAGTAAAAATGACAGAAAAGGGTCCCCCGATTTTGCAAAAAATATAAATAAACACAATTGCAAATGGGTGAAGTTAAAAAAAAAAATGTACCTTAAACTTTATATAGAAGTTATGGGATTATTTTATGTATAATTTAATTAAAAGATCCACCCAAGGAGGTAATTGGTTTTATCAACAATTAGCTCAGATTAATGGGGTAATAAATTAATTAAAATTAATAGGGGTAATAAATAAGAAGAACCCAGTTTTAAAATGCCTGATATCTTTACTAAATAGAACAATTACATTTAAATGGTATATGTCTCTATCACTATATGTAAACTAAGAAAGAAAGAAAGAGTGAGAGAGAGAGAGGCAGAGATAGAGAAAGCAGATGAAAGATAATACACTTACTAGAAGCTGTGGTTACTTGTCCTAAAGAAAAAAAGAGGCAAAAATATTATTAATTTGAGGAAAATATTAAAAGAAAATTACAGCAAAAAAAACAAAAAAAGAGAATAATAGAAAAAGCCCACATTCAATATTTCATGAATAGGAAAATCAATAGGAATAGGAAAATCAAGAAAAAAACAAATATGAAAAATGGAAGAAGGAAGAGTAAATAGGTAAATAAATAAACAATATTATAAAAAATAAGAAAGAAAGAAAGAAAGAAAGAAAGAAAAAGAAAATGGAACGTACCAGTAGCTGTTGTTACTGGAGCTAGAAAATAAAAAAAATATATAATCTTTATGATAAAATTATTCAGTTTTTCTCTGGAAAAGAACAACGATAATGAGATCTGGGTACATACCAGTGGTTGTTGTTGGGGGTGCTAAGAAAAGAAGGCAAAAATTATATTAATTAGGTAAAATATTCTTGTTAATGTTAGAAAATGCTAAAGAAATAAAAAAGAACAAAATAAATGAAGGAAGGAAGGAGGAGAGGAAGTAATTTATTAAGTTAGTAAAGAATTAAAGAAGAATGGAAGAAAGAAGGAAGTACGACGAAAGAAAGAAAGAAAGTTGGATGATGGTAGATATGAAGGAAAATAGGATGAAGAAAGTAAGGAAGGATGGAAGAAAGGATGAAGGAAGAAAGGAATTAAAGTAGTTAGGAAGTAGAAATTAAGGAAAGGAAGGAAAAAAGGAAGGAAGGATAATGGAAGATATGAAGGAAATGAGTTGGGATGTAGAAATGAAAAAAAAAAGAGAGGAAGAAAGGAAGGAAGAAGGAAAAAAGTAAGGAACAATTGAAGGAAGGATTAACAAAGAAAAGAAGAATGATGAAAGATATTAAGGAAATAAGTTATGATATACAAATGAAGGAAAGGAAGGATGCAGTAAGAAAGCAAAGAGGAAGGAAAAATAAGAAAGGATGGAAGGAAGGAAAGATGAAGGAAGAAAGGAATGAAATTAGTTTGGATGTAGAAATTAAGATAAGGAAGAGAGAAATGATGGAAGGAACAAGGCAAAAAGAAGGAACAATTGAAGGAAGGATGAAGAAAGTAGAATGATGAAAGGAAATTAGTTATAATGTAGAAATGAAGGAAAGGCAGGTAGTATGCAGGAAGAAAGCAAGGATGAAGTAACTATAAGAAAGGAGGGAAGGAAGGAAGGAAGGAAGGAAGGGAAAAAAAGGAAAGAAAGAAAATAAAAAACATTAACAAATGTAAAAATGTGAATGAACTAATGGTATAGCAAATTATAAAATATAAGAAAGAAAGAAAGAAAGAAAGAAAAAGAAAGTGAAGAAGAAAGGAAGGAGGGAAGGGAAGAAGGAAGAAAGGGAAGGAATGAAGGAAGGAAAGAAAAGAGAGAAAAGGGGGAGGAAGGAATAAAAAAAGGAAAAGGAAAAGGAAGGCTGGAATTAAGCTCGGAAAGAAGGAAGAATGGAATGACAGATGAAGAAAGAAATGGTGGTGGACGATATGAAGGAAGTTAGGATATAAAAATTAAGGAAAGGAAGGAGCATAAGTATAAAAAGAAGGAATGCAGTTAGATAGGAAAAAGGGCAGAAAGGAAGGAAAGAAAATGAATGAAGTAAGGAATGAATGATGGAAAGAAGCAAGGAAAAAAGAGAAACACATGAAAATAAATGAAATTACAATAATTAACACATTGAATTCTCCCACTGTAAAAATAATATAATATTGTTATCAAGTATATAATTGAGTACATACCAGTGGTTGTAGTGGCTGCTGCTATCAAAGATAAAAATAAATAATAGTCAGTTTAATATGCATAATAGCGAAATGGGAAAAGAAAATGAGAAAAAGCAAAAATAATAAGATAAAAAGAAACTGCTTAGAAAAGAGGAAAATAATAGGAATACAATTAAATTAAACATCTGGAAATATGCAAAATAGAATGAATGAAGGAAATCTAACAGGATTTTTTTTTAACCTAAAGAAGTAAAAAAGATCCCAAAATGAATAATTACATAATTAATTAATATTAATTATTATCAATTAATGTTAATTAATAATTAATATTATCTAGTTGTATACAAATTTAGAAAATAATAAAAGAACAAACTCATTGGTCCATCATTCCCATCTTTGAATTTTCTATTAATTATCTCTGGCTACTTACCAGTAGTTGTAGTAGGTGGTGCTATAAAAAAATATAACAATTATATAAATTAATTAAAATAAAGGAATATATAGGAGATAAAAAAAACATAAAGGCACACAGGTACAATTGTTGTTCTATAGAATCAATAAAACGATTAGTGTACTAAATGAAAATATTAATTTTAAGATGTTGTAAAGTCACTTGAATCCGATTTTTCAAGGAGGTAGGAAGCTCCTTATAATTTCTCTGGCCATTCCCAATCTACTTTTACAGGTAAAATCCCATGTTAACTACTCAGCCAAAGGAGTTTGAAGAGAAAAGGGCATCCTGGGATGTCATATGGAATTCTCACTGAAAGAGAGAGGCAATGGTAACATCTGTTTTTGTTTACAATATCTTAATATTTGTTTGATTTAGTATACCAATTCTAAAAAAATAATTAAATAGAGAATAATAAAAAATATGTATAAAAAGATAGAAAGGTAGAAAAAGGGAAACAAAAGAAAGAAAGTATAGACTTGTAACCTCCTATTCCAAGATCCCAAGATAGATTCCAAGATAGAAAAACAGTTACGAAGCTCTGAGTAAATACCTGTGGTTGTAGTAGGTGGTGCTAAAAGACACATATACAATAATATTAAGTATATAAATACGAAAGTAGAAAATAAAAACTCATAAATTCCTTTTTCTTGTTTTCAAATTTTCAATTAGAAAGGATAAAAGTAATACGCTCTTGTTACTTACCAGTAGTTGTAGTTGGTGGTGCTATAAAAAAAAAAATAACAATTATATTAAAATACTGGAACATATGGGAAATAAAATAGAAAAATGTAGAAAATAATAACAAAAAAAAGGGAAATAGAACTAGAAGTAGATATTAACCATCATAGGAAAGAATAACAAAAAAATAGAGAAATATATAAAAAGTTAAAAAAATTAAGATATTCGTTTTATAGAATTTACAAAAACATGAATTATTGTACATAAGTAAAATATACATTTTAAGATGTTATCAGGTCACTCAAATCTGATGTCTGAGGTTAGTGAGCTCCAAACTGGCCCTTCCAAAACTCATTTACAGGTAGAATCCTATATGAGCTGGTCAGACATCAGGATTTGTAGAGAAAACGTCATATGAAATTCTCACTGAAGAGGAGAATGGACAGAGGGAGGCAAAATAAAGACCCAGGGCCTCATTCTATTATCGGCCGTAGGAGATGCGGGGCAGCAAGGACCGGCCGCAAGCTATTTGCCTATTCTATTCCCTTCCGGCCGGGGACTCCAGCAGGCCTGCGGCCGGCGCCTTGTTATCCCTTGCGGCCGCACGCGCCGGAGGAAAGCCTTTGATCTTAAATGGCCGCAAGAGTTTTGGCCGCAAGCAAATCCCGGTTGCTATTCAATTGCTCTGGGAACCCTCTCTGCATGGCTAAAACCGAGCCGCAGCTTACTTGCAGCAAAAAGGCACACAATTAAGCACATAATAAAGCCATAATAAAGCCATCTTGCACTCTGAGGAGACTATAAAGTGATTGTAGGTGTTAGCATTCATAGCACAACATTCCCCTACACTCAAATCCGTAAATAATTTTTATTTTCATTTATGTCAAATATCCGTGGAAAAAGTCCCGAGGGCTTGGAGCACCTCAGACCCGCCCACGCTGCGGCCAGAAAATAAACAGTTAATGAAATCTCGGATTTGGGCTGATGTGCAAGCTTGAGAGGGGGTTGCTATTAATCCTCATGTCTCCCAATATGATCCCTAGCATTTACAGAGCTTTACAGTGCCGTCTTTAATTTATATTTGCTTTTAAAGATTTCTGAGCTTACAGCCGGTTGCAAGATATGCGGCCGGCCGTAAGGGGATATCCTTGCGGCTCCGTCTATTTGAATTGCAAGGTAACGGGAGCCCCGCAAGGAATCGCAGCTATGCGGCCGATTTACGGCCGATAATAGAATGAGGGCCCCAGAGTCCTGGTGGAGCTGCTTAGGATTTACAATATCTTAATGATTGTTTGTTTGATTTAGTACAACAATTCTAGATGCTTTTACAGGATTAATAAAAATGTATAAAAAGCTAGAAATGTCAATAAACAGACAAAAAAAAGATAGAAAGGACAGACTCAAAACCACCTATTCCAAGATCCCATATAGAAGAAAGTTGAGAAGCTCCCATACCTGTGGTTGTAGTAGGTGGTGCTAGAAATAATATCAAATATAAATGAGATATAAAAAAAAGAAAAAATACATTTTTGATGAGATGTTAAAATGTTTTGCTTTTTTAAAAAAATAATAGGAGAATCAAGTATATAAAATAATATCAACATGGGTAAGATGAAAAAAAAATTATAACTATGAAAAGAAAGGGAGGGAATAATAAAAGAGAGAGAAAGAGTGACAGAAAAAATTCTATGAGAAATAATAAAGGTTTTAATATTTGGCTACTCACCAGTAGTTGTAGTAGCTGGTGCTATAAAAATATAATAATTATATATTAATTAAATACTAATTAATTTATTAATTTAAAAATATGAGAAGGAAATTAAAGGAAGAAATATATAAAAATAAAGAAAGAATAAGTAAAAAAGGGATATGAAATGTTGGAAAGAAAAACATAAAATATACATAAAAAATAAATAAGTTAAGAAGAAAGAAAGAAATAAAGAACAAAATGGATTATAGGACATACCAGTGGTTGTAGTTGGGGGTGCTAGGAAAATAAAATAAACATTTAATTAGTTAGGTAACAATATTAAAAGAAAACAAAGGCAAGAAAATGTTAAAAAGACAAAAGTTTAAATTAACAAAAACAAAAGTATACAAAAAAAAGGGAAGAAAGAAAACAAAAAAGGTAAAGATAAAAAACAAGAATCAGAAATATCAACATTAAACTGTACATACCAGTGGTTGTAGTTGGCGGTGCTAGAAAAATTATAAAAAAAATAAAATATATAAAAATTAAGACAGAAACAAAGAAAGAAACAATGATATTAAGAACACCAATGATTCTTGGACATACCAGTAGTTGTAGTTGGTGGTGCTAGAAAAAGAAGGCAAAACATTTTATTAAATTAGTAAAATATAAAAAAAAAATTAAGGTTAGAAAATGTTAAAAAGAAAAAGAAAGATAAAAGTAAATAAAAGAGAGAAATAATGAAAAAAAACACATGAAATGTTTCAACAATAGAAAAATTAAGAAGAAAAAATATGGAAAAAAGGAGGAAGGAAGAGGAAATAGGAAAAGATAAAAAAAATAAATTCAGTCTAGTAGTTCCCATTTCTTTGGGTCAACGTGAAACTGTACGTACCAGTGGTTGTAGTTGGTGGTGCTACAAAAATATATAAAAATAAAAATAATTACGGAAAGAAAGAAAGACGGAAGGAAGGAAGGAATGAAGGAATTAGGAAATGAAAGAAGGAAGGAACAATTGAAGGAATAAGGAAGGATGAAGAAAGAAAGGAAGAATGATGAATATATGAAGAAATTTAGTTAGGATGTAGAAATGAAGAAAATTAAGGAAGGATGAAGGATGAAAGCAAGGATATAGGAAATTAAAGAAAGGAAGGAAAAAGGTAAGGAATAGAGGAAAGAAAAAAGAAAGGAAGAAGATGAAATAAATAAAATAAGAAATAAAGAACATAAAACATGTAAAAATCTGAATTAACTAATAGTATAGCAAGAAAGAAAGAAAAAAAGAGAAAGAAAGGAAAGAAAGAAATTATATGAAATAAAGGAAGGAATTAAGTTAGGAAAGAAGGAAGTAACAATGGAAGGAAGAAGGAAGGATGAAGAAACAAAGGAAGTAAGTATGATTGAAGGTATGAACAAAGTTAGTTAGGATGTACAAAAGAATAAAAGGAAGGAAAGATGGATGAAAGAAGAAGGCAAGGATGAGGGAAAATAAAGAAAGGAAGGAATGAAGAAGGTAAAGAAAAAAGAAAAGAAGGAAGGAAGAAAATGAAAATAGTTAAATAAGAAATAAAGAACATAAACAGATGTAAAATTGTGAATGAACTAATGGTATAGAAAGAAAGAAAGGAAAGGAAGGAAGGAGGGAGAGATGGAAGGGAGAAAGAAAGAAAGTAAAAAAGAAAGAAAGACAGAAAAAGAAAAAAAGAAAGAAAGAAAGAAAAGAAAGTTGGGGATGCTAGGTAAAGAATAGAAAAATGTAATTAATTAGGTAAAAAAAAAGAATAAAATGGATTCTTGGACTTACCAGTAGTTGTAGTTGGGGGTGCTAGGAAAGAAAGGCAAAAATGTTATTAATTAGATAAAATAATAAAATAATATGGTAAGAAAATTTTAAGAGAAAAAAGAAACAAGAGAAAAAAAAAGTAAAGATAAAAAATGAAAATAAGTCTAATAGTTTCCTTCTTTTTATGTCAATATAAAATGACTCTGTGCATACCTGTGGTTGTAGTTGGTGGTGCTATAAAAAAATAAGTATATTAATTCATTAAAATACTGGAACATATGGTAAATAAAATAGAAAAATGAAGAAAATAATATCAAAAAAAGGGAAATAAAACTAGAAGTAGATATTAACAATCATAGGAAAGAATAAGAAAATATAGAGAAAATATATAAAAAAAAAAAAAAAGGAAGATTTTCATTTCATAGAATTTACACAAACTAAAAAAAAGAGGAATTATTGTACTTCAGTAAAATATACATTTTAAGATGTTGTAAAGTCATTTAAACGGGACATCTGAGGATAGTGAGCTCCAAATGATTGTACTGGCCCTTCCAAAACTCATTTAGAGGTAGAATCCTGTTTGAGCTGGTCAGACAATAGGATTTATAGAGAAAACTTCATATGAAATTCTTACTGAAGAGGAGAATACAGAGAGGGAGGCAAAATAAAGACCCATGGCCTCATTCTATTAACGGGCCGTAGGAGATGCGGAGCCGCAAGGACTGGCCGCAAGCTATTCGGCTATTCTATTCCCTTCCGGCCGGGGATTCCGGCAGGCTTGCCGCCGGCGCCTTGCTATCCCTTGCGGCCGCTCGCGCCGGAGGAAAGCCTTTGATCTTAAACGGCCGCAAGAGTTTCGGCCGCAAGAAAGCCCCGGTTGCTATTCAATTGCTCCGGGAAACCTCTCTGCAAGGCTAAAACCGAGCCGCAGCTTACTTGCAGAAAAAAGGTCCCGCAGGCACACAATTAAGCACATTTTAAAGCCATAATAAAGCCATCCTGCACTCTTATGAGACTATAATGTGATTGTAGGTGTTATCATTAATAGCACAACATTCCACTACACTCAAATCCGTAAATATATATATTTTTAATTTATGTCACATATCCATGTAAAAAGTCCAGAGGGCTTGGAGCACCTCAGACCCGCCCACTCTGCGGCCGGAAAATAAACAGTTAATGTAATCTCAGATTTGGGCTAATGTGCAAGCTTGAGAGAGGGTTGCTATTAATCCTCATGTCCCCCATTATGATCCCTAGCATTTACAGAGCTTTACAGTGCCATCTTGAATTTATTTTTGCCTTTAAAGATTTCTGAGCTTACGGCCTGTTGCAAGATATACGGCCGGCCGTAAGGGGAGATCCTTTTTATGGCCGATAATAGAATGAGGGACCCAGAGGCCTGGTGGAGCTGCTTAGGATTTACAATATCTTAATGATTGTTTGTTTGATTTAGTACAACAATTCTAGATGCTTTTACAGGATTAATAAAAATGTATAAAAAGATAGAAATGTCCATAAGCAGATAAAAAAAAAAATAGAAAGGACAGACTCAAAACCACCTATTCCAAGATCCCATATAGAACAAAGTTATTAAGCTCTGAGGATATACCTGTGGTTGTAGTAGGTGGTGCTAGAAATAATATAAAATATAAATTAGATATAAAAAAAAAGAAAATATTATTTTTTTATGAAATGTTAAAATGTTTTTTTTTTTTTTAAATAATAGGAGCATCAAGTATATAACATAATATCAACATGGGAAAGATGAAAAAAGATGATGAAAAAAAATATTATAACTATGAAAAGAAAGGGAGGGAATAATAAAAGAGAGAGAAAGAGTGACAGAAAAAAATATATGAGAAATAATAAAGGTTTTAATCTTTGGCTACTCATCAGTAGTTGTAGTAGCTGGTGCTATAAAAATATAATAATTATATATTAATTAAATACTAATTAATTTATTAATTTAAAAATATGAGAAGGAAATGAAAGGGAGAAATACATAAAAATAAAGAAAGAATAACTAAAAAAGGGATATGAAATGTTAGAAAGAAAAAAAAATATACAGAATTATTACATAAAAATTAAATAAGTTAAGAAGAAAGAAAGCAAGGTTATAGGAAATTAAAGAAAGGAAGGAGGAAGGTAAGGAAGGGAAAAAAGAAAAAAGAAAGGAATAAGATGAAAGAAATAAAAAAAGTAATAATAAACATAAAACATGTACAAATCTGAATGAACTAATGGTACAGAAAGAAAGAAAGAAAGAAAGAAAGAAAGAAATTAAATTAAATAAAGGAAGGAATTAAGGTAGGAAAGAAGGAACAATGGAAGGAAAAAGGAAGGATGAAGAAAGAAAGGAAGTATGATTGAAGGTATGAACAATGTTAGTTAGGATGTACAAAAGAACGAAAGGAAGGAAGGATGGATGAAAGAAGGAAGCAAGGATGAGGGAAAATAAAGAAAAGAAGGAATGAAGAAGGTAAAGAAAAAAGAAAAGAAGGAAGGAAGAAAATGAAATAACTAAAATAAGAAATAAAGAACATAAACAGGTGTAAAATTGTGAAGGAACTAATGGTATAGAAAGAAAGGAAGGAAAGGAAGGAAGGAGGGATGGATGGAAGGGAGAAAGAAAGGAAGAAAGAAAGTTGGGGATGCTAGGTAAAGAATAGAATAGAAAAATGTAATGAATTATGTAAAAGAAAGAAAGAATAAAATGGAAGGAAGGCAAACATGTTATTAATTAGGTAAAATAATAAAAGAAAGTGGTAAGAAAATTTTAAGAAAAAAAAGAGACAACAAATAAAGGACATGAAATATTTCAACAACAGAAAAAGAAGGAAAAAGAAAAAAGAATGCATAAAAAAAGAAAGAAAACAAGAGAAAAAAAGGTAAAGATAAAAAAATTAAGATAAGACTAATAGTTTCCTTCAGTTTATGTAAATATTGAAATGACTCTGTACATACCCGTGGTTGTAGTTGGTGGTGCTATAACAAATATGAAATAAAGGATATGGAATATAAATATGGAATATATAAATATGGAAAAAAATTATATTGTTCATGTGCAATAACAGGAGCATCAAGTACATAAAGTAAAATGAACATGGGAAAGAAATGAAAGATATATAAAATAAAATGATTTAGTTAAAAAATAAAAATAAAAAAATAAAAATATGAAAGATAAGCAAATAAAAGTGAAAAAAATAATAGACATAAAAAATATAATAGATATATAAAAATTGGAAATAATCAGAAAAAAAAAAGAAAAAATAAAAGCAATAAATAAAACAAAGAAGTGGATAAAGATAAAAAATGAAGTAAAGTAATTAAAAGGAAAGGACAGAGGGAAGATACAAAAATAAGACAAAAGTGAGGATATACTGTGTTCATAGATACATACCTGTGGTTGGAGCAGCTAGTGATTTAAAAATATGAAACAATATTAATAAGGTTGAACATGGTGATTAGAAAAATAAATGAAGAAAGAAAATTTAAAATAGGGGATGAAAGACAAAAAGCACATACAAATTTAAAAAATGAACAGAATATAAAAACAAGTAGAAAAGAAAAGAAAAACACACAAATCAAGATAAAAAAAGGATGAGTGAAGAAAATAGAAAATGGATTCACAAGTTATTGGACACAAATGTGCATACTGGAAAATAATATAAATTATGAAAGAAAGGAAGAAATAAAGAAAGTATACAGTACATACCAGTAGTTGTATTTGATTGGGCTAGAATACAAATAAACAAAAACATTAAGCAATTTAGATACAAAAATAAAACAAAACATATAAAACATAACATATATAATGTCATGTTATAATATTTAAGTAGCATCATATATGTGCTACTTAAAGGTATGATTTAGTCATATTTTTCTCATCCAAATGATATTTCACTTGGTTCTGAGAATCCAACAAATCTAATAGCCTGTTAGGTTCTGGACCCACCACCATTGTTTCTATATATTCCCAAATGTCTGCTATCTATGATCTGGCCGCACTGCATATCTGGAGCTAAACCTAAAGTCACACTCCCTATCTTCCAAAATGTAGTGGCAGTACACATGGGATTAAACAGGAATAGAGTTGACAAAGCTAACAGTCTATGTGTCTGTGGGCTTGTTAAGAATAAGTGCAATTTTATATAAAAAAAATAATTAAAACAACCTGGTACATATGTATATAAAGGAAACCAATCTACAACCCAGGGGCCCCACCCATTATTTATCTTCCAGGACTTTTCTTGTGCAACATTTTCCTACCCCATTATCATTATTAGTGAAATATTTCAACTGCCAACAGTTGACACAAATAATTAACTAAGAATTATTTAATTGCTATAATCAGGTAAGGGAGCAGGTAAATGGACAGCTAAAAATGGGTCTCTTTAGCTAAGACATGAAGTGCTTTTTATAATTAACCCATTCATAACTGGAAAAAATTGGGATGCCATGATATACATTTAAATAGACTATTTACTTTTTTTTTTATGTAATTGTTTTAACTAGACTACATATTTAAATTTATGCTCCTCAGTTTGTTATTTATTTATTGTCATAATAAATAGAAACTAACTTAATTCTAAGAATTCCCAGAATAGCTGATTCTAAGGAAACTTCCCCTTTCTTTTTGTTCACGCTAATACAGGCTGCCATAAATTCACATCTGTTTCCTAAGGACATTGGTAGTTTGAATCCCGTCCTCTGTGGACACAGATATGAAACATTGCAGCCTGTATGAGAGTAAACAGGAAGAAAGACAGTAGTTCCGGGTATCTCCAGAAACTGAGAATCTGTTATTCTGGGGTTATTACAGATATGAAGCATTGCAGTCTGTTTCAGAGTAAACAGGAAGAAAGATGGTAGCACCAGAACCTGAGAATCTGTTATTCTTGGGTTATCACAGATATGAAACATTGCAATCTGTATGAGAGTAAATAGGAAGAAAGATGGTAGCTACAGAAGCTGAAAATCTGTTTTTTTAGGATTATCACAGATATGAAACATTGCAGCCTGTATGAGAGTAAACAGGAAGAAATATGGTAGATCACAAAGCTGCAAATCTGTTTTTCTTGGGTTATCAGAGATATGAGACATCGCAGTCTGTATGAGAGTAAACAGGAAGAAAGATGGTAGCTCCAGAAGCTGAGAATCTGTTAATCTGGGGTTATCAAAGATATGAAACATTGCAGCCTTTATGAGAGAAAACAGGAAGAAAGATGAAAACTCCAGAAGCTGAGAATCATATATTCTGTGGGTTTCTTAAAAGTGTAAATGTTATGTGATGATCACATTTTGGCAATTAAAATGAATAAATAACCTAGTTAAAACATTTATATAAAACATAAAAGAAATCTAATACATCACTTTCAAATATCGGGAAGAAAAACAAAGATAGAGAAGAGTAAGTGAGTGAGTTGAGACACTTGGGAGATAATAGAGAAGGGAAGGAAATGCTGAGACAGGAAGGTATATCAAGAGGGAGAGAAGGAGAAATAGAGACATAATTAAGATAGATTGAGAGAGAGAGAGAGAGAGAGAGAGAGAGAAAGAGAGAGATTGAGAGGGAGTGAGAGAGAGAGAGTTTGGGAGAGAGAGAGAAAGCTGGGGAAAGAGAGATGGGAGAGAGTGAGATGTAGAAATATGGACTTGGAATAGAAGGAAAGCTGTGGTTAGAGAGATGATGAGAAAGAGACAGAGAGAAAGTGAGATGGAGAGATAGGGACTATGAATAGAAGGAAACTGGTGTGTTAGAGAGACAGAGAGAGAGAGTGAGACGGAGAGATAGGGACTTGAAATAGAAAGAAAGGGGTGGGTTAAAGAGATTGTGAGAAATAGGCAGAGAGAGAGAGAGATATAGAGACATAGGAAGGTTTTAATTGAAGGAAACTGGTGGGTTAGAAAGATGGTGAGAGAGACACAGAGAGAGAATGAGAGGGAGTGAGAGAGAGAGAGAGTTTGGGAGAGAGGAAGCTGGGGAAAGAGAAATGGGAGAGAGTGAGATGTAGAGATATGGACTTGGAATAGAAGGAAAGCTGTGGTTAGAGAGATGATGAGAAAGAGACAGAGAGAAAGTGAGATGGAGAGATAGGGTCTAGGAATAGAAGGAAACTGGTGTGTTAGAGAGACAGAGAGAGAGGGAGACAGAGATATAGGGACTTGAAAGAGAAAGAAAGGGGTGGGTTAAAGAGATTGTGAGAAATAGGCAGAGAGAGAGATATCTAAACATAGGTAGGTTGTAATAGAAGGAATTGGTGGGTTAGAGAGATGGTGAGAGAGACAGACAGAGACAGACAGACAGAGAGAGAATGAGATGGAGAGATATAGACTTGGAATAGAAGGAAACTGATGGGTTAGAGAGATGATGAGAGACAGAGAGAGTGAGACAGAGAGAGAATGAGATGGAGAGATAAGGACTTGGAATGGAAAGAACGGGGAGGGTTAGAGAGATGGAGAGAGTGAGACAGAGAGAGAATGAGATTAAGAGATAGGGACTTGGAATAAAAGGAAACTGGTGGGTTAGAGATATGGTGAGAGACAGAGAGTGAGAGAGTGAGATGGAGAAATAGGGACTAGGAATAGAAGCAACAGGGTGGGTTAGAGAAATGGAGAGAGTGAGACGCAGAGGGAATGAGATTAAATAAATGAGACATGGGGATGGAGAAAAGACAAACACAGGGACAGAGAGAGTAGAGAGAAATAAGAGAGAGCAAGATTAAATAAATTGAGGAAAATGAGTAGAATAAAAATATGAACAATGAACGAACAAGAACAGAGACTAAAAAAGGGGAGAGAAGGGGAAAGTCAAGAAAAAAAAAGAAAAAATAATAAATAAAAGAACAGAAAAAATAAATAAAATAAAAATAGAAATAATAAGCAAACAAATGAACCAAACATATGATATGTTCTTACCTGCTACATGCTGACATAGTAATATACAAGCAGCCAGAACCAAGAGTCCACCTTTACTCACAAGACGCTGAGTAGCCATACTGAGCTCAAACCCAATCCTAGGATAAGTGTTAGCCTCAGGTAGATTACAAACCAATGATATGTCCCGATGTGGAAACCCAGCTTATATATAACAAGGTAACACATTTTTGGAGGTCACCTCACTGATTTCTCAATTCGGCACGTTCCCTTTTAACATAGAATTAGCACTAATTACATGTGCCGTAGGTGCTTATTCAAGGTACAGATATTCAACTGGTGATTTATTTATAATTCACAGTTACAGAATAAATCATATATAGATATATATTTATAATATTTGTATTGTGCGTTTCCCATCACTGCTTATGTCATGGTCGGTCACCTTTTCCATGACTGGTGTTTGAGAACTCTTCAAAATATAAACATGGGTGTTGGTTGGGCATGGTACCCACCATTGACCACTCAACACTCAAAGATCAGATGGACACCAAACAAAATACAAATATTCTCACAAATATTTGCCTTAGGCTGAGACTAAAGTGTTTTAATTAATGGGTAGACTAGATGGGTCTTTTGAGTCTTATCTTGGTTTTTTTTTTTTTAAATATAGCCTCAATAAACTAATTTAGAATTTCATCAAGTGGTCCCAACAGATGTTAAAATCTGAGTCTTTTGGGTCTTAACACCATACACGGGCCAAGATGACCATGTGTAGACAGCACTAAATATGAATCTCCAGGTTGTCTACTAGAATCTACTCATACCTCATTCAGTCCTTCTGCCGTCCCAGAGCCTCCCCAGTTGTGGTAAACTAATATTTTCTCCAAACCCACAAATTATTTCAGCCATCAAACCCTACTTGGATTCCAAAACTATTGATCGATCCCCAGGCTTCAAAAGGGTTCTGATAGAACCTCATAATCCCTCCATTGAACTACACTGTCCAACACAGTTCCCTGAACTCCAAAACAGACCCAAGACCTCAAAACACCTACCCAGAATCTCATAATCTTTTCTTGGATTGTAAATATTTATGCTAACCTGTGCTCTAGCTCATTGGTGTCAGAGTATTTTTCTCCAGTTCCATCCTAACACTCAGTTTTACTTACCTAGTTCCAGACCTCTTGTCCATACCCTTGAAATCCACTGACATTTCCTCTACAAGCCCATTTCTTGATGCACCGCAATAAACATATATATATATATTTATACAGTAGTACCTTGGTTCTCAACCTTCTCAGAACTCAACATTTTCCATGCTCAACCTGTCTGGATGAGCAAATAACCTTGGTCCTCATCAAGCTTCCTTGGTACTAATTGTGTTTGCTGAAACCAATTTAAATTACTACTTATGGGAGTATGGTACTGAACTTTTTGGTACTCAACCTGCCGTCTGGAACGGATTAAGGTTGAGAACCAAGGTACATATATATATATATATATATATATATATATATATATATATATATATATATGCACTACTCCGTGGATTTTGATGGAATGAACCATGGAGGTCTTCCTGTGGACAACATGCTTTCTTGTGTAAATCTTTTTTAAGTGCAAAATATGTTTGGTTCTATACCACACATGGTACTCATGGCAGAGATACTGGAGTGGGTTTCAAGTTCCTTCTCCACTGGGTCACAGCATAAAGCACCTGGTATTCCTAGGTGGTCCCCACTCCCAATAGTAAGATACAGATGTGGACCATAAAGATGGTTGAGATCTATAGTAATTGACTCCTTTGAAATATAGTGTTGGAGAAAATTGCTTTGAGCCCCTTGGACTGCAAGAAGATGCAATCAATCAATACTACAGGAAATCAAACCAAACTATTCAATGGAAGGATGGATCATGAGGGTGAAGCTTAAATATTTTGGCCATATCATGATAAGGCAGAAGACTCTGATGCTGCGAAAGATTGATATATGATGTGGGCAGGGGCAGAGCTATCAGAGGTGCAGGGGATCCAATGCACCAGGACCAACCTCTGGGGAGGAGGGGGGCAGAACTGTGTAAATTAATTTTTTTGCATTTAATTATTTGTTTGTAGTGGCCCAACCTACCACGGACCTCCCTGCCCCCCCGGACATCCTTGTAATCCATGAAATTGGTCCGTACCAGTTCAAAAAAGATTATTTCTACTGAAGCTGTGGAGCAAATAGGCATACTGAGGATGTGCATCAGGGAAGAAGTAAGCAAGTAAGGAGTTGTATATATATATATATATATATATATATATATATATACAGTATATATATATATACATATGTGTATATATATATATATATTTTTTTTTATATATAGTATAGTATATACAGTGTATTATATATATATTTTATATACAGTATATATATATATATACAGTATGTGTATATATATATATATATATATATATATATATATATATATATATATATATATATATATTGTAGTAATGTAGGGGCAGCCCCTCTGTCCCCCGTGGATAGGTCTTGGGGAGGGGTGCACTTGTGGCAAGATGTTATGGTCCTGTTATGGGAAGAAGTCTCGGGGAAGGGCACTGGGTGAGTTGGAACCCGGGGGCTGGGCACAAAACATTTTTTTAAAAACCCCCTTGGGGCTGGGAATCTTTTTTGCATCAAGGCCCTCCATTCTCAAGCTCCACCACTGGATGAAGAAATGGAAGCAACGAACATGAGAATGAGGGAGCTCAAATGGGCAGTGACTCAAAGATCTGTCTGTTGTGGTCCATACGGTCATGGAAAGTTGGACGTGACTCAAATCTCAAATCTTTTTCAAACTTATAATTATACTATCAAATATACGAGGAGTCATCTTTGCCTAAATAAACTACTGCTCTGAGTACAACATTGCTCATGAAATCACACTACATGAATAATTTAAGTGGAATGCACAAGCCGACCGTAAGAGATATGGTAATGTTGATTCATTATCATGTAGAACAAGATACATTATTATTTAACATACATGAAAATAATTAAACTAATATTGATGTTGTCATACAAGGAAGTACATCACCTATTCTTCTTTACAAAGATAATCTCACATTAGCATGGGCAGGAGGCAACATATATTCAGTGCTGGCAGGGAAGGAAATATCATGATAGACATTATGATAGGAGACTAGATAGAAAGCGGGGTATAGGCATGGGTGTAGGAGCCCAAAGAATCTGGAGGGAGGGGGGGGGGATAATTCAACTCTAGTCCCAGGACAAGAATTATGTGTCAAAATTTTTATAGGAAAGATATAATGCTCCATAATACATAATTAAGTTTAATTTTGCTATTTTTATGTCCCCTATTCATTTAATCTTGGATGGATTCCCCAGTTCCTACTTACCTAGGGATAGGTTAAGAAAACCTGTTGGAAAGTGGAGGATATGAGTAAGGAGAGAATAAAAAGGAGTATATGGAAAATAGAGGGTTTGGAGAAGATTGAAAATGAATAAGGAAAGATGAGATAGAGTAAAAGGAAGGGAGTAGATTTGAAAGAAAGGAGAGAAAGGAGAGAAGGAATAGGATAATAGAAAGAAGGAATAGATAGAGAAGTAGATTGGAAAGAAAAATGATAGAGAAATTAATAGATGGGGTGATAGAGGTAAGATGGAGATTGTAAATAGGAAAGAGAGATATAAGAAAGGAGGAGATGATAGAGGAGGAATTGGGATTAAAAAGACCAAGAATTTGAGGAAGGTAGAGGAGAAGAATAGAATGATAGTGGATAGGACAGAGGGGGTTGTAAAATGGTGGCAGTGATATAGAGAAGAGAGAATGAACACAAAATGATTGTGAGGGGTAAGAGGGATTGGAATGACAATGGGTTTTGGAGAAGAAAAGGGGGTTGAGAGAAAGAATGGGGGAAGCAAGAAAGAAGAGATAGAGTAAGGGAAAGAAAGTGGATTAGAGAAAAATGAGAGAAGGAATAGGATAATTGAACAAAGTAAGAGGATCGAGAAGTAGATCGGAAAGAAAAATTGAGAGAGAAAGGAATAGATGGGGTGATAGAGGGAAGATTGAGATTGTAAGAGAGGAGATAGAGATATAAGAAAGACGGAGATGATAGAGGAGAAATTGGGATTACAAAGACCAAGAATTCGAGGAAGGAAGATGAGAAGAATAGAATGATAGTGGATAGGACAGAGGGGGTTGTAAAATGGTGGCAGTGATATAGAGAAGAGAGAATGAACACAAAATGATCATGAGGGTTAAGAGGGATTGAAACAACAATGGGTTTTGGAGAAGAAAAGAAGGAATAATGGGTGGTTGAAAACAAGAATAGGGGAAGCAATGGTTATTTTAAGTCAAAATGTGAAAGATAGAAAGCAGAGAATGAATAAGGGGCTGGAATAGATGGGAATATGGCGGTATGGATTGCGTATAAGATTGTATTGGAAAGGCAAGGGGTGTGAGATAAGAAGAAAGAAGATATGAGGTTGGGAGTGAGGAGAATAGAGGATGGACATGCCAGTGGTGAAGGCGTGAGAGAGATATGAGAGAATGAACAGGGGATTGGAAGAGAAAGGAATATTGTAGAGAAGAAAGAAAGAAAAAGTGAAGGTCAAACAATGGAAGGATATAAGAGGTTGAGAAAGAAGGGAAGGTGAAAAAGAAAAGGGATTTGAAGGACCAAGGTTATGAGAGAGTTTGTTTTCCCCCCGATTAGCTTTTTGTCTACTAATATCCATCCATCATTCATACCTAAAATAATAAGCCTGAAAGATCTCGGCACGTTGCCAATGTCCATGGGTTTCTGATGTTGGACAGATTATTAGATGATGATGCACCTCACTATCTCTGCTTCCTTGGTCACACCCTCCTCAGATTATCTCTTGTTTGTAGAACAAGGCGGCCTACTAGGGCATGGCATTTCCCAATTAGCACAGAAGGGATTAGATTAGATAGAGCTTATCAGAAAATCACCAATAGTATTTAGCAGTGTCTGTAGCGCCAGCGCCATGTCGTGTACGCAGGCGTCACATTTCCTAGAAAGTTGGGTATGAGCGCATGAGCAGTGCGCTGCGCTCACCGCTGATTACTGCCACTCACCGTGGTCATTACACAGCCCCGGAAGAGATAGCGCTAGGAGAGAGAGGACAGAGAGAGAGGGAGAAAGCACAGGATTGGGGGGGGGGGGCGGAGAGAGAGAGAGAGAGATGGGGTGGAGAGAGACACAGGAAAGAGAGGGAGGGGAGAGACAGGACACAGAGGGAGAAAGGGAAGAGACATGACAGAGAGGGAGGGAGGGAGGGAGGAAGAAAGGGGAGAGACTGGACAGAGGGAGAGAGAGGGTGTGAGAGAGAGAGAGAGAGAGAGAAGAGAGAGAGAGATGGGGGGGAGAGAGAAACAGGAAAGAGAGGGAGGGAGGGGAGAGGCAGGACAGAGAGGGAGGGAGGGAGAGAAGAAAGGGGAGAGACATGATAGAGGGAGAGATAAGGGGAGAGAGAGAGGGGAGAGAGAGAGAGAGAGAACAGAGAGAGAGAGGAAGAAAGACAGGAGGGAGAGAAGAGAGAGATGGGGGAGAGACACAGGAAAGAGAGGGAAAAAGGTGAGAGACAGGACAGAGAGGAAGGGAGGAGGAAAGGGGGGAGACAGGACAGAGGGTGAGGGGGTAGGGATGGAGGGGAGAGAAAGGTCAGAGAGAAAGGGAGAGAGAGGTGGTTAAAGAGAGAGACACGAGAGAGAGAGAGAGAGAGATAAGAGAGATAGGGGAGACAGGACAGAGAGAGGGAGGGGGAGGGGGGTGAGAGAGAAAGACAGAGAGAGAGAGGACAGATAGATAAAGGGTAGAGACAGGACACAGAGAGAGACAGGACAGAGAGAGAGACAGGACAGAGGGAGAGAGGGTGTGTGTGTGAGAGAGAGAGAGAGAGAGGAGAGAGAGAGAGAGATGGTGGAGACAGACACAGGAAAGAGGGAGGGAGGGGAGAGACAGGACAGAGAGGGAGGGAGGGAGAGAAGAAAGGGGAGAGACAGGACATAGGGAGAGAGAGGGAGTGAGAGAGAGGGGAGAGAGAGAGGACAGAGAGAGAGAGGGAGAAATACAGGAGTGTAGAAGAGAGAGAGAGAGAGATAGGGGATAGACACATGAAAGAGAGGGGGGGGAGGGGAGAGACAGGACAGAGGGGAGAGAGGGGGAGAGATAGAGAGAGAGGAGAGAGAGAGGACAGAGAGACAAGAGAGAGAGAGAGAGAGAGATGGGTGAGAGAGACACAGGAAAGAGAGGGACAGGACACAGAGAGAGAGGAGAGACAGGACAGAGAAGGAGGGAGGAATGAAGGGGAGAGACAGGACAGAGAGAGAGAGGGGATGAGAGAGACAGAGACAGGAGAGAGAGAGAGAGAGAGAGAGAGAGAGAGAGAGAGAGAGAGAGCTGGGGGAGAGAGATACAGGAAAAAGAGGGACAGGACATAGAGAGAGAGGACAGACAGGAAAGAGAGTGATGTAGGGAGGAAGGGGAGAGACAGGACAGAGAGAGAGGGAGAGAGAGAGGGTGAGAGAGAAAGCGAGAGACAGGAGAGAGAGAGACAGGACAGATAGAGAGAGACAAGAGACAGACAGACAGACACAGGACCAAGATAGAGAGACACAGGACAGAGAGAGAGAGAGACAGGAAATGGGGAGAGACAGGGCACAGAGAGAGAGAGAGGATAAAGAGGGTGGGAGGGAGAGGGAGACAGTGGAGAGTGAGATAGATAGACAGGAGAGAGAGACAGGACAGAGAGATAAAGGGTAGAGACAGGACACAGAGAGATACAGGACAGAGAGAGAGACAGGACAAAGGGAGAGAGAGGGGGTGAGAGAGAGAGAGAGAGAGAGAGAGAGGAAAGAGAGAGAGATGGGAGAGAGAGACACAGGAAAGAACGGGACAGTGGAGAGAGAGAGATAGAGAGACAGGAGAGAGACAGGACTTAGAGAGAGGGAGGGGGTGAGAGAGAAAGAAAGACAGAGAGAGACAGGACAGAGAGATAGAGGGGAGGGACCCCCGCTGCAAAGAACATTCTAAATTCCAGCAGTATGGGTCCTTAAAGCACCGTCAAGGTCCTTAAAGGACCTGTAATTAAAAAAAAAATACACTATCATGCATGGCCCCATCAACCATTAATTAACCATGTCACTCATGGGGGTCAATATAGACCCCCATAAGCCCTTCATTAACCCTGTCACTCATAGGGGTCAATATAGACCCCCACAAGCCTTTAATTAACTCTGTCACTAATAGGGGTCAATACAGACTCCCATAAGCCCTTCATTTACCCCGTCACTCATGAGGGTCAATACAGCCCCCCATAAGGACTTAATCAACACCCTCACTCATGGGGGTCAATACAGACCCCCATAAACCCTTTATTAACCCTGTCACTCATGGTGGTCAATACAGACCCCCATAAGCACTTAATTAACCCCCTCACTCATGGGGGTCAATATAGACCCCCCATAAGCCCTTAATTAACTCTGTCACTCATGGTGGTCAATACAGACCCCCATAAGCCCTTCATTGACCTTGTCACTCATGGGGGTCAATACAGACCACCATAAGCACTTATTTAACACCCTCACAACCCCCGTAAGCCATTCATTAACCCTGTCACTCATGGGGCTCAAAAAAGAACCCCATAAGCCCTTCATTAACCCTGTCATTCATGGGGGTCAATACAGACCCCCAAAAGCACTTAATCAACACCCTCACTCATGGGGGTCAATACAGACCCCCATAAACCCTTCATTAACCCTGTCACTCATGGTGGTCAATACAGACCCCCATAAGCACTTAATTAACCCCCTCACTCATGGGGGTCAATATAGACCCCCCATAAGCCCTTAATTAACTCTGTCACTCATGGTGGTCAATACAGACCCCCATAAGCCCTTAATTAACCTTGTCACTCATGGGGGTCAATACAGACCACCATAAGCACTTAATTAACCCCCTCGCAACCCCCATAAGCCATTCATTAACCCTGTCACTCATGGGGGTCAATACAGAACCCCATAAGCACTTAATTAACACCCTCACTCATGGGGGTCAATCCAGACCCCCATAAGCCTTTCATTAACCTGTCACTCATGGGGGTCAATACAGACCCCCATAAGCACTTAATTAACACCCTCACCCATGTGGGTCAATACAGACCCCCATAAGACCTTTATTAACCCTGTCACTCATGGGGGTCAATATAGACCCACATTAGCCCTTCATTAACCCCGTCACTCATGAGGTGCAAAACAGACCCCCATAAGCACTTAATTGACACCCACACTCATGGGGGTCAAAACAGACGCTCATAAACCCCTAATTAACCCTGCCGCTCATGGTGGTCAATACAGACCCCCATAAGCCCTTCATTAACCCTGTCACTCATTGGGTCAATATAGACCACCATACGTACTTAATTAACCCCCTCACTCATTGGGGTCAATATAGACCCCCCATAAGACCTTAATTAACTCTGTCACTCATGGTGGTCAATACAGACCCCCATAAGGCCTTCATTACCCTGTCACTCATGGGGGTCAAAACAGAACACCATAAGCACTTATTTAACACCCTCACAACCCCCGTAAGCCATTTATTAACCCTGTCACTCATGGGGGTCAATAAAGAACCCCATAAGCCCTTCATTAACCCTGTCATTCATGGGGGTCAATAGAGACCCCCATAACCACTTAATTTACACCCTCACTCATGGGGGTCAATATAGACCCTCCATAAGCCCTTCATTAACCCTGTCACTCATGGGGGTAAATAAAGACCCCCATAAGCACCTAATTAACCCCCTCACTCATGGGGGTCAATATAGACCCCCATAAGCCCTTAATTAACTCTGTCACTCATGGTAGTCAATACAGACCCCCATAAGCCCTTCATTAACCCTGTCACTCATGAGGGTCAATACAGACCCCCATAAGCCCTTTATTAACCCTGTCACTCATGATGTTCAATATAGACCCTCCATAAGCCCTTCATTAACCCTGTCACTCATGAGGGTCCCACTCACTCATGGGGGTCAATACAGACCCCCATAAGCCCTTAATTATCTCTGTCACTCATTTTAGTCAATACAGAACCCCATAAGCCAATAAGTAACCCTATAACTCATGGGGTCAATACAGACCCCCATAAGCCCTTCATTAACACTGTAACTCATGGGGGTCAATACAGACCCCCATAAGCCCTTCATTAACACTGTCACTCATGGGGTTCAAAACAGACCCCCATAAGCCCATTATTAACCCTCTCACTCATTGGGGTCAATACAGACTGCCATAAGCCCTTCATTAACACTGTCACTCATGGTGGTCAATACAGACCCCCATAAGCACTTAATTTACACCCTCACTCATGGGGGTCAATACAGACCCCCATAAGCCCTTCATTAACCCTGTCACTCATGGGGGTCAATACAGACCCCCATAAGCACTTAATTAACCCCCTCACTCATGGGCGTCAATATAGACCGCCCATAAGCTTTAATTAACTCTGTCACTCATGGTGGTCAATACAGACCCCCATAAGCCCTTCATTAACCTTGTCACTCATGGGGGTCAATACAGACCACCATAAGCACTTAATTAACCCCCTCGCAACCCCCATAAGCCATTCATTAACCCTGTCACTCATGGGAGTCAATACAGAACCCCATAAGCACTTAATTAACACCCTCACTCATGGGGGTCAATCTAACCCCCATAAGCCCTTCATTAACCCTGTCACTCATGGGGTCAATACAGACCCCCATACATACTTAATTAACCCCCTCACTCTTTGGGGTCAATACAGACCCCCAAAAGGCCTTCATTACCCTGTCACTGATGGGGGTCAAAACAGACCACCATAAGCACTTATTTAACACCCTTACATCCCCCATAAGCCATTCATTAACCCTGTCACTCATGGGGGTCAATAAAGAACCCCATAAGCCCTTCATTAACCCTGTCATTCATGGGGGTCAATAGAGACCCCCAAAAGCCCTTCATTAACCCAGTCACTCATGAGGGTCAATACAGGCCCCCATAACCACTTAATTTAAACCCTCACTCATGGGGTCAATACAAACCCCCATAAGCACTTAATTAACACCCTCACTCATGGGAGTCAATACAGACCCCCATAAGCCCTTCATTAACTCTTTCACTCATCAGGGTCAATACTGACCCCCATAAGCCTTTCATTAACCTGTCACTCTTGTGGGTCAATACAGACCCCCATAAGCACTTAATTAACACCCTCACTCATGGGGGTCAATACAGACCCCCATAAGCCCTTCAATAACCCTGTCACTCATGGTGGTCAATACAGACCCCCATAAGCCTTTCATTAACCCCATCACTCATGAGGGTCAATACAGACCCCCATAAGCACTTAATTAACACCCTCACTCATGGGGGTCAATACAGACCCCCATAAGCCCTTCATTAACCCCGTCACTCATGAGGGTCAATACAGACCCCCATAAGCACTTAATTAACACCCTCACTCATGGGGGTCAATACAGACCCCCATAAGCCCTTCATTAACCCTGTCACTCATGGGGGTCAATACAGACCCCCATAAGCCCTTCATTAACCCTGTCACTTATTAGGGTCAATACAGACCCCATAAGCACTTAATTAACACCCTCACTCATGGGGGTCAATACAGACCCCCATAAGCCCTTCATTAACCCTGTCACTCATGGGGGTCAATACAGACCCCCATAAGCCCTTCATTAACCCTGTCACTTATTAGGGTCAATACAGACCCCATAAGCACTTAATTAACACCCTCACTCATGGGGGTCAATACAGACCCCCATAAGCCCTTCATTAACCCTTTCACTCATGGGGGTCAATACAGACACCCATAAGCCTCTCATTAACCTGTCACTCAAGGGGGTCAATACAGACCCCCATAAGCCCTTAATTAACACCCTCACTCATGGGGATAAAAACAGACTCTCATAAACCCCTAATTAACCCTGCCACTCATGGGGGTCAATACAGACCCCCATAAGCCCTTCATTAACCCCGTCACTCATGAGGGTCAATACAGACCCCCATAAGCACTTAATTAACACCCTCACTCATGGGGGTCAATACAGACCCCCATAAGCCCTTCATTAACCCTGTCACTCATGGGGGTCAATACAGACCCCCATAAGCCCTTCATTAACCTTGTCACTTATTAGGGTCAATACAGACCCCATAAGCACTTAATTAACACCCTCACTCATGGGGGTCAATACAGACCCCCATAAGCCCTTCATTAACCCTGTCACTCATGGGGGTCAATACAGACCCCCATAAGCCCTTCATTAACCCTGTCACTTATTAGGGTCAATACAGACCCCATAAGCACTTAATTAACACCCTCACTCATGGGGGTCAATACAGACCCCCATAAGCCCTTCATTAACCCTGTCACTCATGGGGGTCAATACAGACCCCCATAAGCCTCTCATTAACCTGTCACTCAAGGGGGTCAATACAGACCCCCATAAGCCCTTAATTAACACCCTCACTCATGGGGATAAAAACAGACGCTCATAAACCCCTAATTAACCCTGCCACTCATGGTGGTCAATATAGACCCCCATAATACATATAATTAACCCTGTCACTCATGGGGGACAATAAAGACCCCAATAAGCCCTTCATCAACCCTGTCACTCATGGGGGTCAATGCAAACCCCCATAAGTCCTTCATTAATCAGTCACTCATGATGGTCAATACAGACCCCCATAATACATATAATTAACCCTGTCACTCATGGGGGACAATAAAGACCCCCATAAGCCCTTCATCAACCCTGTCACTCATGGGGGTCAATACAGACCCCCATAAGCCCTTCATTAATCAGTCACTCATGGTGGTCAATACAGACCCCCATAATACATATAATTAACCCTGTCACTCATGGGGGTCAATAAAAACCCGCATAAGCCCTTCATTAACCCTGTCACTCATGGGGGTCAATACAGACCCCCATAAGCCCTTCAATAACCCTGTCACTCATGGGGGTCAATACAGACCCCCATAAGCACTTAATTAACACCCTCACTCATGGGGGTCAAAACAGATGCCCATAAACCTCTAATTAACCCTGCCACTCATGGTGGTCAATACAGACCCCCATAATACATATACTTAACCCTGTTACTCATGGGGGTTATTTTCTGTGATGTAGATGTTTTATTTTTTGTGATTTAGGCTTTTTTATTTTATGTAATGCAGTTTTTTTATTTTTGATGACTAGTTTTTTTGTTTTTTGTAATTAGAGTGGTGGGGGGTTATTAGGGGGTAGGTAGGTAGTTTAGGTGTTAATAGGTTAGTGTAGAGGTTTTTTAGTTGATATTTAATGTTTTATTGGGGGGCATAGTGCAGTATAGTGTTTGTACTTAGTGTCATAATGGTCCTTGAGGACCGTCATGGCACTTATGTGGTTAATGTTGGGTTGTAACAGGCCCATAATTGTCATAATATACCCTTATGGGACTGATGGAGTTAAATAGAGTCTTATGAGGGTCTAGATAGACCTTTAGAAATGACCGGGTTAAAATTGTGTAGTTCTTACACTATGGGTCATGAGGTCCTGGATGACCCTCATGGCACTTATAGTGTTATTACATGCGTTCATTAGTGTTTTATATGGGTCCATACAGTTGAGGCACCAAGTACACTCACATTGTGTGACAAACAGCATTTCAACACTTTTTTTTATTTACTGTCATTTTTTGACGGGCAAGTCGCTAGTATATATATATATATATATATATATATATATATATATATATACTAGCGTTTTGCCAGTCAAAAATAACGGGGCAATACATTTTTAAGCCATGGCAATGCTGTTTGCCACACAATGTAAGACTTTTGCTCCTCTGTGGACCTTCGGTGCTCATTGTGAGCCTCTCCCCTCGTGTACTTCAATTGTCCGGCTTAGCAACGATCACCTTCGGCACTCATTGCGAAGACAGATATAAGTACAGTGTGAAATGGCAAAAATGTATATAATTTACCTATTTATATTTAATACGCAGCAACCAATATCCTGAAGAGCTAAGAATCTATTTGGATTTTCCTGCAGCATACAATGTACATTTGGACTGTTGCTGACCTGAGGAGAAAGTGTCAGCAATGTTCCAAGTGTGCAGTGTAAATAGGCTGCGTGCCTAAACCGTTTGTTTAGGCGGGTAAAGCGCCATTTTAGAATGCTAATGTTATGAGTTGTAATTTAGTGTTGTAAAATGGCGGCTTTTTTCTATGCAAGCATTTTTCGTCCATAGTAATGGTATATTGTGTATCTCCTACATTCCCGTGTAACTCATATGTGCCTGGTGGTGATTTTCACGGTTCTGTGTCCTTTAGCCTCGTTTTCAGTTTTTTCGTCCGCCATTTTTCTTCTCGCTTAGCCGATTTTCAAGTGCCGAAACTTCTTAAATGCAACTAAAATTTGCGTCCCAGACGTCCTGGCTGTCCCCCCGAGCTGTGTTTGTTTTATGTGGTATTTTTTTGTTGTTGTGCTTTTGGTGTTTGTGGATGTGCGTGGTTCGGCCGTTAACTTCGTATTTTGCGGGTCGTAATTGTTGTTTGTAAAAGTTGTACGTCCCTGCCGGTGTTTTCTGCGCTACGGGGTCGTGAAGCCTCATTTTACTTTTTTTTGCCCGCCATTTTTTTTTTTGCCTAGCAGATTTCACCTTTAATTCTTGTGCAACCTCACCCCCAGATGTTCTGGCTGTCCCCCCATGCTGTGTGTGATGTTTTTGTTATTATTTTTCAGTGTTTTTTGGTGTTATTTGATGTACGCGTTTCGGCCGTTAACTTCGTATTTTTGTGACCTCGTATTTTATTTTTTTTCTAAGTCATAATTTTTTTGCGGCCAGAAGACCGAATCATGAACTCCATACTAGTAAATGCCAGTTATGATATTCTCCAGTTGACTCCCTAAGTATAACGTTCACACTCCATTGTCTCGTACAGAATATATATTTATTTTAGTTTGTTAGGCCTTGACCTATCTATAGACAAGGTTCTGCTTTGAGATTAACCAAAGCTTACCAAGTTTCAGAAAGACTTACCCAGGACTAAATGTTTAAACAAGGGCTAGTCAGGGATTTGGGGTAGCTAAGTGCATTGCTGGGTTTGGTCTTGGATGGGAGACCACCTAGGAATAACATGAACTATATGATGCTTCCCACTGGAGAGCGACCTCCCAACCTAATCCAGTATCTCTGCCATGAATAACAAGTGGATCAGCATGATGTGTTTCGATCCATGAGGTCATGGAGAGTCGGAACCGACTGAACAAGGCAAAAATAGTGCTATCTAGGACACCAGTAGACTATGGCTTCATCAATTCACATTTAATCTACATATTACAAAGATCAGAGCAGATCTAAAAAGTTTGAACTTGGAGGACAATTTTTCAACCTCAATTACTATGTAACTATGTAGCAGCGTAATATTTAGTCTAATATTTTAGGAAATATAATGTTATCTCGAATTTCTGAGATGTACATCCTTGTGTTTATTAAGAAGAATTGCTATCACAGGCCTTCTCACCTCATCTCAACTATGTGAGATGCTTATTGGTTTTCCTCATCATTAAGTATACTTCACTGTTGTAGAATATATTAGATTAACTTAAATATAAAACCTTAGCCATTGCCTCTGAGGAAGCCATATACTTGGCGAAACGGCTGTTAGGCTTGCTCATCTTAAATATATAGAACATGTTTTTTGCATATTGTACTAGAAAGCTTGTGAGGATCCCATATAGGGCATAGGAGAATTGTCTCCTTATGTTACCAGGTAAGTAAATCTAATGAAAATGTAAAATAGGGTCCATTTTTGTTTTTGATTTTATTACACGGTAGTTTCATCATTTACATTCATTACCGGGGTATTGAGCTGAACTTCCGCTATATACTATTTCTTCTATTGCTGGGCTTTTAGCCAGATTTGAGACATCTCTTAGAGAGCCTTCCAGGAAGGAGGACGCACCCAGGTCATAGGCCTAACCTTTCATGCTACCACTGTATATTAGTACGTACAACTGATGTGAACTGGGTGATGTTGACTTTTTATAAATAGCGTGTTTTGATCTAATAAAGTTGACTATTTTAGATACTCTCATTACTGTATTGAAAGAACAAAAAATAAAGAATTAAGGAACACAGTAAGTGAATTATAAATATTTTAATGATTTTGCCAATATTATATTTTATACAATGTAATATACAGTTTTTAACTTAGTATAGAAGTCACATAGACTTGCATAATAAATACAGTTAATGTCATTAATAAATTATACTGAATTGATATGTATATTTATATAAAAAAGGCAAAAGGTCACAGTAGGCAAGTGCATAATAAATTAAAGAATTAATAAAATACTTTAAGGATTATATAGACTAGTATTTATTTTATAAGCATTTGTTATTGTCATGTCTTGGACTTGGGGGTTAGAAAAGCACTGGATGTAGAATGGGATATTTTGGTTAAAAAAGGCAAGAAGACCGAGTTTGGCTTCGGTATAGGCTAGAGTTTAGTAGATAAAGTTTAAGGGATACAGAAAGCTAGGGTCAAGTAGGGTCAACAGATATGACATGGTCGTGTAAAATGGGAGGTTTAGAGGTAGAAAAGAACAGGAAGTAAAATGATGTACATTAGTACCTTGGTTCTCTACCTTAATCCTTTCCGTACAGTAGGTTGAGTACCAAAAAGGTTGAGTACCAAACTCCCATAAGGAGTAATGTAAATTGCTTTTAACAAATGCGATGAGTACCAAGGTAGCGCAATGAGTACCAAGGTTATTTGCTCATCCAGACAGGTTGAGTATCAAAAAGTTGGGTTCCGAGGAGGTTGAGAACCATGGTACCACTGTTTTCTGGTTTAAGGAGAGAAGAAGATATGCCTGGAAGGAATTGGGTATTGGGCTATAGTTTAGTCAATAAAGTTAAAGACAGTGGTTTAAGTTGGGTCATGTGTAGATATAATATGTAGATATAACCAAGGCATTTGTAGCTGGTAGAGATTCACGTTTGTATTATTATTAACAATATTTGCTTCTTATCACCAAATGTATGTTATTTTTTTATCCAGATTTATCAAAGCATTATATAACAAATGAAACCTTTTGAAAACTTGGAAAGATCATTCAAGTCTGACATGACTGTTCTGGTCCAGTTGCCAAAGAAGAGGGAACTTTATAAGATTACCCCTTCAGGTTGGAGTGTTTTGTTTTTGTAATTCATGTTACACAGAACTTGGATTAATACATACATAAGCAGAAACCAATATGGCGCTAGCCATTATCATGAACAATGGGGAAAATTAGTTGAGTCTTCTACAAGATACAAATTAACTTACTACTTTCTACTTTCATCAACAGTGCCATACAATATGGAGCCATTTTGTTATATGGATAACTTGGTGAATGAAAAAGCAAAACTAATTCACTATTGGTCTCATGATTCCATTTGGTATGTAGGCAATTCTATCTCTGGAGCTATATAAATCTGTTGCTTCCAATCTGATACCTTCAACTTTTGGGGTGTCCAATTTTCCAACATATGTTAATGGATAAGCCCAATCAGAAACATAATGGTGGAGGTAAAATTTGTTTAAAATGGTGAGATTATTTCTCTGCATGTGATACATTAGACTTTTGGGAGGATCAATATTTCAACATAGGTCAAAACATCAGTCCATTCAGAAACATAGATCGACCCATTCAGATGTCCAATTTCCACAAAGGACTGTATTGAACTCAATGGCCAAAGACATTGTCAACAAATCAAATCACAGATTTGTCTCTACATATACAAAACAAATGTTCCAGTTGACCAGTATGGCGGGTTTATCAAATACACAGAAATATAATCTATATATGCACTTAGGATGAATGTGTTAGAGAAGTCGAAAGTTGAGTTTTTATGAAGACAACAGCACAAGACCTCACACATTTGGGTGAAGATAATATAGGATGGGGCGCTTCAGTGGTATCATATCCTATAACTATCTCCAACTAATCAATGTCAGGGTATTTACCCCCTAAAATGTATTATATTTGGTGAATGATTTCCATTGGTTGTTAGATCTATAGTAACGGTGGGCATTCCTCTTTCAAAATCATTCCGGCGTCTATAAGAAAAAAGGCTGTAATAAAAATAAAAATTGTTAGGCACCATAAATTCAGACCTGGGGAGATATCAAGACTAATGGAAGACTAATGGAAGACTAATAGAATGGGAATGCATTGTATTAATAGACAATCGCAACTCACCAGACAGCAGAAAAATCCGAGCACAAGGGCGATAATGATAGAGGCCAAAGCCAAAAGAGCGATTCCCCATCTAGGGACTTTAGTACCTGAAGGAGAAAAAGAGGTTACTTGTAAACATTAATATGATCTCTACCATGTTGTGGTGAAGGGGCTTGACAGAAAGACAGAAAAAAGGCACATAAACTAAATAAGAGCTCTTGCACCTGCAGCAGCTAAAAAGAAAAGGAAGGGAACGAAGAAAGAGTAAGAAAGAAAGAAAGAAAGAAAGAAAGAAAGAAAGAAAGAAAGAAAGAAAGAAAGAAAGAAAGAATACAATGGATTATTGGACATACCAGTAGCTTTAGTAGGGGGTGCTAGGTAAAAAATAGAAAACATTTAATTAATTAGTTAAAAATATTAAAACAAAATCAAGGTTAGAAAATGTTAAAAAGAAAAAAAAAAGATTTAAGTAAATGGAAGAAAGAAAGAAAGAAAGAAAGGAAGAAAGGTGGAGATGAAGGGATGAAGGAATACATCCAAGGGTACTGAGGGAGCTGGGTTCTGTAATAGCCAAACCATTATATCTAATCTTTAAAGACTCGCTCACTGCAGGGTCTCTACCAGATGACTGGAGAAAAGCAGAGGTGATACCTATATTTAAGAAGGGATCTAGAGCAAATCCGGGGAATTATAGACCAGTGAGCCTCACTTCTGTAGTTGGGAAGCTTTTAGAAGGGTTAATAAGGGACAGAATACAAGAATATGTCTATTTGAACTGGATCATAGGTAGCAGTCAACATGGATTTATGAAGGAAAGGTCGTGTCAGACCAATCTAATTAGTTTTTATGAGGAGGTTAGTAGGAACTTGGATCAGGGCAACTCAGTGGATGTAGTCATTTTAGATTTTTCAAAGGCATTTGATACAGTGCCACATGGAAGACTAGTAAGCAAACTAAGGGATACAGGAATTGCAGTAAATATCTGCTCATGGATCGAGAGCTGGCTAAAAGACAGGAAGCAAAGGGTTGTTGTAAATGGAACATACTCCGATTGGTCTAATGTGATAAGTGGGGTTCCTCAGGGCTCAGTATTGGGTCCTCTCCTTTTTAACATATTTATTAATGACATTGAAGTAGGACTCGAATGTAGTGTCTCCATTTTTGCTGATGACACTAAGTTGTGCAAGGTAATAAAATCAGATAATGATGTACTTTCCCTACAAAAGGATTTGCATAAATTAGAGAAATGGGCGGCTAAATGGCAGATGAGATTTAATACAAATAAATGTAAGGTTATGCATTTGGGAAGGAACAATAGCCAAGCAATCTATAATCTTAATGGAGCAAATCTAGGGGTATCAGATATTGAAAGGGATTTGGGAGTACTAGTGGACAACCACCTAGGTAACAGCGCTCAAAGCCAAGCAGCGGCTGCAAAGGCAAATAAAATATTAGCATGTATTAGGAAGGGTATAGAAGCCAGGGAAGAAGATATCATTCTGCCACTATACAAATCTCTAGTACGCCCTCATTTGGAATATGGAGTACAATTTTGGGCACCACCTCGCAAAAAAGACAGAAGCTAGAAAAAAGGCGCTAGAAAAAAGGCGTCTAAGAGGAGATATGATTACGTTATTTAAATACATCCAGGGTCAATATAAGGCTTTGTCAAGTGAACCTTTTGTAGCAAGAGATTTTCAACTGACAAGAGGACATCCGTTGAGGTTAGAGGAAAAAAGATTTAACCTTAAACAAAGAAAAGGGTTCTTCACAGTTAGGGTGGTTAAACTGTGGAATTCTCTACCAAAGGAGGTGGTGACAGCGAATTCGATAGACAACTTCAAAAAGGGGTTAGATATATTTCTGAATAAAGAGGGCATTCAAGGCTATCCTAGATAACTAGCAAGGAATATTGATCCAGGGAGAAATTTGATCGCCAGTTTCTGGGGTCAGGAAGGAATTTTGCTTTTTTTTTCCCTTATGAGACAATTGGCAAAGTTTCAATGGTTTTTTTTTTATGTTTGCCTTCCTCTGGATCAATTAACAATAATTAACAATTAACAATAATAATAAATAGTCCAAATTAAAAAGATCAATAGAGATCTAAAAAGGTTGAACTTGATGGACTAACTCTTTATTCATTCTCCAATACTATACTATTAATAATTATTTAATCAATAATTTAATTAATAACTAATCCGCATATTGCAGATCAGAGGAGATCTTAACAGGTTGAACTTGATGGACTGAAAGTCTTTTTTCAACCTTAATTACTATGTAACTATGTAACTATGTAACTATGTAAAATGAAAGAAGGAATGGAAGAGACGAAGGAGCAAGGTTTGATGAAAAGAAGGAAAGAAAGGAAGAAAGGAAGAAAGGAAAGAAGGAAGGGAGGAATAGTAAAAAAAAAGGAAGGGAACAAAGAAAGAGTAACGAAGAAAAAAAGGAAGGACAGAAAGGAATGGAATAAATAGAAGGAAAGAAAGAAAGAAAGAAAGAAAGAAAGAATGAAAGAAAGAAAGAAAGAAAGAATACTATGAATTATTGGACATACCAGTAGTTTTAGTAGGGGGTGCTAGGAAAATAATGGAAACATTTTATTAATTAGGTAAAACATATTAAAATAAAATCAAGGTTCGAAAATGTAAAGAAAAAAGAAAAAATATTAAAGTAAATGAAAGAAAGAACTGAAGGAAGGATGGAAGAAGAAAGAAGGAAATGAAGAGAGGAAGGAATGAAGGGTAAAAGAAAGGAAATGAAGGAAAGAAAATAAAAAAGAGAGAAAGGAAGGAAGGAAGGAAGGAAGGAAGAAAGAGAGGAAGAAAGAATGAAGGAGGGAGGTAAAGAAGGAAGGACAAGTAAAGAAGGAAAGGAAGAGAGGATGGAAGGAAGGAAGGAAGGGTGAAAGGAAGGAAAGGAAGGAAATAATGAAGGTAGCTAGGAAGGATGGAAAGAATAGTACAGAATGAAGGAATGAAGAAGAAAAAAAGGAAGGACAGAAAGGAATGGAAAAAATAGAAGGAAAAAAAGAAGGAAAGAAAGAAAGAAAGAAAGAAACATACTTGTGGCTCTTACAGCACCTAAGTAAAAAAGAAAACAAAATATTTATAAAAAAATAAGAAAATTAAAGGAAAAAAAGAGAAAACAAAAAATAATAAAGGAGATGAATGTTAAAATGAAAAAAGAAAATGAAATGAAGGAAAGAAGAAAATAAGGCTTCCTATTAGAGATTCCTATAGAATAAAAAAAAAAAAAGAAAATATATAAAAAAATTGGAAAAAATCAGGTAAATAAAATGAAAACAAAAAAAAGAAAATAACAATAAAAAAATAAAAAGCAAGAAAAGGAAAACAAAGAAGGAATAAATAAAGAATGGTACTCACTTGTGGCTCCTGCAACAGCTAAAAGACAAAAAAAAAACATATCAAATATAACTAATAATAAAATGAATAAAAAAAGTAAGGAAGGAGGGAAGGAAGGTAGATAGGTAGGAAGGAAGGAAAGAAGAATGATAGGAAGGGTGCTCACTTGTGGCTCCTGCAAAAGCTAAAGTAAGAAAGCAAAAACATTTAAAAACCAAAAAAAATGAAAGAAAGAAAGAATGAAAGAAAGAAAGAAAGAATGGTACTCACTTGTGGCTCCTGCAACAGCTAAAACAAGAAATACAGAAATGTTAAAAAATGAAAAAAAATGAAAGAAAGAATGAAAAAAAGAAAGAAGGGCACTTACTTGTGGCTCCTGCAGCAGCTAAAAAAAGAAAGCAAAAAATAAAAAAGAAATGAAAAATATGAAAGAAAGTAAGAAAGAAAGAACAAAAGAAAAAAGAAAGAAAGAATGGTACTCACTTGTGGCTCCTGCAGCAGCTAAAAAAAAGAAAGAAAAAAATGTTAAAGACTAAAAAAAAATAATGAAAGAAAGAAAGAAAGAAAGAAAGAAAAAAAGAAAGAAAGAAAGAAGGGTAATCACTTGTGGCTCTTGTAGCAGCTAAAAGACAAAAACAAGCACAAAACAACAAAAGAAGGAATAAAAGTAAGAAAAACAAAGGAAGTAAGGAAGAAGAGAAGGAAGGTAGGTAAAATGGATGTTAGGAAGGAAGGAGGGACAGAGGTTGTTAAGGTTGGAAGAAAAGGTACTTACTTGTGGCTCCAGCAACAGCTAGAAGACAAGAACAAAGAATAATATAAGTAAATTAACAAAAAACAACAAAAGAAAAAAGAAAGAAGGAAAGAAGGACGATAGCAATGATAGAAGGAGAGTATGACGGAAAGAAGGAAGGGTACTCACTTGTGGCTCCTGCAACAGCTAAAAAACAAGAAAACAAAACAAAAAAAAAATATATAAGTAAATAAACTCAAAACAACAACAAAGGGAATAAGAGAAAGAAAAACAATGGAAGTAAAGAAGTAAGGAGGGAAGGAAAGAAAGAAGGAAGATAGGAATAAGGGAAGGATAGTATGAAGAAAAGAAGAAAGGGTACTCACTTGTGGCTCCTGCAACAGCTAAAGGACAAGAAACAAACAAAACATAATAAATAAAAATAAATGAACACAGAATAACAAAATAAATAATAAAATAAATAAAAAAAGTAAGGAAGGAGGGAAGGTAGGTAGGTAGGAAGGAAGGAAAGAAGTATGATAGAAAGTAGGAAAGGCAGGATGGTATTAAGGAAATAATTTAGGGTACTTACTTGTGGTTTCTGCAACAGCTAAAAAAAGAAAGCAAACAATTAAAAAAATATGAAAAAAATGAAATAAAGAAAGTAAGAAAGAAAGAAGGGTGATCACTTGTGGCTCTTGCAGCAGCTGAAAGACAAAAAAGCACAAAACAACCAAAGAAGTAATAAAAGAAAGAAAAACGAAGGACGTAAGGAAGAAGAGAAGGAAGGTAGGTAAGAAGGATGTAAGGAAGGAAGGAGGGACAGAGGTTGTTAAGGTTGGAAGAAAGGGTACTAAAGGTACTTACTTGTGGCTCCAGCAACAGCTAGAAGACAAGAGCAAAAAATAATATAAGTATATTAACAAAACACAACAAAAGAAAAAAGAAAAGAAAGAAAAAAGGAAGGAAGGGAGGAGGGAGGGAAGGAAGGTAGGTAGGAAGGAAAGAAGGACTAATTGCAATGAAGGAAGGAGGGTATGACGGAAAGAAGAAAGGGTACTTACTTGTGGCTCCTGCAACAGCTAAAAAAAAAAGTAAAAACTTTTAAGAAAAAAAGAACAAACAAGAAAGAACAAAAGAAAAATAAGCACGAAAAAAGACAGAATAGTACTCACTTGTGGCTCCTGCAACAGCTAAAAGAAAACAGAAAACAAAAAAAAACATAATAAATATAAGTAAATTAACTCAAAACAATAACAAAGGGAATAAGAGAAAGAAAAACAATGTAACTAAAGAAGTAAGGAGGGAAGGAAGGTAGGTAGGAAGGAAAGAAGGAAGATAGGAATAAGGGAAGGATAATATGAAGAAAAGAAGAAAGGGTACTCATTTGTGGCTCCTGCAACAGCTAAAGGACAAGAAACAAACAAAACATAATAAATATAAGTAAATGAACACAGAACAACAAAATAAATAATAAAATAAATAAAAAAAGTAAGGAAGGAGGGAAGGTAGGTAGGAAGGAAGGAAAGAAGGATGATAGAAAGGAGGAAAGGAAGGATGGTATAAAGGAAATAATTTAGGGTACTTACTTGTGGCTCCTGCAACAGCTAAAAAAAGAAAGCAAAACGTTACAAAAACAAAAATGAAAGAAAGAAATAAGGAAGGAATGAAGGAAGAAAGGAGGGGAGAAAGTGATGAAAGGAAGGAAGTAGTGGAAAAGCAAGAAAGAAAGAAAGAAAGAATACAATGGATTATTAGACATACCAAAAAATCAGGTTAATACAATGTTAAAAAGAAAGAGAGAAAAAGAGAAAATACATGAAATGTTTCAAAAATAAACATAAAAAGAAAAAGTAAAGAGAAACAAGAAGGAAAGAAAGAAAGTTGACAATAAATAAAGAAATGAAGAAAATCAATTAATAAATAAAAGAAAATATAAATAAATGAATAAAATAATAAATAAATAATTACGTATCCTTGGGTATTTTTGTGTCTTTTTTCATTGCATATTTGTGTTTTTTTTTCTTCTTAAAAACGTGAAATACATGATTATAAATTAGTATAAATTAGATAGTAATAAGGAAAACGTACCTGTGGGCTCCTGACAGTTAACTAGCACTGTAGAAATAGGAAAAAGACAATATTACTGTTTATAGATATCATTTTTATAATTTTTGACAATGAGCCCGTAAATCCAAAGTTTGGTTCAAAATGTCTGACTTTGTTTCTCATTGACAAGTATACCTATAGCTTTCTCTGTAGATGTGTATAGAATGGAGGAATAGAAATACAAAGAGAGTAAGATGGAAAGAAGCTAAAATAAACAAGATAATGAATGATTGAGGGGACATTAGATAAGGAATGAGAGGTTGGGATTAAGAGGAGAGAGGAGGAATAAGGAAGAGGGGGGAAATACTTACAAGAGATAAGAGAGAGAAGAAGGAAATACAAAGAGCATAGAAAGGGATGAGGGAGTTGGGAAGCAATGGTGGAAGAGCAATGGGTAATATGCTAGAGAGAGAGTGATTATTAGAGAAATAGAGTATGATAGGTAAAGAGTAATGAATAAGGGAAGAGTATGTCGAGGGGATATAGGAAGAAAATGGATAGGGAGAAAGAGGAGGAGGAAGAAAATAGAACAGGAAAGAGAAGGGGAATAAGGGAAGGGGATTGTAGAGATATGAGGAATAATGGAAGATAATTGGAGAGAGGTCAGGAATGAAGGAAGGGAAGAGAGAGAAAGAGGGGAGGAATAAGGAAAGAGAACTAGTGAGATAAGAGGAATAAGGGAAGGGATTGAGAGAGAAAAGATGGATAAGGAAATGGAATGATATGAGTAATAGAGGGAGAGAATGGGAGAGAGAGGAGAATAAGGGAAAAATATATCAGAGACACGGAATAATGGAAGATAACTGGAGAAACGTGAGGAATAAGGGAAGGGAATGATAGAGAGAAGGATATGGGAAGGGAATTAACGAGAGAAAGTATGAATAAGAGAATGGAACCATACAGAGTGGATGAATAAGGGATGGAAATGAAAGAGAGAAAATTAATAAGGGAACGGAATCACAGATAGAGAGAGGAGGAATAAAGCAAGTAAATGAGAGAGTAGATAATAAGAAAATATAATTGGAAAGAGGGAAGGAATAAGGAAAGAGCCCTGGGGATAATGAGGAAAGAAAGGGAGATTGAGACATATAGGTGGATAAGCGAGGGGACTGAGTAATAGAGGAGGAATAAGGGGAAGAAATAGGAGCCAAAAGAGAAGGAATTAGGAAACAGATTGGGAAACAGAAAGTTACAGAGAGGTAGAGAGAAGAAAAAAGGAATATAATGATAGAGAGAGAAGACAAAAAATAAGAGAACGAGAAAGACAAAAATGTAGTAATGTGTAAGGGAATGGGAGAGAAAAGGAATTAGGGGAATGGAATGAAAGAGAGATAAGTAATAAAGGAATGGAATGAAAGGGAGATGAGGAATGGGGTATGGAATTAAATAAACACAGGGAATGAGGGAATGGCCTGAGAGAGATAGGAAATAAGGTAAGATAATGGGAAAAATAGAAAGACTAGGGTAGGGAATGAGAAAGATATGGGATAAGGGACTAGAATATGAGAAAACAGAGTATGGATAGGAATGGGAAAAAGTAGAGAAATAAGGGAAAGAAATGGAAGCGAGAGGAGGATTAATGAAGAAGATGGGTGAGAGATGAGACATAAGCGAAGGTAAATGAGGAGAGAAATAGAGAGAGAGAAAGAACAAGGAATGGATTGGAACGACTTGATATAAGGAAAATAATTGGAGAGAGAGAGAAGGAGTAAAAAACGGAATGGGAGAAATAAGTGAATAATGGAAGGGAATGGAGAGAGAGAGATGGAATTAGGCAAATGAATGAGCGAGAGGAGGAATCAGGAAAGGTAGCCAAAGAAAAGCCATAAGGGAAGGGAATGGAAAAAGCCGAGGAAGGAAGGAAGGGAATAAGGGAAGACAGATAAAGGTGTGGAAAATGGTAAAGGAAACTGTAAAAGAAGAGAATGAGAGAGAGAGGAGGAATAAGTTTAGGGAATTGAAAAGGGAGACAAAGTGGGACAAAGGGAAAGGAGAGAGTGAGAGAAAGATAATAGATAATGGAAGAGGATTGGAGAGAGAGAATGGAAAGAAAAAAGGAATAATGGAATACAATGGGGGCGAGAGAAAAGGAATAAAGGAAAGACATGAGAGAGAATAATAGGGAAGACAGAGAAAGCTGAGGGAAAAGGGAAAAGGAAACGGTAAAGGAGATTCAATAATGTCACAGAATAGAAGAGAAAGGAGGATTAAGACGGGAAGGAGAGATAGAGGGAGAGAGAGAAGATCAGAGAAGAGAATGGAGAAAAGTATAGGCATAAGGGACGGGGATGGGAAAGAAAGGGGGGAATAAGGAATGGAATGAGAGAGGGGGAGGAATCAGAGAAGAAAATGGAAGAAAGTATATGAATAAGGAAAGAAATTATAGAGAAAAGGGGGTTAAGGAATGTAATGATAGAGAGAGAGGAAGATAATGGAAGAAAGTAAGGGAATAAGGGAAGAAATGAGAGAGAAAAGGGGATAAGGAATGGAATGAGAGAGAGGGGAGGAGTCAATGAAGATAATGGAAGAAAGTAAGGGAATAAGGGAAGAAATGAGAGAGAAAAGGGGGATAACGAATGGAACAAGAGAGAGAGAGAATAAATCAGGGAAGATAATGGAAGAAGGTATAAGAATACGGAAAGGAATGAGAGAGAAATGGGGATACGGAATGGAATGAGAGAGAGGGGAGGCATCAGGGAAGATAATGGAAGAAATTATAGGAATAAGTAAATGAGAGAGACTACAGAAAGGTGATGAGAGAGAAAGAAGGAATCAGGGAAGATTATGGAAGAAAGTACAGGGAATACGGTAAAGGAATGATAGAGAAAATGGGGATAAGGAATGGAATGAGAGAGAGGGGAGGAGTCAGGCGAAATAATGGAAGAAAATATATGAATACGAAAAGGAAAAGAAAGAGAAAGGAGGACTACAAGAAGGTAATGAGAGAGAAGAAGTCAGGGAAGA
This sequence comes from Discoglossus pictus, assembly GCA_027410445.1. NCBI lineage: Eukaryota > Metazoa > Chordata > Amphibia > Anura > Alytidae > Discoglossus > Discoglossus pictus. Next base: position 14,913,041 of record CM050170.1, read on the forward strand.
TAATGGAAGAAAGTATAGGAATACAGGAAGGAATGAGAGAGAGAGGGGAGGAATCAGGGAAGATAATGGAAGAAAATATAGGAATAAGGAAAGGAAAAGAGAGAGAAAGTAGGACAACAGGAAGGTAATGAGAGAGTGAGAAGGAATCAGGTAGGATAATAGGAGTGCAATAAGAGGAATAAAGGAAAGTAATGAGTGGGTAATGAATGGTGAAATGAATGATAAGTTATTTGTTATGATCTATATAAGCTCATTAGCTGTACATTGGTATATTGGAATCTTGTAGATATGTTGCCTCCTTACCTTTTCCTTGATGACACAATAAGATACAGACAGTCAGTACCCACACCCCGGCTCTACACACAACCATGTTCTTCACCATCTTGAGCTCAAAATCAATCCAGGGAAAACTGTCTCAGGTAGAATCTAAAAGTCTTATTCCCCTCATCCATCACCCCGGCTTATATATGTCTAGGGCGCATGATTTGAGGCGCCTCACAGGTTTTGCAACTGCTCTTGCATTTTTGAACAGAATTAAAAATAATTACTTGGGCAGTGACAAGGTATTTTGGGTATCGGAATTCCTTACCATGTTTCCTTAATATATTCCAAACTGTAGATAAATATATATGTGTGAAATATGCAGAGTGACTAATACTGATATGATCAAAGTCCCCACCTTCTGGCTTTGAATCTCTGCCATAATTAATTAAAAAAAGATTACTCCATTACTCTATTGTATATTGCAGTAATAGTAAATGATAAGGGCATCCTACAAACTCCATGGGGTTGTATATTGAGAGGGGGAGGTGGAAATGTGGAGGGCAGGTAGAGACAGGGGGAGACATATAGATAGAGACCATCGAAGATAGATAGAGAGAGCAAGAAGCAAGTACATTGGGGGTAGTGAGAAGGAATTGGGGAGATGGGACAAAATAAGGGGGGGAAGGTAGACAAAAACAGAGGAAGAGTGATTGCGAGAGTGAAATTGAGAGAAAGACAGAGCAAGATAGAAAATGTGGAGGTAAACAAAGATATGAAAGGTAGATCAAGGCAACAAGAGATGGGGGAGGTTGGTTGGGAGGCAGATAGAGATAAGAAGAAACCCATAGAGGGAAGGGGCTGATAAAGACAGGGGTAGAAGGAAATAGGGAGGTGGAAGTAGGCAGAGGTAGGTGGAGATGGGGAAGACAGAGGTAGAGGGTAGAAAAGGAAACAAATAATAGGAGACAGCGGGGAAAATGGAAGTTGGAATAAGAAAGAGACGGTGAAAAGGAGCTTTATACCCTAGTAGAGAGCAAAAGATCCGAGATCAGGTTGGAAAAAAAATCTTAGAAGAAAGCTTTCACTAATAAAAATTGATTAAAGAGTACAATTTAAAGTTGTTTGTCTTACTGTAGACAATAATATATTATAGAGTATGGGAAATTGGATAAATCAGGGATTAAGTAGGCATAAACAGTTCCCATTTCCAATTGAACCAAAATATATAATTGACTTTAGTCACCAAACTTAATGATTTTAATCATCAATTGAATAATCATCAATAGTTAACTTGGCACGTACAGTGGGTATCAGTAATTAACTCATGGAATACTGCGTCTGGGTAAATTATATAGCAAAGATACTAAAATATAACTTTTATTCAACAGCAAATAACACAATAAATGTAGAAACATTAATTAAATTAATCAACAATATAAAAGGAGAGCAAATGTGATAATCGGAAAGTTAGTAAGGAGAGGGTGGTCTAGTTAAAAGGAAAGATCAGACATGGGAGAATATGGGAAATGAAAGTGGAAAGAGGGAGGGATCGGGTACCTTGTAAAGGTAAAATAATGGTAGAATTGAGACGGTAGGAATCAGATGTGGAGAGTAATAGAAAAGAAGAGAATATTGAAACGAGGGAGAGAAGGGGAAGGTAATAGGGGTGAAGGACTGAGATGGGGAAGTAGGAGAGAGAAAGAGGGGAGGGAGGTAATAAGAGTGACATGAGGAAGTAGTAGAGAGTGAGGAGAGGGGTAATAAAAGCAAGATGTAGAAGTATTAGAGAGAGAGAAAAAGAGAGAAGTTAAGGACTGAGATGGGGAAGTAGGAGAAAGAGGAAGAAGTACATAGGAAGAATGAAAGAGAGAAGAATGCTAGAAATAGAAATAAAAATACTTAAATTACAGAATGAGCAAACTAGATAGATGGTGGGTTTCAAAATTAGGCTAGAGAGTTATGGCGAAAGTGAGAGAAAAAATAAGATGGGAGAGTGCTTGAGAGAAAAGAGACATATTTATTTATAGAAAACATATTTCAACCAACTTTTAGTTTTACAAGATAATTGATAATACAAATGACTTGGTGTCAAAAGTAATATATACCTTTGTCCATTTGCTGTGTGATGAAGTCCAAACCTCACTACAAATTCAAAACCAAGTACAAAGTTACAAATAATTGAGTCATCTCATGACATCAACATTAAGGTGTCCACTTTCAGTGTTGAAATGTACAATTATGCCATTTATTGTGGTTCTTCTACTTATGGAGCCATTAGTTGACATCAACATGTACTTTGATTTTCTTAGTTCTTATTTTTTTCTTCAAATTTCTTTCATATACAAAGTTCCTGATCCCATTACTGAGTCATCACATGATGTCAACGTTGAGGTGGTCCATTGCTGTTTCAAAGAATACATCGAACTTTGTCATTGTTAGTCCTGAAGCTGGATATTAACATTATTCCACTTATCAAGTTGACATCAACATGGAGAGTCCATTATCACTGTTGTGTATTTAGTCATGTCATGGTGTCATCATAGCTCAGACTACTCTTTGTGTTGCAGAGTATACTTGACCTTATCATTGTTATGACTGACGTTCTTCCACTGAACAAATCATCTGTTGACATCAACTTGCATAACCCATATACACATGTCTCTTTTACAGTTCTCCACCAATTCCCTTCCATGTAAGGAAACAGTTGTGTCCAACAGCTGAGTAATTTTCTTGGTGTGAGCAAGGAGTAGCCATTTGTTTAATTGAATCTTCTCCACGTTTATCTTGGCCCTAAAAATTGACATTCTTCCACTTCAAATAGATATAGCTCCAGGGCTTTGCAAAAATAATCAACAGACATAAAATCCAACTAGTTATAAAGTGATTTAAAAGCAAAAATCATAATAAAATTAAAGACAATACAAACTTAACAATATAATTGGAGAGGCAGCGTCTGAATACATCACTGAACAAACAGGTTTCAAAAATATTGTATATTATTGCTATATCAGATAATTAAACGATATTTATTCTTGATAAAGATCTTGTGTACTTGTAATGTGTCAGCAAAAATTGTATTACACTAATAGTGAAATTGTCCTGGGAGACAGGAATAACATTTGGTTTGCCAACTTTAAAGGGTGTGTAGTATTGAATAATTTATGGATTGAGGTTACTTTGTATATTAGATATCCTTTCTTTTATGTTTTGTGTAGGATTAAACACTATGTTGATGACTCATCTAATTTGTTATTTTGTTGACTTATTTTGTAGGCTAAATGGAAAATTCCATTTGAACAAAAGTTACTTCTATATGAGAAAGGGTGTCTAAGATATTAGGGCAACTGACATTAGAGCTTCTGCAATCAAATAAAACAAAGGGCTACTATGGCTGTGACAAAAGTCACTTTCTTGGATTGGTATATAGATGACATCTAGTCATCAAATGCTAAAATCTGACCTTACAAACCAATGTGGACCAACATCCCCCACCCATATACAGAGAGCTTCATGGTAAACATGGCAGAATCCCACTCTTATCCTCCCAATCTGCAAGAATAGCTGAAAAGAAACAGCATGGCAGACCCCACATGCTTTTATATAGTAACATAGTAGGTGTAGTTGAAAAAATATTTTTTGTCCATCAATATCAACTTTCTTAGATCTCATCTAATACTTGTCATAGGTGGAGTAATTGTTAATTGGTCCAGAGAAGGCAAACAAAAAATAAAAACATTGAAATATTGCCAATTGTCTCTTAAGGAAAAAAAAATTCAATTCCTCTTTGTTCTCTACTTATCAAGGATAACTCTCAATGCCCTTTTCATTTAAAAAGATATCCAACCCCTTAATAAAGTAATCCATCAATTCTGCTTTCTCAACCTTCTGTGGCAGAGAGCAGGGGCGTAGAAGCCTAAAAAAATCTTATGGGGTGAAATAATTCCACTTGACTCTCAGGGGGATATATATGCCAACTTATTATGTGTATATATATATATATATATATATATATATATATATATATATATATATATATATATATATATATATTGTATCTCTTAACTTATTATGTATATATAGGTTTGTATAAAACATACATTTTGGGTCAAAGCATTCATGGACAAATATGGTATTTCATGATTAAGTTTAATTTTCCTCCTATTTTTTGTGTTCCCTATTCATTTAGAGATAGAGAGCTCCACAAGTTAACTACCCTTACTGTGAAGAACCCTTTTTTTTCTTTAAGGTGGAATATTTTTCTCCTAACCTCAAAGGATGTCCTCTTGTTCATTGAAAAATAATAGATAATAATAATAGATAATCAAACAAGTGTAATATCGGAGAACAGCAAGAGATATTCAGTATCAAAGATAAAGGAACACACAAATAAAAAAATGTAATCAATAAAAAAGCAAACAAAAATGAAGAAATTTGTAAATTAAATAATAAAAAAAGTTATGTAAAAATATAATAAAAAATAAAATGGAAAGAAACAAATATGAAAAAATAAGTATTACAAGTAAAAGAAAGAGATGTAGCATGTAAATTTAAGGATTCACATTCTGAAGGAAAAATACAAATTAATAAATAAAAAATACAATAAATAAACAAAATAGAAACATTTTAAATGGTAAAAAGCAATAAATAAGGAATTAAGAAAACAGTAAGTGAATTATAAATATTTTAATGATTTTGCCACTACATTATATATTACAGTGTTTAACTTAGTTTAGAAGTCACATACACTAGCATAATAAATATATTTAATTTCTTGAATAAATTATAGTGAATTGATATGTATATTAATATAAAAAAAGTAAACAGGTCACATTAGGCAAGTGCAAAATACATTAAGAATTAATAAAATACTTTGGTAACTATAACGATTACATAGGCTTATGACACTGTTGTGTATTGGACTTGGGGGTTAGAAAAGCAAAGGAGAGAAGAAGTAATGACTAAAAAGGAAGTTTGAGCTTGGGCTTGGAAATAGTGCTAGAGTTTAGGGGACAACGTTTGAGAGTACAGAAAGGTAGGGTCAAAAGTACATATGGCACAGTCATGTCAAATTGGAAACTTTGGGGTTTGAAAAGCCCACAAAGTAGAATGATTTAATTTGGTTTAACGAGAGAAGAAGACGTGGTTGGAAAGGAAGACCAAAGTTGGGCTTGGTTATCAGGGTAGAGTTTAGTGGATACAGTTTAAGCCTATGTGGGAAATTGAAAGCTAGGGTCAAGAAGAGTCAAAAGTATATATGGCGAGTTTATGTAAAATGGGAGACTCAGGTTCAGCAAAGCACACGCTGTAGAATGGGGGATTTTGGATGTAGGAGAGAAGTAGAAATGGTTGAACAAGTAGACCATTCTTGGACTTGGATATAGGGCTAGAGCTTTAGTGGGCAACGTTTAAGACTATGTGGATACAGAAAAGTAATGTCAAGCAGGGTCAAAAGTAAATATGGCATAGTCAAGTCAAACTGGAGATTTGCGGATTAGAAAAGTAGAATGCTGTATTTTGGTTTAAGGAGAAAAGAAGAAATAGCTGGAAAGGAAGACCAGTTTTGGGCTTGGGTATCAGGGTAGAGTTTAGGGATAATGTTTAAGACTATGTGGGATAGTTCAAAGTTGGGCTTGGTTATCATGGTAGAGTTTAGTGGATACAGTTCAAAACTATGTGGTATATTGAAAGCTAGGGTCAAGCAGGGTCAAAAGTAGATATGGCGAGATCATGTCGAATTGGAGACTTGGGGGATAGCAAAACACTGGCTGTAGAATTGGGTATTTTGGATTCAGGAGAGAAGTAGAAATTGACTTGGATATAGGGCTAGCGTTTAGTGGACAATGTTTAAGGCTATGCAGGATACAAAAAGGCAGGTTCAAGTAAATATGGCAAAGTCAAGTCAAATGGGAGATTTGTGGATTAGAAAAGCCCACAAAGTAGAATGATGTATTTTGATTTAAGGAGAGTTGTGACTGCAAAAGAAGACCAATCTTGGGCTTGGGAATCAGGATAAAGTTTAGGGAAAAAGTTTAAGACTATGTAGGATATAGAAAGCTAGGGTCAAGCAGGGTCAAAAGTAGATATAGCACGGTTATGGGAAATGGGAGATTTGACTTAACAAAGAACAGGCTGCATAACTGGATATTTTGGTTTACAGATGGAAGAAAACATGGCCAGAAAGTAATACAGGACTTGGGTTGGGTATAGGGTTGGAGATTAGTGGACAAAGATTAAGACTATGTGAGAACAGGAAAGCTAAGGTCAAGCAGGTTCAAAAGTTGATAAAAACAAGGTATGGGCAGGTTGTAGAGATTGAAGTTTGGATTATTAGTAACAATATTTGCTTCTTAACACCAAATGTATGTAATTGTATTATCCTTGATGTACCATAACATTACTAAATATATTGAAAAACTGGGAAAATCATTCAAGTTTGACATGACTGTTCTTGTTCAGTTGTCAAAGAAGAGGGAAATCCTCAGTATTACCTCTTCAGCTTGGGTAATTTAGGTTGGGGTGTTTTTTTTATAATTAAGATATAAATCATGTCACATGTAACATGTAGAAGTACATGCATTTTTATAAAACAAAATGGAGCTAATCATGCTCATGGACAATGGGGAAAATTAGCTGAGTCTTCTACAAGATAAAAAATCTACTTTTCAATAACATCTACTTTCATCAACAACACCATACAACATGGAGCCATTGGAAAAGTTGGTGAATAAAAACATGCCAAACAAATTCACTATTGGTCTAGGAAAAGTCACATGATTGGTGTACATGCAAAATTCGCTCTGGAGCTATTTACGTCTTTAGAGTCAGGGTGCTTCCAATGCTATTGTGGAATAAGATTTATCAGACATGTTTGAAATGGAGGAGGGCGTAAATGTGGTGATATTCATCTTATGATGTCTTATGATATTCGTCTTTTTGTTAAATAGTTTGTTTTATATGAATATTTTAATTAGTCTCACTTATTTCTAAGAACCCCGGAGAGTAATAGACTCTCAGTTTCTGAAACTGCCCCATTTATTTCAGTTTTCAATCATGATGGCTACCATTTTGCAAAGCTATGAACTTATAGACCCTGATACAAGGAGGGTCTTCACACTACCAGTGTTTTATGTGGCGAGCAAACAGACATTGACATGCTGTATTGGTTAAGATCACAATTATGCAAGATGTCAGCGCTCACAAGAAAAAATGGGAAGAAAAGGGCAGTTTCAGAAGTTGAGAATCTATCACTCTTCTTAGAAATAATTATCTATAAAACACTAAATACATAAGAATCAATAATGGAAACAGTGACAAAAGATGGGTAATTGGAAAAGGGTGGATGAGAGAGAAGGTAACTACTGAGAACTGATAGGCCATGTAGAGAAAGAAAGAGAAATATAGAGAGAATTTGGGCAATGAAAGAGTAAATGTGAAAAAAGAATAAAGAAGGTAAAAGGGGACATTTGTATGGAAAAGGATTGAAAGAGAGGTTGTATGGGATGATAATAAAAATAGACTAGATAGTGGGAGAGTATGAAAGAGAGAAAGGACATAATTAAAGAAGAAGAACGTGAAGAAGTAGAGAACATTATTTCTTGCTGGTCCAGGAATGACTATGACTGTTTTTCAATGTACGTCAATGGATCGTCCCAATTAAAAACTTAATGGTGGAGAATAAAATGATGAGCATGATTCTCTGCATCTGATAAGTTTGACTTTTGGGATGTCCAATTTTTCAACGCATGTCAATGGGTTAGACTTTTGATATGTCCAATCTTTCTAATTTTTCAATGTACGTCAATGGATCGGTCCAATCACAAATGGTGGAGCATTATATCTCTGCATCTGATACATTCGGCTTTTGGATGTCCAATATTTAAGTATTACCACCAAGGACTGTATTGAACTCAATGTGTAAAAGACCCAGTTTTAGACATTGTCAACAAATTAAAACCACACATTTGCCTCTACATATGTAAAACAAATCTTGCAATGGGCCAGCATGGTGGGACATTAAACATGACTCTACAGTAATATTATATCCTATAACTATTCAATATTAGGGTTTTTAGCCTGTACAATGATAATTAATATGGTGAATGGTTTCTAGTCGCAGTTATATCCATACTGGGTGGGGGGCATCCCTCCTTCACAATCGTTCCTGCGTTTGCAACAGAAGAAAGGCTATAAGAGAAAAACATGATCAGGTACCTTAAATTCACCCAGGAGAGAGATCAGAACTAATGGAAGATGAATGTATTATATTTATAGTCAAGGGCAACTTACCAGACAGCATATACTGGCAAGCACAATGGCAGTAATGACAGAGGCCATAGCCAAAAGAGCGATTCCCCATCCGGGGACTTTAGTAGCTGCAGGAGAAAGAAATGTAATTTGTGCTGAATAATATTTATTAAACTCACTAGTAACTTGACATTAACAAATTATGGTATCATATAGTCTGTTCTGTCTCTCTCTCTCTCTATTTCTCTTTCTTCCTCCCCTGTCTCTCTCTCTCTCTCCCTCCCTTTCCCTCCCTTTCTCTCCCTCTCCCTCCCCTTCTTCCTCCCTCATCTCTCTCCCTTTCTCTCTCTCCCTCTCTTTCCTCTCTCTCTTTCTCTCCTCTCTCCCTCCTCACTCTCTCTCTATCTCCCTCACTCTCCCTCTGTTTCTCTTCCTCCTCTCCCCCATTCTTTCTCCCTCTCTCTGTGCCCCCTTCCATCTCTCTTCCTCACTCTCTCCTTCTCTTCCTGCATCTCTTTCCCCTCTTTCTCCCTTCCCTCTCTCTCTTTCTCCCTCCCCTCTCTTACTTCCTCCCCTCTCCCACCCCCGCCCTACCTCTCTCTCTCTGTCTCCTCATTCTCTAACTCCCCCTCTCCCACCATATCTCTCTCTCTCCCTCTCTAACTCCCCCTCTCACTCCATCTCTCTCTCTCCTTCCCTCACTCCCCTCTCTCTCTCTCCCTCTCACTCTCTCTTTCTCTCTCTTCCTCTTTCTCCTCTCTCTCTCCATTTGTTTCTCTCTCTCCCCTCTCTCCACTCTCTCTCCCTCTCTCTGTGCTCCCCTCCATTGTTCCCTCCATCTCCCTCTCTCCCTCCCTCTTTTCTTTCTCCCCTTTCTCTCTTTCTCCTTTGCCTCTCTCTCTTTTTCCTTGCCTTTTCTTTCTTCCTCCCCTCTCACTCCCCCTTCTTCTCCTCTCCCTCCCCTCCCTCTCTCTCCCTCTCCCTCCCCCTTCCTCCCTCTCTCCCTCCCTCTCACTCCCTTCCTCTCTCTCCACCTAGCTTTCTCTCTACCCTCTCTCTCCCCTTCCTTCTCTCCCTTTCTCTCCATCCATCCCTCTCTCTCTTTCCCTCCCCTCTCTCTCTTTCTCCTCCTGCCACCCCCCCCCCCTTTTTCTCTCTCATTCCCCCCCTCTCCCTTCCTCCCTCTCCACAGGCTCACCTACGTGCATTCCCGAATACGTAGATACGACGCAGTAGCTTGTGAGTAACGCCTACGCAGAACGCACCACGCAGCTATTTCTTACAACTGATAACTATATTAGTGTATAACTCCCTTCTGTCTGTGTTCCATTAGAAGACAGAAGGTAAACATCAATGTCCTTGGTACTTACTTGAGGATCCTGCACCAGCCGCAGCTAGAAAGTGAAGAAATAATGAAAAATATTGTAAAATAATAAAAAACAATTATAATAAAATAAAATAAAAAACAAGAAGACCTACCCGCACCAGCAGCAGCTAAAAAAATAAAAATAAAATAAAATGATTATTAATAAAATAGGAATAATCAAACAAAACAAAAATTAAGACAAAACGAAAAAATGGACAAAGGAAAAATACTTACTTGTGGCTCCAGCAGCTGCTAAAAATAAGAAAGAAATAATAATAAAAAAAATGAAAGAAACATAAAAAAAGAAAAAAAAAAGAGAAAGAATGAAAGAAAGAAATATACTTACCCGTTGCTCCTGCAGCAGCTAAAAAAAAAACAGAAACAAACAATGATAATAAAAAAAATGAAAGAGTAAAATGAAGGGAAATTAGGGCAAAGAGAAAGTGAGAGAAAGGAAGGTGGATATTTACTGGTGGAATATAAAAAGGGTACTTACTTGTAGCTCCTGCTACAGCTAAAATAAGAAAGCAAAAATGTTAAAATGTTAAAAAAGGAAGAAAATTAAAACAAGAAATAAAGAAAGAAGGCCACTCACTTGTGGCTCCTGCAGCAGCTAAAAGACAAAAAAACATAATAAATATAAGTAAATTAACACAAAACAACAAAAGACAGAATAATATAAAGAAAATCTAAGAAAGTAAGGAAGGAGGGAAGGAAGGTAGTTAGGTAGAAAGGAAAGAAGGATGATGGGAAGGAAGGATGGCATTAGGGAAAGAAGAAAGGGTAATTAATTGTGGCTTCTGCAATAGCTGCAAAAAAACAAACAAAAAAAGGATAATACTTATAAGCAAATTAACTTAAAACAACAAAAGAAGGAATAAAAGAAAGAAAAACAAAGGAAGTAAAGAAGTAAGGAGGGAAGGAAGTTAGGTAGGAAGGAAAGAAGGATGATGGGAATGAAGGAAGGAGGGTATGAAGGAAAGAAGAAAGGGTACTTACTTGTGGCTCCTGCAACAGCTAAAATAAGAAAGCAAAAATGTCAAAAAGGAAGAAAAAGAAAGACAGAAAGAAAGAAAGAAAGAATAGTACTCACTTGTGGCTCCAGCAACAGCTAAAAGACAAGAAACAAACAAAACATAATTAATCTAAGAAAATTAACACAAAACAACAAAATAAAGAAAAAAAATCAAAACAAAGGAAGGAAGGAAGGAAGGAAGGAAGGAGGAATGGAAGGTATGTAGGAAGGAAGGATGATAGGAAGGAAGGAAGGAAGGAAGGAAAGATGGATGGTATTAAGGAAATAAGTAAGAGTACTTACTTGTGGCTCCTGCAACAGCTAAAAAAAGAAAGTAAAATGTTAAGAAAGAAAGAAAAAATACAAGAAATAAAGAAAAAAACATAGTAAATATAAGTAAATTAACACAAAACAACAAAAGACAGAATAATATAAAGAAAAACAAAGGAAGTAAGGAAGGAGGGAAGAAATGTAGAAAGGTAGTAAGGAAAGAAGGATGATGGGAAGGAAGGCTGGCATTAAGGAAATAAGAAAGGGTAATTAATTGTGGCTTCTGCAATAGCTGATAAAAGAAAACAAAAAAACCTGATAATACTTATAAGCAAATTAACTTAAAACAACAAAAGAAGGAATAAAAGAAAGAAAAACAAAGGAAGTAAAGAAGTAAGGAGGGAAGGAAGGAAGGTAGGAAGGAATGAAGGGAGATAGGAATGAAGGAAGGAGGGTATGAAGGAACGAAGAAAAGGTACTTACTAGTGGCTCCGGCAACAGCTAAAATAAGAAAGCAAAAATGTCAAAAAAATTTCAAAAAGGAAGAAAAAGAAAGAAAGAATGAATAGTACTCACTTGTGGCTCCAGCAACAGCTAAAAGACAAGAAACAAACAAAACATAATTAATATAAGGAAATTAACACAAAACAACAAAATAAAGAAAAAATAAATAAATAAGCGTAAAGGAACAAAAAAAAGAAAGAAGAAAAAAAAAGAAGAAAATGAAGACAAAAAAGAACGAAAGAATGGTACGCACTTGTGGCTCCTGCAGCAGCTAAAACCCCCCCCAAAAAAACATAATAAATATAAGTAAATTAACATAAAACAACAAAAGAAATAAAAAAAGGAAAAAACAAAGGACCTAAGGAAGGAGGGAAGGAAGGAAGGTAGGTAGGAAGGAAGGAAAGAAAGAAGGATGATAGGAAGAAAGGAAGGATAGGATTAAGCAAAGAAGAAAGAGTACTTACTTGTGGCTCCTGCAACAGCTAAAAGAAGAGAAAATGAAAAAAATATATATAAGTAAATTAATAAAAAAACAACAAATGAAAGAAAAAAGAAAGGAAGGGAGGACGGAAGGAAGGAAGTGTACTCGCTTGTGGCTCCTGCAACAGCGAAAGAAAGAAAGAGAGAAAGAAAGAAAGATCATAATAAATAAAAGTAAAGGAATAAAAAAAGAGAAAAGACAAAAATAAGAAAATTAAGACAAAAAGAGAAAGAAAGAAGGGTACTCACTTGTGGCTCCTGCAACAGCTAAAATAAAAAAGCAAAAATGTTAAAAAAGGAAGAAAATTAAAACAAGAATGAAAGAAAAAAAGAAAGAAAGAAAGAAAGAAATTGCACTCACTTGTGGCACCGGCTACAGCTAAGAAACAAGAAAAGAAATATCATAATAAATAAATGTAAAGGAACAAAAAAAAAAAGAAGAAAAAAAAAAGAAGAAAATGAAGACAAAACAAGAAATAAAGAATGGTACTCACTTGTGGCTCCTGCAGCAGCTAAAAAACACAAAAAAAAACATTATAAATATTAGTAAATTAACATAAAACAACAAAAGTGATAATAAAAGGAAAAAACAAAGAACCTAAGGAAGGAGGGAAGGAAGGTCGATAGGAAGGAAGGAAAGAAAGAAGAATGATAGGAAGAAAGAAAGGATAGTATTAAGCAAAGAAAAAAAACAGTACTTACTTGTGGCTCCTGCGACAGCTAAAATAAGAAAGTAAAAAATGTTAAGAAAGAAAGAAAAAAATACAAGAAAACAAGAAAAAAACATAGTAAATATAAGTAAATTAACACAAAACAACAAGAGACAGAATAATATAAAGAAAAACAAAGGAAGTAAGGAAGGAGGGAAGACATGTAGAAAGGTAGTAAGGAAAGAAGGATGATGGGAAGGAAGGCTGGCATTAAGGAAAGAAGAAAGGGTAATTAATTGTGGCTTCTGCAATAGCTGAAAAAAGAAAACAAAAAAACCTGATAATACTTATAAGCAAATTAACTTAAAACCACAAAAGAAGGAATAAAAGAAAGAAAAACAAAGGAAGTAAAGAAGTAAGGAGGGAAGGAAGGAAGGTAGGAAGGAATGAAGGGAGATAGGAATGAAGGAAGGAGGGTATGAAGGAACGAAGAAAAGGTACTTACTAGTGGCTCCGGCAACAGCTAAAATAAGAAAGCAAAAATGTCAAAAAAATGTCAAAAAGGAAGAAAAAGAAAGAAAGAAAGAATAGTACTCACTTGTGGCTCCAGCAACAGCTAAAAGACAAGAAACAAACAAAACATAATTAATATAAGGAAATGAACACAAAACAACAAAATAAAGAAAAAATAAATAAATAAGCGTAAAGGAACAAAAAAAAGAAAGAAGAAAAAAAAAGAAGAAAATGAAGACAAAAAAGAACGAAAGAATGGTACGCACTTGTGGCTCCTGCAGCAGCTAAAAACCCCCCCCAAAAAACATAATAAATATAAGTAAATTAACATAAAACAACAAAAGAAATAAAAAAAGGAAAAAACAAAGGACCTAAGGAAGGAGGGAAGGTAGGAAGGAAGGTAGGTAGGAAGGAAGGAAAGAAAGAAGGATGATAGGAAGAAAGGAAGGATAGGATTAAGCAAAGAAGAAAGAGTACTTACTTGTGGCTCCTGCAACAGCTAAAAGAAGAGAAAATGAAAAAAATATATATAAGTAAATTAATAAAAAAACAACAAATGAAAGAAAAAAGAAAGGAAGGGAGGACGGAAGGAAGGAAGTGTACTCGCTTGTGGCTCCTGCAACAGCGAAAGAAAGAAAGAGAGAAAGAAAGAAAGAAAGATCATAATAAATAAAAGTAAAGGAATAAAAAAAGAGAAAAGACAAAAATAAGAAAATTAAGACAAAAAGAGAAAGAAAGAAGGGTACTCACTTGTGGCTCCTGCAACAGCTAAAATAAAAAAGCAAAAATGTTAAAAAAGGAAGAAAATTAGAACAAGAATGAAAGAAAAAAAGAAAGAAAGAAAGAAAGAAATTGCACTCACTTGTGGCTCCGGCTACAGCTAAAAAACAAGAAAAGAAATATCATAATAAATAAATGTAAAGGAACAAAAAAAGAAAGAAGAAAAAAAAAGAAGAAAATGAAAACAAAACAAGAAATAAAGAATGGTACTCACTTGTGGCTCCTGCAGCAGCTAAAAAACACACAACAAAACATTATAAATATTAGTAAATTAACATAAAACAACAAAAGAGATAATAAAAGGAAAAAACAAAGAACCTAAGGAAGGAGGGAAGGAAGGTAGGTAGGAAGGAAGGAAAGAAAGAAGGATGATAGGAAGAAAGGAAGGATAGGATTAAGCAAAGAAGAAAGAGTACTTACTTGTGGCTCCTGCAACAGCTAAAAGAAGAGAAAATGAAAAAAATATATATAAGTAAATTAATAAAAAAACAACAAATGAAAGAAAAAAGAAAGGAAGGGAGTGTACTTGCTTGTTGCTCCTGCAACAGCGAAAGAAAGAAAGAAAGAAAGATCATAATAAATAAAAGTAAAGGAACAAAAAAAGAAAAAAGACAAAAAGAAGAAAATTAAGACAAAAAGAGAAAGAAAGAAGGGTACTCACTTGTGGCTCCTGCAACAGCTAAAATAAAAAAGCAAAAATGTAAAAAAATGAAGAAAATTAAAACAAGAATGAAAGAAAAAAAGAAAGAAAGAAAGAAAGAAAGAAATTGCACTCACTTGTGGCTCCGGCTACAGCTAAAAAACAAGAAAAAAAAATATCATAATAAATAATTGTAAAAGAACAAAAAAAGAAAGAAGAAAAAAAAAGAAGAAAATGAAGACAAAACAAAAAATAAAGAATGGTACTTACTTGTGGCTCCTGCAGCAGCTAAAACATACACAACAAAACATTATAAATATTAGTAAACTAACATAAAACAACAAAAGAGATAATAAAAGGAAAAAACAAAGAACCTAAGGAAGGAGGGAAGGAAGGTAGGTAGGAAGGAAGGAAAGAAAGAAGGATGATAGGAAGAAAGGAAGGATAGGATTAAGCAAAGAAGAAAGAGTACTTACTTGTGGCTCCTGCAACAGCTAAAAGAAGAGAAAATGAAAAAAAATATATAAGTAAATTAATAAAAAAACAACAAACGAAAGAAAAAAGAAAGGAAGGGAGGACCGAAGGAAGGAAGGGTACTTGCTTGTGCCTCCTGCAACAGCGAAAGAAAGAAAGAGAGAAAGAAAGAAAGATCATAATAAATGAAAGTAAAGGAACAAAAAAAAGAGAAAAGACAAAAAGAAGAAAATTAAGACAAAAAGAGAAAGAAAGAAGGGTACTCACTTGTGGCTCCTGCAACAGCTAAAATAAAAAAGGAAAAATGTTAAAAAAGGGATAATAAAAGGAAAAAACAAAGAACCTAAGGAAGGAGGTAAGGAAGGTAGGTAGGAAGGAAGTAAAGAAAGAAAGAGGGATGATAGGAAGAAAGGAAGGAAAGTATTAAGCAATGAAGAAAGAGTACTTGTGGCTCCTGCAACAGCTAAAAAAAGAAAAAAAATATATAAGTAAATTAATAAAAAACAACAAACAAAAGAAAAAAGAAAGGAAGGGAGGACGGAAGGAAGGAAGGGTACTTGCTTGTGGCTCCTGCAACAGCGAAAGAAAAAAAGAAAAATATTTCCCCAAATTTCTTAGAAGATTGAATTGCCATTTTATTGCTTAGCCATTCTCTACATGGATTTAGGTAAATGCAACATTCTCTGGCATCCTTTTATCATTCTGGGGGTACCTTGCTTCCATTGCTCTGGGTTGACATTCCCTCCTTAACCAAC
Source organism: Discoglossus pictus (assembly GCA_027410445.1). Lineage (NCBI taxonomy): Eukaryota > Metazoa > Chordata > Amphibia > Anura > Alytidae > Discoglossus > Discoglossus pictus. Next base: position 14,928,996 of record CM050170.1, read on the forward strand.
ACAGTGAACCATTCTGGACTAATAACCCATACTTCTAAGGAGAGCAGACACAGTGCAACACCACTATTTTCAGTTATTTAATAGGTAGGTTGTCTGGTATCCACACTACACGCTCAAACATGTCCACCATACCATTGCTGGCTTGAGTGGGAAACAGGAGTGACACCTACTGATCAAGGAAGAATTGGTGATTTGCATGTTGTGTGGCAGTTGTGACCATTAGGTTACCTGGTTCATTCACTGGGTGATTTTGAAAGGGACTCTATATCAGTCAAGATCCAAACTTGACTGAGGGTTGTTGAAGGAGTAGTTGGCTTGCAGCATTTGTCACTTGTCTATCTACTCTACATAGGAGACCGGAGACATTGCTTGTCAGCCCATTTTCTTCTGGAAAGATGAAGCTTGTTGCAGGGATTAGGTCACAGGTTATCACCTGAACATGTCTTGTACATGTTGATCTGCTTCTGGCACTCTATAGATAGTAGGAGATGTTGTGAATGTAGCAATTGAAGACCAAGGTCCTTGTATATTCTGGTGGTTTCAGAGTAAAATCTACTAAAGACTCTAATTTAGCCCACTTGTATTCGGGACATGCAAGTGACCACAAGACGTTTCTAAGGGTGCTTTAGATTTGGCACCTTAAGTATGTTCTTGGACGTATGTTGTAATTTATTAGCCATGTTAGGCCATCAGAGGGATCTTAAATGTTTTAATCTCTACAGAATTACCTTAAGACATACATATAGAGGAGTAATGGCTTATGGTGGCTCCTCCTGGGCAGTACATTGAGCCTAGAGTTTCAGTGAAGTAAGAAGTAGGAAAAATAGGGCTATATATCTCCCAATAAATAAGGATATCCATGATTTTCCATGGCAAGACCTTAATGTTCTTAAAACCATTGGATATATAGCCCATGAATGACATTTTCTACATTTTCCAGATAAGTAAACTTCATCTTGTTCAAAAGCCCAGGAGGTTACTATCCAGTATAGCAATTGCTGCAGAAAACTTCCTAAAGAAGTAAGCACAAGGATGTAGAGGACTTTGAAAACATGTTAGAAGGGTGAGGTCAGAATAGGCTTTTTGGATTCCATCTTCAGACCATGCAATTAATAAAGTAGACCACATACAGTAGTCTGGTCAAATGAAAGAAAAAACAGTAAGAAAGAAAGAAAGAATGGTACTCACTCGTGGCTCCTACAGCAGCTAAAAGACAAGAAAAGAAAAAGAAAATAATAAATATGTGTAAATACACCCAAAACAACAAAAGAAAGAATAAAAGAAAGAAAAGCAAAGGAAAAAAGGAAGGAGGGACGGAAGGTAGGTAGGGTGAAACGAAGGATGATAAAAAGAGATGAAAGAAGGAAGAAGGATATTAAAGAAAAAAGAAAGGGTACTTACTTGTGGCTCCTGCAACAGCTAAAAAAGGAAGGCAAAAATGTTAAAAAATGTAGAAACTTAAAAAAAGAAAGAATGGAAGAATGAAAGAAAGAAAGAAAGAAATCAGCAAATTATTTCCACAAATTTCTTAGAAGATTGTGTTGCCATTTTATTGCTATTCCATTCTCTCCATGGATGAAGCTAATTGTGACATTCCCTGGGGTCCTTCCTTCGATTGCTTTAGGTTGACATCCCCTGCTTGACCAACATGGTGAAGTACTCTTGACTTGATGGAGGGATAGATGGAGGAGGATATTGGCTACTGGAGATGGGATACGTGACAAGAAGTTCATATAGATGACTAGATGAATGGTCTTTTAGCCAATGGAAGAGGGATACGTGACAAGTAAGAGGTACATATAGACCAATAGATGGAGGATTCCATTTGCCACTGGAGGATGGATACATCACAAATAAGATGTACATATAGGAATAATGTATTCTGTTGGCACCTCCTGAGCAGCACAGATAGTTTAGAGGGTCATTGAAGTAAGAAGTATGAATAATCTCCTCAATTTTTGCAATCCAGTATATCATCTGCTGAAGAAAACTTCCAGGAGAAGTAAGCACAAGGATGTAGTGGAACTTTGAAGACATGTCAGAAGGTTGAGATCAGAGTAGGCTTTTTGGGTTCCATCTTCAGAACATGCGAGGTAATGAAGTAGACCACGTACAGTAGACTGGTCAAATGAACATTTATATGGAAAGAAAACGAAAGAAAGAAAGAAAGAAAAACAAGAAAGAAAGAAAGAAAGAAAGAAAGAAAGAAAGAAAGAAAGAAAAAACAAGAAAGAAAGTACTTACTTGTTCCTGCAGTGGTTATGTAAAAAAAGAAAACATAAAATTACAATAAATAAGAAAGCAAATGGAACAAAATGAAAACAATAAGAAAAAAAAAAGAATGGAAAAAGAGAAAAAAGAGAAAACAAAAATTATAATAAATACAATTGAAATAATAAAGGGGATGAACAGTAAAACAACAATGAAAATGAAATGGAGAAAAGAGGAAGGAAGTGTACATACTTGAGGCTCCTACAGTAGTTGAAAAAATAATGAAAACAATATAATAAATAAAAAAGAAAACATCAAAGGAAAGAAAATCAAAAAGAAAGAAAGAGAAAGAAAGAAAGAACTAAAATTGAGATAAAAAGAAATATTTAAAAGAAAGGGTTAGATAAAAGTGGGAGAATTGCTGCTCCTCTCTGGGTGGGACAAACTCATAGGTCCTCCTCTATGTGACACCCTGCAGGGGACGGGGCAGACTCATAGCTCCTCCTCTATGTGACACCCTGCAAGGGAAGGGGCAGACTCATAGCTCCTCCTCTCTGTGTCTTGTGTCACCCTACAGGGGTGGACAGACTCATAGCTCTAATGTGTTTTAGTTTCTGTCCAACTTTCTCCCAACTATTTCTTGGTACTCACCTTCTTGAGCTGTGAAAAACAAAAACAAACACATAAATAATGTATTAATATGAATTTACATACACAATTAAAACCCAATGTAAATAAATAAATACATATATGTGAAGAGGGAGGAGGGAAGGTAAGAAGGTAAGGAAGAGAGGGGTGCAATACTGGAAGGGGATACCAGAGAGATGAAGGAAATATTAAATAGAGCTTAGTAAGAGATGAGGGAGAGGGGAAACAGTGGTGGGGGAGCAATGGGTTAAATTAATAAGGAATGTGCTAACGAGAGAGGGATTATTAGCGAAAGGGAGCATGATAGATATAAAGAATAAAGAAAGGGAATAGGAGAGAGAGAGAGGTAGAGGGGAGAGAGAGAAGAGAGAGAGGGAGGGAGAGAGAGGGGAGGAAGAGAGAGAGAGGAAGGATAAGGAAAGGGAATATTAGGAGAGAAAGAGGGAGAGAAATGGGAGGTAGAAAGGGATTAAGGGAAGAGAATCAAAGAGAGAGGGAGAGAGGATAACTGAAGGAAGTGAACTGGAAAGAGAAGAAGAACAGGGCAAAGAGATGGAAGAGAGAAGATGAATAAGGTTTGGGGAATATAGAGAGGAGGAAAGGGGAAGATAATTGGAAAGAGGGAAGGGATAAGGGAAGAAAACGGAAGAACTAGGATGAATAAGGGATGAAGGATATATGTGAGGAATAGTGGAAAAGAATAAGAAAGAGGGGATGATAAGGGAAGGGAGTAGTTGAGAGAGGAGCAATAAGGGTTAAAATTTAGAGATATTTAAAGAATATGATAAGGGATTAGGTGAGAGAGGAAAATAAGGGGAGGAAATACAACAAAAAGAAAAGGAATTAGGGAACAGAATGGGAAACAGAGGGTATGTAATGGTAGAGAGAGAAGAAGTAAGGTAAGGAAATCTGAAATGCAGAGATGTAATACTGAAAGGGAATAGGAGACGTAAGGAATGGAATGAAAGATAAATGAGGAATAAGGGAAAGGAATGAGAAAGATAATAAATAGGTTAGGGAATGAGAGAAAAACATGAGATAAGGGAATGGACTTGGATATAGAAGCATATTGAAGGGAATGGGAGAGCAAGGAGGAATGTTGGAAGGGAATTGGAGTGAGAGAAGGAAGGGAATGGGTGAGAGAGCAGACATAGGAGAAGGAAAAGGAAAAGAGTGAAAGATTAATAACTAAAATAAATGGAATGGAAGAGAGACTTTAAATAATGGTAAGGAATTGGAGAGAGATGGAGTAAGCCAGGGAATTTGGGGTAAATGGAAAAAGGAGGGGAATGCAGAGAAAGGAATAATGGAATGGAATGAGAGAGGAGGAAAAATGGGAGAAGGAAGAAAGAAACAGAGGGAGTAAGGAAGCAGGAAAGATAGGATGAAACCTGTAGGGAATGGGGAGAGAGGAGGAATCAGGAAAGACAATGGAAGAAAGTATAGGAATTAGTGAAAAGGGGAAGAAAATATAAGAGAGAGAGAGAAGGATTAGTGGAAGCAAATGGAGATAGAAGAAAAAGAGAGGGAATAAGGGAGGATAGATAAACATATGAAAAAAGGTAATGGGAAAGAGAAAAGAGGAATAAATGAAGGGAATGACAATGAAGAATAGTGAAAGGAAAGAGAAGTTGAATACTATTTTATATAAGCTCATTACATTGGTATATTGGAATACTGTAGATATGTTGCCTCCTTACCTTTTCCTTGATGACACAATAAGATGCAGACAGCCAGAACCCACACCCCGGCTCTACACACAACCATGTTCTTCACCATCTTGAGCTCCAAACCAATACAGGGACAACTGTTAGTTTCAGGTAGAATCCAAAAGTCTGATTCCCCTCATCCGTCACCCCGGCTTATATATGTCCAGGGCACATGATTTGAGACACCTCTCAGGTTTTGCAACTGCCCTCGCCCCATTTTTTAATTGAATTACGCATAATTACTTGGGCAGTGACAATGTATTTTTGGTATAAGAGTTCATCACTGTGGTTCTTCGAAATTATCCTCCAGTGTAGATAAATATATATGTGTTAAATATGTTGAGTGACTAAAACTAATGAGATCAAAGTCCCCACCCCTGGCTTTGGATCTCTGCCATAATCAAGCCAAAAATGCTGATCCTCCATCTGATTTCCTATTGCCATTCATAAAAATGTTATCCTAATGCTAGTAATAATGCTAAATGATATGGACATTTAATAAAATTCAATGGGATTGATGGGATATTGACTTAAATGGGCTTGATATCTTAGAGGGAAAGAGAAATAGAGTTGGGAACATACCAAGAGAGGGCAACCATATATTCAGTGAGATGGATGAATATAGGGTATATATATATATATATATATATTTAGAGTAGATTATGGTACCAATACATTGGCCATCCATGCAATGGGGGTAATGGGGGACAAATTAAGGATTAAGCAAGCAATTCCAATTAAAGCAAAAGAAATTCAATTGTAATAGTAACTGATCTTATAAATACATTGGCATGTACAGTGGGCAGCAGTTATAAACTCTCACATGGAATATTAAATCTCGGTAATTGATATAGGGAATTTATTAAAATATAACTTTAGTTGAACTTTAAATAACACAATAAATGTATAAATATGAATTAAATTAATCAACAATGTAAGGGAAGAGCAACAATGGAAGAGTTTGAAAGTAAGAATTCGGCGTAAGAGAGAGAAAACGATTAAGGGAGAGGGGAATGGGCTAAGGAAAATGGTAGCTTATGTATAGGGGGAGATATGGGAAATGAAAGTGGTAAGAGAGAGGGATCAGAAACATTAATACAGAGAAAAGAGTGATAGAGCTGAGAGAGAAGGAATCAGATTTAGTGAGAAAGAGGAGAAAGTTGAACATGTAGGATTCATCAAGAAATAGAAGAAACACAATAAAATATTGAAATATGGGAGAGAGGAGGAGGAGAGGTAATATGAATGAAGGACTGAGATGGGAAAGTAGGAAAGAGAAAGAGGGGAGGGTGGTAATAAGAGTAAGGTGAGGAAGTGGTAGAGAGAGAAGAAGACAGGCAATAAGAGTGAAGGAGAGAGATGGGGAAGTAGGAGGGAGAAAGGATGGAGGGAGGTAATGAGAGTAAGGTGAGGGAATAGGAGAAAGAGAAGGGAATGGTTAATAAGAGCAAGATGTGAAACTTGTAGAGATGGAGTTGGGGAGGTAATGCGACTGAAATGTTAAAAGTAGGAGAGAGAGGAGACCGGCGATAAGAGTAAATGAGTGGTATGGGAAAGTAGGAGAAAGAGGAAGAAAAGAGAGAAGAATTGCTAGAAAGAATTATAAAAAGAGAGAGAAAATACATAAAATTGGCAATGAGGAAGCAAAGACTGGATAGTGTGATTAAAACTGAAGCTAGAGAGTCATGGTGGCAGTGGGGGAAAAAATAAGATTGGAGATTGCTTGAGAAAAAAAGAGACATATTTATTTATTTAAAACATAAGAAGAGAGAACTCCACTATATCGACCCACTTTCAACTATATGATAAAAATAATGTAAAAAATAATATATACCTTTGTCCATTTGCTGTGTGATGAAGTTCACACGTCACTACAAATTCAAAACCACGTACAAGGTTCCCAAGCCAATCATTGAGTCATCTCATGACATAAACATCTAGGTGTCCACTCATGATGTACAAAGTGTACTTCCACTTATAGAGTCATTAGCTGACATAAACATGTGGAGTGAATATGTACTTTTTTTTCTTGGGTTTTATTTTTGACATCTGATGAATATCAGTTTTTTGTGCACATTTCGGGCATGTACACGTTTCCTTAGCCAATAACTGAGTTATTTCATGAGGTCAACATTGAGGTGGTCCATCCGTGTTCTAAATAATACATTGAACCATGTCATCATTATCCTTGATTCTGGATATTAGCATTCTTCCACTTATCAAGTGGAAATTCAACATGTAGAGTCCATATACATCTTTGTATATTTAGTCTTTTTTGGGGCATCTGATGAATTCCACACCTCTCCACAAAGATTAAACCATCAACAAAATTCCTGGCATCATCATTGCAGTGGCCACTCTTTGTGTTAAAGAATACACCTGACCTTCAGTGTTAGGACTGACGTTCTTCCAATGAACAAGTCATCTGCTGGAGCGACCATGCACAGCCAATATATCCCTGTATCTTTCACATTCTCCACCAATTCCTTGCCATGGCGACAGTTGAGTCCATGTATGGTGACAGTTGAGTCCAACAGAGTCATTTCATGGTGTGAGCAAGGAGTTGCCATTCGTTTCATTGAACCTTCTCCATATTTATCTCAGTCCTGGAAATTAACATTCCTCCACGTCACATAGTTACAGCTCCAGGGCTTTTCAAATATAATCAATAAAAGTAAAACGCAACTTTTGTTATAAAGAGATTTAAAAGCAAAAATAATAATAAAATTAAAGACGAGAAAACCTTCACAAGGGAATTGGAGAGGCAGCGTCTGAATACATATCCGAACAAACAGGTTTCCAATATATTGTTAAATGATGTCAGATAATTAAATAGTGTTTAATATGTCTAAAGATGTTATGTACTTGTAATGTGCCAGCAAGCACTTGTATTACTCTGATAATTAGCAAAACTAGCCCGTGAAACCGGCATAACATTGACCTTCCCAATTTTAAAGTGCTTTTAGTCTTGAATAATTTATGCATTGAGGTTACTTTGTATCCCATATAACTCTTATATTATGTTTTGAGTTGTATCAAACTTTGTTCCAGTGACTCATCTAATTTGTAATTTTGTTGACTTCAGGCTGAATGGAAAATCCCATTTCAACAAAAATGACTTTTACATGTGAAAGCGTGTCTATGATGTGAGTGCAACTGACATTAGGATGTGTGTAACCTAATAAATCAAAGAGCTGCTGTGGGCCTGACAAACGTTTCACATTCTTGGATTGGTATATTGATGACATTTAGATAAAATAGAGTATATGAACAAGCTTCATCATTAAGATGGGTTAAAAAGCTTAATTGTAGCTGCTTGTGTAGATACTGATATATTTATAACAATTATATATGATACCAGACACCATGTTTATATTTTTTCTCTTGTTTGCACCCTGGGTAGGGATGTTCCTATTTGCAGCCTACTTGTACTGGGGGAAGGTAAGGTAAGGGATGAGACTTGGTGGCAACACAGCATCCTGAGCCTGGTACCTTGGTTAATTAGTGGCCAATGGAAGAGACTCAAGAGGGAGGGAGATTTAAGTTGGGTATAAGGTCATGCTGTTTGTTTCCTGTTTAATATCTGACTGGCCTTTATTCAATACCCTATAAATCTGCTTACCCATCCCCAATATAGTCACGTTATGGTGCCTTGTTCGGACTCCCCTGACCCCCACAACCAACAGCCCTTAAGGGCCTAAAAGTGTATGTGAAAATCAGAAGACTTTTCTTCAGCCACAGACTATTTGTTTTTCCTCCGTTGCTCGAACAATCATCTAATCTGTCCTAAAAGACATCACTGGCTCAGATCCCTCTGGATGAAGTGTTTCAAAATTGGACTTGTCATAAACTGACACAAAGTTTTGAGGTGTGTTTAATGCATAAATTACATAGACTGTTGCACTGATTTAGAAATCAAGTGTAGTAAACTTTAAACTGACAGACAAGAATTGAAGCACTTTGTTTCACTAGTTAAAGGTCAAGAGATACCAAATACTTTGTAAGTGATATCCCTTTGATTCATTGTCTTGTGCTTGAATGTGTCAATCAGCCCCAGGCTTCCATGACCTCTGATGAAGCCCTGGCCAGCCCACATAAATTTCAGTGGAGACATTATCTCAACCCCCTAGACAGCGCAGACGCTATATGGAAGGTCTGACCATTTGTTGGGGCAATAATCTGATACCTGACTGGGAGAAGTAGGTAATTTGCACTGACATTTCTGCCCCTGCCAGAAACAATGTAGCTCCTTCCCTGATCCTATACTTCCCACCAATCAGCACTAACCAAGTCGCTTGTTAATTGGTTTACTGCTGGTGTAGCGAATGTAAATGTGCCATTGTTTTATTGTATGGAAAAAAATTATAAAAATAAGACCCAAGTAATAAATATTATCCCCTCTCTGGGACACATAGAAATGGTATGTTTCATTTAGAGGTGATGCTTTTATTACTTTTACTGTGCTGTAATCACTTTTTTTATCATGGATCTGCTACCATGAAAGAAGGAATTGAAGAAGTAGATTGGATCTGTGGATAGAATTGGTCTCCCTGGACTTCACAAGCTCACTGAAGGGCAGATTGTACTGGTTTTGCTGGGCATGTGATCCAGTGTTCCGTCATCTATACTACAGCATCTGTGTACTTTTTACTATGTTTAAATAAGATATTGGTTATTAATACATCTGTATTATTCAAGAACATGCATCATTTCAGCAATGTATATATTTTCCAAATGTATTTTAATAATGCAATGTGCCTGGGCATGGAAGGGGTCAGGTGTCCATAAAATCTAATTATCTATCAAATCCTCCTTAAATCTATCTATTTCTTCCTTCTGCTGATAGAAATACACCCACAAGATCCAACTATTAGGTGATTAAGCAAAATCAAGAATCCAATATACATAAGCAACATCCGGCTCTCCATGGCCCTATGGACCTCTGCACACCAAGCACATCTTGTGTCTGGTTGTCCAAATCCATGAGGTTTTCATGGCAAACATACTGGAGTGGGTTGCTACGATAGTTCCTTCTCCAGTGGACAGTGAATTGTCTGACCTCTCTGCTATGACCTGCCCATCTTGGGCAAACCTACATGGCATAGCTCACAGCTTCATTAAGGTACAGAAGCCCCTTCACCACCACAAAGTAGTGATCCAGAAGGGGATTCATTGTTTTTTCAGCTGCTAATTTTGTTACAATTTGTACAATTTTTCTTAAAATATAATTATTTATAATTCCTAAATTAACACTTACCAGTTGGTGCATAATAAGTAAATAGAGAATAAAAAATGTGAATACAAATATATATAAAGCACCAAAAAAGAAAATAGAATTATAAATATTTTAATGTCCTTTTCTAGTAAAAATATTAGCAAAGAATCATAAATACAATCCAGTTTTAACCTCAATATTTAGATCTCACGAAACATAAATAAATGTAATTTCAAGAATAAATTATAGTAAATTAAATATACATATACAATATATTAAAATGATTAATGAAACTAAATGTATTGGAAATCTAGAGCCATATTAAAAGGAATAAAATTAATTAGATTCAGTCAATTGGCGAAATGGGATGGATTATGTTGGTGATTTACTAAATCATGAGCATGAGCTTGTATCCAACTGTATAACCCAAAATGGAACTTAATACTCATCAAAAATGAAATATAATTATTGACCTTAAATCCTAATCAAAGGAATCAAAGATAATTTTTAATGAACATCTTCTAGACAAAAGTTTCTTGTTCTTGGATGGGTATATAGATGACATCTAGGTAATATACAATAAGCATTCCTTGTGCTTTATCCATCTTAGCACTGGAAGAATTTCTTCTTGAGTGGAGCAATGGCATAGTTGGGGTTGGAAATTTTAATAAATAGCTTTTAATAATATTATTTCTTAAAGTGGAAGTTTTCCTTAAGATACGCAAATTAACTAATAATAGAGGTATACGTATACAATTCAAAGATATGCAAGTTGACTGGTCAACATACGTGGTGAAGAAAAGCCTCCATTTTTGTGTTTTTTATAAAGCTGACATATTTGACTTTTAGAAAGTAGTTCTAAACTTCAAGATGTCCAATCCGATTACAGTTTAAAAAATATAACAGGTCATTGACAACTATAACACAAAAAATATTTTATCTGCTTTGTCTTCCCAAACATTAAACTATGGCATAATAGTGTAATTTGCTTGAGTTTAACATCTTCTATATATGCACATTTGATCATTCATTAATAGTTGAGTCATGTCCAAATAGTATCCACTGATGTTTTCCAATCCAAATCTTGAGATCATATTGGTATTGACCAATCATGGAGCATGGAGATGTCGGGTTTTATTGTGCTTATATCCAGTACTATTGGGTAGCAGACTTATCAACATATGATCAGATGATATGACTTCTATTTGCCAAATTGCAAATTAGGGGCGAAAGAAGATATTCCACCTTGACAGTCATCCTCACGTTTACGACACAAAAACGGCTGCCAGAGAGAGAATGAAAATAACTATTAGTGGATATACAAAACCAGCAAGCTATTGGGAGCTATTGGCAAGCTATAGACGAGATCTAACAAGGTTGAACGTGGTGGACTTATTGTCTTATTTTAATCTCAGTTACAATGCTACTATTTTATAGCATTCTTATACTAAAATGTATTGCAAATGCAGAACCAAGAGAGATTGGGTTACAGAGGTCAGAATTCATTCCAAATCCAGAACCAGAGAGTGTTCAGTACCACAGGCTTCAGACAGTCATATTACATAGTTAGACATCGAGAACTTACCAGGCAGCAGAGAGGGCACAATAGGCTGAGCAGAATCAGAGATACCAAAACCAAGAGAGCGATTCCCCAATCAGGGACCTTGTCATCTGCAAGATGAAGAGAGATGTTACCAGGAACATGTTGCTTTACATGTGTACCATTATATCACCTTGAAGTGGTTGGTAAATACTTATATTTCTCTTCTATTTGTGTCACACAGTGGGGCTCAGACCCGTAGCTCTTTCTGGGTCACTGTGCCAATCCATGGATGATGGACAAACTAATAACCCCCACTGTCTACTATTTTGTACTAAAACACAATATAGAATATACATACCATGAGTATAATTATATCTCTGAGCATCTGAAACAAATGAGGAAAGGAATTAATTACAAATATCTGTAAACTATACGCTTGACATCTTTTGACATTCAGTTAATTAATTTAAATGGATTGAAATCTGTTGAAGGACCTCAATGTCCCATCTTCAATCTCTACTTCATATTCATCGTGTTTTTCTATAATTATCTTTTTCCAAATCCTTCCCTCCGTCTTATTTTTCCTTCCATGCCCATCTTACTCTATATCTTCTTCATCATCATGTTTTCACACTATTTCTCCCGTTTCCCTTTCACTCCTTTACCATGTTTTCCTCTTCCATCACCTTCTCTCTTCTCCTCGATATTTCCCTCTCATTTAACAGGTTTTCCTCCCGATCTGTCTCCTTTCTTCTCCCATTTCTCTGTATCTCACTCTTTCCTTCATCTCTTTTGACTCTGTATTTCTCTCCATATCCTTTCACTATCTTTTCTTCTCTCTTTCTCGTCACCATTTGACCTCTGTATCTCTCTCTTTACCCCTCTCCTTTCCATATCGTTCTCTTTCAATATTTATGCCCTATTGCTTTTTCTTTTTGCTGCTACTCCTTCTCTCCATCCCATTAGCTCTTTTCCCCATTTCTACCACTCTTCCCTACATTTGTATCTCTTATTGCCCTCTCTCTTCTTCTTTTCTTTCATCCTCTTTCATCCATTTCCTTATCTCCATCCCAATCTCTCTCACTCTCTAATTCAGCATGTTCCTCTCTTTCTCACACACACTTTTTCTTATTTTCTTCATTCCCTATCTCTCCCCTCTAGTTCTTCCTCTCTTTTCCCCTCCCTCTCTTTCCAGCATGTTCCCTATCTGTCTCTTTCATTTTCCTCTCCTTCCTTAGTTACTTCTCTACTTCTCTCTTTCTTTTTATCTCTTCCCAAACTAATCCAAAGATCATCCATGATTTCTCACTCCTCTCCTGTATCTTCTCCACACTCTACATTTCCTCCACCACCCCTACTCTTTCTTTTTCACGTTCCTCACTTGCTGATTTTCAATATATTCCTCTCACTCACACACACTTTCTCTTATTCTCTTCTTTCGCTCTCTCTCACCTCTAGTTCTTCTCATCTTCTCTCTTTTCACCTCTCTCCCTTTCCCCATGTCCCCAATCTATCTTTTTCACTCTCCTCTGCTTCCTTAGACCCTTCTCTACTTCTCTATTTCTTTTTAACCATATATTCCTCTATGTCTGTCTCCCTCTCCTCTCTCCCCAATCTAATCCAGACATCCTCTATGCTTTCTCACTCCTCTACTGTATCTTCTCCACACACTACATTTCCTCCACCACCCCTGCCCTTATGTTCCCCACTCTTTTCTTACCTGTTGGCTGCAGATTCAACACCATACAGACCCCCAAGACCACCAGTCCAGCCTTACACAGAGTCTGGTCTATTGCCATGGCTGAGCTCTTGACCACTCCAAGGACCGATGCTACTCACAGATAGACTCCCAAAGCTCTGATGTCTCTGCCCTGTAACCTCTTGGCTTATATACTTAATACAGACCTATAAACTAGATTATAGGTTAATTTTATAAGTCTTATTAAAATACTGTGTACATGTAAGACTATATTTATACATTTATATATATTTCTTTTTATGTATAATATAAATTGCTTATGAATAACCTACATTCCTTATTGACAATTCACTATATGTATTTGATTGTTATACATAGTACCCAGGAAATACTAAATACAGACCCATACACAAAAACGTGACACCAATTGCTGACGCTTAATTTTATAATCATATTATTATAAACTAGAATATTGCCCGTCAAAAAATGATGGCAATGAAATTTTAAGTGAGCTAATGCTGTTTGGTGTATGGTAATGAAATAAATAATACATTACAAAATGAATATACCATATATTCGAGTATAAGCCAACCCGAGTATAAGCCGAGGCACCTATTTTACCACGAAATACTGGGTAAAATGAGTGACTCGAGTATAAGCCGAGGGTGGGAAATGTGCTGCCCCCTGTGTCCCTCTTGTGCCCTTTGTGTCCCCCTCTTGTGTTCCATTTTCTTGTGTCCCCCCTCTCTCTCCCCTGTGTCTCTTCTCCCCTCTCCTTCCCCTGTGTCTCTTCACCCCTCTCCCTTCCCTGTGTCTCTTACCCCCTTTCCCTTCCCTGAGTCTATTCCCCCCCTCTCTTATCACCCTCCTCAACCCCCCTCCTCATTCTCAACCTCCCTCCTCAACCCCCTCCTCAACCCCCCTCCTCATCCTCCCTCCTCATCCTCAACCTCCCTCCTCATCCTCAACCTCCCTCCTCAACCCCCCTCCTCATCCTCAACCCCCCTCCTCAACCTCCCTCCTCAACCTCAACCCCCCACATCCTCAACCCCCTCCTCAACCCCCCCCTCCTCATCCTCAACCCCCTCCTCAACAACAACCCCCCTCCTCAACCTCAACCCCCCTCCTCATCCTCAACCTCCCTCCTCAACCTCCCTCCTCAAACTCCCTCCTCATCCTCCCTCCTCAATCCCCCTCCTCAACCCCCCTTTTCAACCCCCCCTCCTCATCCCCCTCCTCAACCTGCCTCCTCAACCCCCCATCCTCATCCTCAACCCCCCATCCTCAACCCCCTCCTCAACCTCAACCTCCCTCCTCAACCTCAACCCCCTCCTCAACCTCCCTCCTCATCCTCCACCCCCCTCCTCATCCTCAACCCCCCTCCTCATTCTAAACCCCCCTCCTCATTCTAAACCCCGCCTCCAAATACCTCCCCCTCTCCCGTTCCCCTCACTTACTTCCATCTGCAGCTTCTGCTCCGGCCTCCACTCCTTCCTGCATCGGCACCCGGTATATGCTAATGACGTGACGTCACATGCGCGCCACGTCATTTGCATTGGCCGGGTCAAGACGCCGGAAGGAGCTGAGGAAGGAGCAGAAGCTTCAGATGGAGGTAAGGGAGGGGAAAGGGAGAGGGGGAGGTATTTGGAGGGGGGGTTAGAATGAGGAGGGGGGTTTAGAATGAGGAGGGGGGGTTGATGATGAGGAGGGGGGAGGGAAAAAGACACGGGGGATTAGAGAGACACGGGGGGTTAGAGAGACACGGGGGGTGGTTATAGAGACAAGGGGGGGTTAGAGAGACACGGGGGGGGGAGGGGGGAGAGTGACTCGAGTATAAGCCGAGGGGGCCCTTTTTAGCCTTAAAAAAAGGGCTGAAAAACTCGGCTTATACTCGAGTATATACGGTACTTTACCTATTTGGAAGTAATATCTGCAGGAAGCATTGTGTTGAAGAGCTGACAATCTGTTTTGATGTTGCCGCAGCATCCAATGTGTGTTTTTAGTGTTGTGGAGCTGCTGTGTAAGTGTCAGCAATGTGTGCAGTGTGTAATGTAAATAGTGTGCGCGCGCGAGGAAAATCCGTCAGGGTAGCTGTGTACTTCCGCGTTGTGTAAGTCAGTGTTGTAAAATGGCGCCTTATGTGTGAATTACGCAGCTTTGGCTGATTTTGCGTCCTTGTTCTTGTCCCTCGTAAGGCTTTTTTGAAAAATCCGTAGGTGTTTGGTGGTGTTTTGCGTGTTTAGGGTCCTGTAGCCTCGTTTTCATTTTGTTTGGCTGCCATTTTTTCTCTCGCTTAGGGGATTTTGGGGTGTCTAAACTCTTTCATTTCTACTTAAATTGACTTGTAACTTCACTTTTAGAGGTGCTGGGTGCCCTCCTTGCTGTGGGTAAGCTTTTTATGTGTTTGTTGTGTGTATTTTTTTGTGTTTTTAGTGTTTTCATGTGCGCTGGTTTCGGCCGCTAATGTCGTATTTTTGCGAGGTCGTAATATTTTTTGGGGTAAGTGGCGCAGCTCGTATTTACGGTTGCTAAGTCCGTAAATTTTGCGGTCGCGGTGGGAGCCTCCACCTCCGCAAATGCGGCCCCTCGCTTCGCAAGGGTGCGGATTTGTGGGCCTAAAGTCCGCAGTTTCTGGCAAGGAGCGTTAGCAACAACTTTTGTCAACCTGCACTGTTAACAACTATATACAGTATGTGATATATGATAATCATTGGTTATTTGTTATACATTGCAACTCTCACATATTCCTCCCTCTGTTACCATCATACACCCTGCATCACGTTTTCTCTTCTATTTACCATCTCTTACTTTGATGGATCCCCAAAAGATTCATTCATCGTCTTTTTTTATAATTAATTTCCCATCATTTCCTTTACTGTATACACCATCTGTTACTTTGCTACACCCCCCTTCTCTTCCTCTTCTTTATCCATTTCTCTTTATCTCTTGTATCTACCATCTCCTCTTCTACTGTCGTCCTTCTCTCTTCTTAACCAGTCTTTCTAATCTTTCTTCTTCCTGTTTCCCCCATCTCTTCCTGTCCCAGATATGCTGATGTGGTGATCCTGGGTCCCTGATGCCTCTGCTAATGATCCAGATATGACCACTGGGCACTGAGAAGCCCTCCCCTCACAATTCTGAGGGACAATTCCTGAATCTGATGACAGAAAGTATTTTTTGGGTGGTGGAGTAAAGCAGATTCCCCTCCCCTGGATTGTGGATCCCTCTCTCACTTTCAACTGTTCCTCTCTTCCCCATCTCTATCTCTCTTGTATCCTCCATCTCTTTATTTCCTATATTCACAACCCTCTTTATCTCTTTATCCTCATCTCTTCCTTGTATCACAATCTTTTACACACCTGTGCTCCCATTTGATCCCCTCGCGTATATCCCATATCTTCCTCTCCTGTATCCCTCTTTTCTTCCTCTTCTGTATCCTCCATCTCCTCCTTTCCTGAATTGCCCATCTGTTCTTCTCCTGCATCTCCTGCTATCCCTCTCTCTATATCTTCTGCATTAGACAATCTCCTATATCTCTCCTATATTCCATCTCTCCATCTTGCCCATCTGTTCTAATCCTATATCCTGTCTTACCCTCTCCTGTATCCTCATTTCTCTTTCTATCTACCTCTCTCTTTTTTTCTCGTCCATACCCCTCATTACATTCTCTCCTCTATGTTCCATCTCTTCTTGTTCTGTAACCTCATCACTTCCCTTCTTGTATCCCAATCTCTTCTACACCTTTATCCCCATCTGATCTTCTCCTGTATCCCTCATTACTTCCTCTCCTGTATTCATCCCTCTTCCTCTATGTTCTGTCTCTTCTTTTTCTAAATCTTCCATCTCTTCCTCTCCTGTATCATCCTCCCGTTGTATATCCCAGTTTTTACCTCATCTTCGTCCATTATCTCTCCTTCTCCTATATCTCATCAGTCCATCTACTGTATGCCCATCTTTTCCAATCCTATATCCCTGATTATTCCACTTCAATAACCCATCTCTGCCTCTCCTATATTCTCATTTCTCTCGCTCCTGTATCCCTCTTTATTTCCTCTTAATTATCCTCCATTGATTCCTCCTATGAATCTCTATCTGATCTTCTCATGTATTCCCTGTCACTTCTTGTCTAGTAAGCCATCTTTTCCTTTCCTGCATCCACAATCTCTTCCTCTTGTTTATCCCTAATTCTTCCTTTCCTGTATTCCCATTTCCATTTGCTTATATCCTCTATCCCCCTCTGTTCCTCTTGTGTATTCCTCATTTATTCTTCTCCTTAATCCCCAACCTCTCTCTCTCATAATGTCTGTAATGGTTGTTTAATTCCTAAATTAACATCTACCTGTTATTGAATAATTTGTAAATGCATAATTTTTTTGTGAGACATTTATAGAACCAGATGTAATTTAATATCAAAAAAAGAAAAAGAGCAATTGATAATGAGAAAATAAGTACAGAGTGGTAAAACACACAAAAAATTATACACATAGCAAAAAAGTAATAGAAAAAGTCAATAAAATTATAAATATTTTAATGTTTCTTTTCTGTAAAAAATGTGAACAAATTATCGAAAATACAATCTAGTTTTAACCTCAATATTTAGGTCACATACATAAATAAATCTAGTTTCAAGAATAAATTATAGAAAATGTATATATTTTTAAAGACCTATGAACATTAAATACAGTATATATATTTGATAGATTAAAATGGGTATAATAATATTAATAATAATTATAAATTGACTACATTAAAATAAATGTATGGAAAATATAGAGTCATACTACAAGGACTAAAAGTATTTAATTTCAGTCAAGTGGCAATATAGGATGGATACTGATGGTAAATTACTACATCATTAGTAATTTAGCCTCTTAATCCTGCTTGTATCCAACTATAAAACCAAAATAATCATGAATAGGACATTAAAAGAACAATATTCAACAATTATATCATATATATTAATTAGTTCTCATCAAACAAATAAAAGATAACTTTTAACAACCATGTTTCTGGATAGGTATATAGACGACATCTAGATAAAATAGAGTAAACATTCCTTGTATTTTACCCATCTAACCAATGGAAGAGTCTCTTCTTGAGTGGAGCAGTAAGAGAGTAAAGTGTTGAAAATACAAATAAATAGCGATTTTAAAATATTAAGTTTTTAATTTAAACTTTTCTTTATGATAAGTTAATTAACAAAAAAATAGAGGCATACAAATTCAATTCAAATATTTGGAATTTTTCAAAGCTGACATACAGGTCAACATATGCGATGAAAGAAAGCACCTATTTAACATGTTTTATTTGTTATTGATGCTATGGTTCAAAACTTCAAGAGGTCCAATCCGATTGCATGTTTAAAATTATAATAGGTCATTGACACCCATAACACAAACATTAAGCAATAATGGCATAAGAGTGTTATTTGTTTGAGTTAAATATCTTCTATATATGCACATGGGACCATTTTTGAGCTGTGTGTTGGTTATCCATTAATAGCTGAGTCTTGTCCAAAGAGTATCCACTGATGTTCTCCATTCCAAATTTTGAGTTCATACTGGTATTGACCAAGTAGTTGTGTATGGAGATGTTGGGTTTGTGCTTAAAATGTATGACATTTCTTATTTTTCTTGAAGAATTAGATAATTTCCAGTACAGTTGGTTATTAGAGTTATCACCTAGGCATTCTGGATGACTTCTATTTGCCAAATTGCAAATTAGGGGCGAAGGATGATATTCCACCTTGACAGTCATCCTCACGTTTACGACAACAAAATGGCTGCAAGAGAGAAAATTTAAAAAATGATTCGTGGATTTCCAGAACCAACAAGCTTTTGGGTTAAAGATACTAGAATGCAATGTAAATCTAGCATCATTGAGAGATCAGGATGCTTTTCTATGAATCAATCAACAATTAATTCAAACACTACAGGGATCAGAGCAGATCTAAAAAGGTTGAAGACAATGGACTAATAGTCTTCAATCTCAATTACTATGTTATAGGATTACTAGAATGTATTGCAAATCCAGAACTGAGAGAGATCAGAACCAGATAGTGTTCAGTACCATAGACATATGCCAGTCATACTACATGGTTAGACATTGAGAACTTACCAGGCAAAAGAGAGGGCACAATAGACTGAGCAGAATCAGAGATACCAAGACCAAGAGAGCGATTCCCCAACCAGGGACCTTGTCATCTGCAAGATAAAGAGAACATCTTACTTTACATGTGTACCATTATATCACCTTGGAGTGGCTGGTAAATACTTATATTTCTCTTCTATATGTGTCACACAGTGGTGGATAGACTCATAACTCTTTCTGTGTCACGGTGTCAATCCATGGAGGAGGAACACACTTATAACCCCTACTGTCTGCTATTTCGTAGGAAAACGCAATGTATAAGATACATACCATGAGTATAATTATATCTCTGAGCATCTGAAAAAAACGAGGAAAATAATGAATTCAGAACATCTGGAACACATACTTTTGACTTCTTCTGACATCGAGTTAAGCTAATTTAAATGAATTAAAATCAGTTGAAGGACCTCAATGTCCTATCTTCAATCTCTGCTTTGACTTCATCACGTTTCAATAGATATATTTATCTCCATCTACTGACCTCTGTCTCATTTCTCCTTCCATGCCCATCTCACTATATATCTTCTTCATCATGTTTTCCTATCCCCTTTCATTCCTTCCCAATACCTCTCACTTCTTTACCATGTTCTCCTCTTTTTTTCTTTGAAAACATTTCCTTCTTTAACGTGGTCTCTCTGGTGTTCTCCTTTCCTAATTCCTTATTCTTTATCTCCATCACCTTTCTCTTTCCCTATACAGGTTTTCATCTCTATATGTCTCATTTCTTCTCCCATTTCTCTGTATCTCACTCCTCCCTTCATCTATTCTTACTCTGTATTTCTCTCCATGTCCTTTCAAATCTTCCTCTCTCTCTCTTATATCCTTTTTTGCCTATCTATCTCATCTAGTTCTTTCTCTCTCTTCTCTTTTCCTCTCTCTCTTTCCCCATGTTCCCTGTCTATCTCTTTCAGCCTCCTCTCCTTCCTCAGTCCCTTCCTAACTTTTCTCTTTCTATTTAACCATGTATTCCTCTATCTCTGTCTCCCTCTCCTCTCTCCCCAATCTAAACCAGACATCATCCATGCTTTCTCATTTATCTTCTCTAGACTCTACTTTTCCTCCACCACCCCTGCTCTTTCTTCTTTACGTTTCTCACTTGCTGATCTTCTTTTCTTACCTGTTGGCTGCAGATTCAGCACCATACAGACCGCCAAGACCACCAGTCCAGCTTTACACAGAGTCTGTTCCATTGCCATGGCTGAGCTATAGACCACCCCAAGGACCAGTGTTACTCACAGATAGATTCCCAAAGCGCTGATGTCTCTGCCCTGTAACCACTTGGCTTATATACTTAATACAGACCTATAAACGCGATTATAGGTTAATTTTATAAGGCTTATTAAAATACGGTGTACATTTAAGACTATATTTATACATTTATATATATATTTTTTTATATATAATATTAACTGCTTATGAGTAATCTACATTCCTTATAGACAATTCTCTATACGCATTAGATTTTTATACATCGCACCCAGGAAATGCTAAATACAAGTACACAAAAACGTGACACCCATTGCTAACAATTCATTTTATAATCATTTTATTAAATATAATCAATGAAATTGGTAACAGTCATACACCCTGCATCACGTCCTCTCTTCTATTCACCATCTCTTACTTTCATGTATCCTCAACAGATTCATTCATCATCTTATTTCTCTCTTTAATTTCCATTGTTTCCTCTACTGCATCTACCATCTCTTCATCTTCTTTATCTCCATCTTTTTGTCTCTTATATCTACCATCTCTTCCTCTTCTGTCTTCCCTCTCTTCCCATCCAGTGTTTCTAATCTTTCTCTTTCCTATTTACCCATCGTATTTCTTTCTCTCCTGTATGTCCATTTCTTCCTCCTTGTATCTCCCATCTCTTCTTCTCCTGTGTCCCCTTCTCTACCACTCCTGTATCGCCATCTTGACCCCTTCTGTTCCACTTTTTTTCTACTGTATGTCTCAAATCAGTGGCGGAGCTAGTGAATGGAGGGCCCTGTAGCAAAAAAAAGTTTGGGTGTTTTCAAAAAATATTTTGCACTGGGCACCACTGGAACCAAATCACTCGGTGCTTATCCCCCAGACCCCTTCCCATAGTGTTTACCCTCTCAATGACGCCTTCCCATAACAGCAACCCTTCCCAATACCATCACCCATTGCTGCTCCATGCCCAAGACCCCATTTCCAATATATATTTATCACCCACACACAGCATCTACCCCTCTAAGCATCCATCCCCATTCTCCAGTCCTGGTCAGCAGCCATCTTCTCTCAGCATCCATCCCCATACAGCACCTAACCCCTCTCAGCACCCACCTCACATAGAACCCATTGCTATCTCCTTTCTTCCTATCTCACAGAAACCACAACCCTGTACTTTGCTGCCACTTTGCAGACCTTTCTCTCTTTCCTTCTTCCCTAATATACATTTCCAGTGTGCTGAACTGCTCCACACTGCCACCTCTTAGAGCTTCAGTAGAAATACTCTTATTTAAACATGCACACACCAATTTCAGACTGGGGGGGTGCAACCAAGGAGACACAAGGGGGCCAGGGGCAGGAGGGACAGACATGGGAGGCTGTGGTGGAGGGCCCTGTTGCACCACCTGCCCCACTGGTAGATCCACCTCTGTCTCATATGTTTTACTTCTGTACCCCATCTCTTCCTCCTTCTCTCCTATATTCCCGCTAATTCTTCACATGTATGTTCAATCTCTCAGCTGTATTCCATATATTGTCCTCTCTTCTATACACCATCTCTTCCTCTTCTGTATCCTCTTGCTCTTTTAAATCACAATCTCTTCCACAGCTGTATATCCATCTGATCCACAGCTGTATAACCATATTATTATCTCTTTTTCTCATGTATCTCCCATCTCGTTCTCTTTTGAATCCTCTGTAGCTTAATATCCTGAATCTCTATCACTTGCCCTTCCTCTCCTGTATCATCAATCTGTTCCTTTCCTGAATCTCCCATCTATTCCTCTCCTGTATATTAATCTCCTCTTCTTCGTCTTACAACTTCTCCACATGATTTATTCCTTCACAACTTATCCCTCCGGTCTCTCTACTACATGTATCCCTGCCCTCACACCTCAACCGTCCTCTTAACACTGGAAATGTTGCATCTTCTTTAAACCCTTAAGAACACTTCATCTGACTCAGCTTCTACATCTACCTATAACCCTATCTTTCTACTTTCCCTGTAAACTTGTGTAAAACTGCCTTATCTAATCTATTTCCTCCAGCTCCCTCCTTGACCCCTTCTAGTATGGCTTCCAGTTCCAACACTCTACAGAGACAGCTCTCACAAAAGTCACAAATGACTTGCTCACCACCAAGTCAACAGGTCATTTCTATTTTCTAATTCTCCTGGATCTTTCTGCTGCCTTTGACACAGTTGACCACCCTCATCTTATCCAAATTCTCTGCATTCATGACACTGACATTCCATGGTTCACATCATACCTAGAATATTTTGTGTTTCCTTCTCTTGCTCCTCTTCTTCACCTCACCTTCTGAGTTTTGCAGTACTCCAGGGTTAAACCTAGGACCACTCCTTTTCTCCATCTAAACATTCTACCTTGGTACTCCAGTATCATATATATGCAGATGACATTAACATATACCTCTCAACACCAGGTATGACCCCTCTTTTCTAGCACAAGTTGACAACTGCCTTTCAAGCATATCCTCCTGGATGTCCCCCCGTCAACTCAAACTCAACATGTCAAAGACTGAGCTCCTAATCTTACCAACCCCTTACACCACTTTCACCCCTCAAATATCTCTCACGTGAACAATGACCCTCATCACTCCCTCCTCTCAGGCCTGTTGTCTTGGGGTTCTACTGGACCCTGCCCTCTCTTTCATTCCTCACATACAATCAATCACAAAATCTTGTCATTTCCATTTAAAAACATCTCCAAAATATGTCACTACTTTACACAAGAGACAACTAAAATTCTAATCGAATCTATCATTGTATTTTGGTCTACTCCGACACACACCATTTTCCGGCCAAAGAAGAAGCCAAAACTGTGTGCACCCGAAGCATCAGTGTATAGCACTAAGTCAATGTTAGTCAACTTATGTGGATGAATATGGGTGCGGTCATTAAATGTTTGAACCATACTCGGACATCCACCTTCATAGATGCCGTAATACTTATGAAATGACGAGCCTGCCTTATACACACAATAGACAATGCAAGTCGCCGGCAAAATAACCTCCCCATTGGTTATGATCCTGCAAGCAAAATTTAATTTGCCCAGCAAGGATTGCACCCTATGCAGAGTAATCCTCCGTGCTCCCACTAACGCATTCAATTCATGATGCTAGCCACCTTGTCTGTTGGCAAATTAAATTCCATGTATACCAGAATTGCCTAATATTTTGGGACTGGGTCACTCTTTTGAGTGAGTTTAGACGGATATACTTTAAGATATTTCTCCTTGTGAAGGGCACAAGTGAGCTAAAAGAGGTTGCTCTCAGAGCGGGTAACCAGACCTATAGGACAAAACTACTTCAGGTATTGTCCGTTTTCAGATTGAGCACTTCTAATTTTATTGTTATCACGGAAAATATTTCCATAAACGCTCTCCTGTGGCACTATGGTAGGGGTTTACTAACACCACAGCACATACCTAGAGAGCCTAGGCTTCACAAGAAATGACAGGGTGAGAAAAAAGAGCGGATCTTAGGCCAGGCAGAGGAACTGCAGTCCCCACCACCACCTAGTACGTGGAGGGATGGAGCAGCCACTCAGACTCCAAAACCTGGGGGCAGGGCAGCTAACCGACGATCATCCTTGGGGGACAAAGGAATGAGATAGAGAGAGTGATGAGAGAACAACTACAGCCAAAGAGGTCAGAGAATTTATCCAGAGGGTGTCTCACCCAGTGGGAGTAAGCAACCATTACTGTGACCCATATGACTCCCATGACAATGAAAGCTGGCAAAGCAGTTGGGAGGGCTAGAGAACACCTGGATTCTAGGGACCTAGTTGGCCCGGTAGGTGGTTTGAACTGGTCAACAGTGACATTGGACGTGTCCACAGAGAGCGGCGTGAGCTTAAACGTGGGGGCATGACGTGCGTTTGAAGAGTTGTTGCGGTAGTAGTCTGTAGACTGGACCACTTGGGGGCACACCTGACAACAGAGATCAAGAGAGGAATATGGAAGAAGGAATTTGTGGATATATTCTCCCTGATACCATACACAAGGTTTATGGAAACCCAAGACACAGGATCGGCTCAACTGGAGTTGGAAGACAAGAAGCGGGTACAGAGAAGGATCCCCAGATCATTTGATAAGTGGCTACAGACATACTCTATCCTGCATGTGTTATTGGTGAAAAATTCCTTAATCAATGCTCAGCATTGTTCGTGTACCTAGACGAGATTGGGAGTACATATCAGACCTATGGCGGTGTGGAGTGGCATAGGTATGACAAGAATTTCCGGCAGTCCCTGGCCTCCCAGCCGGGTATGGCTTGGATTGACTAGGCGGTGGCACACTGAGATGAGATTATCCCCATGAGAGCGGCATTGCCCTTTCAAGGATGGGCCAGCGGGTTCAGATCACCCGCCACTCCCACAGGTATGGCAAGGAGGGTATGCTACTCCTTTAACGTAGGGCTCTGTAAATGGGCACCTAACTGACGTTTTATACACGTCTGCTGCAGCTGCAGAAGGGATCAATCATTGCTCAAATGTGGTAAGGCGAAGGATGGAGGAAAAGCCGCTGATGGTGCTGCAAAAGAGCTGGACCCCAGTGGTACTGGACACAATGCTGCCGTGACTCATACTCTGTGGTAGGCTGCAAGGGAAGGTGGATACAGCAAGGCTACTGATAGAGGGATTTTGTGAGGGCTTCATCATTCCTTTGGAAATAGACGACAATATTGATCTGCAGCCCGTGAATCTAAAATCATTAGCTGAGTTCCCTGTGGTGGCTGAAGAGAAGATAAAAAAGTAAGTAAGCCTAGGCAGAATAGCAGGTCACTATCGGGATCCTCCCATTCTTCAACTGAAGATTTCCTCCCTGGGAGTTGTACCAAAATAGGAGGAAGGAACGTTTAGACTCTCATTCATTATCTGTCCTACCCAAAGGGTAACTCAGTTAACGACGAGGTCGACAAGGACATATCCTCGATGTCCTACATATCGCTTGACTCTGCAAATAAGATAGTAAAGAGGTCAGGGAAGGGAGCCCTTATGGCAAAAGTGGACATTGGGTCTGCTTTTCGTCTCCAACTGTCTGTTAGGATGCCAGTTAGACGGACAGTACTACATAGATCTTTGCTTACCAATCTCTGATCGATCTCAAGTGCGTATTTTGAGGCTTTTAGCATCTTTATCCGATGGGTAACATGCAGGAATTGGGATATGAGAGCATTGTACATTACCTGGATGACTTCCTTTTCATCTGCCCTAGGAATCAAGAAGTATGTGAATGCTTCATGGCAAAATTTTCCAGGGTAGCACGGTCATTTGGGATACCGTTGGCTGAAATCAAGACTTGCCTCAGCTTCCTGGGTATCACCATTGATTTGGAGATGATGGAATGTAGTCTGCCTTTGGAAAAGGTTACAGTGATCAAGGCCGAATTGACGGAATTGGCGGGGCGTGTAGAATAACCGTTAAAGGTTGCAATAGCTACTGGGAAAACTGAATTTTGCCTGCAGAATCATCCCCATGAATATTCTGCTGATGATTGTCCTTAGCCAAAAAATTTGTCAGCATAAAAACTTCCATGAAAGAGGATGCCAGGATATGGCTGGAGTTTTTGGACACATTTAATGGGCGTGCGATTATTCATCCCCATCAGTTAACCAATGTGGACATGGAATTCTTTAACAACATTCATTTTGTGTGGTCCAAGATGGTGAAGAGAAGGGCAAAAATGCTAGACAGAAAGTTAACAAGCTTATGTCCAGTTTTGTAAGGAAGTTAGGCGGTGTTGCATTGTGGTACTATGATAGGGAGGCTGATGATTTATTCATGCCCAACGGGGTACACCTCAAGGAGATAGGGCTGGAGCTTCTAATGCTGCAATTTAAGGAGGGGTAGAATGGGACTTGGCCCTGGTTGGGGGGAGCGCATCTGTAGAGCAGTCATACAGTGTTGCTGTGGTGGATGGGGGAGTTGCCCGGCCCAGTTGTGGAAAAGGCGGCGTCCCTACCCTAGGAGGGTGTACTGTTTGAAAATGTTGGGTCCCTAAGCATGTGCTTAGGGTATAGGGTTCCCACCATGGGCCAGGCTCCTCCTTCCCCAGGTTTTGATTATTGATATGTTATCAATAAAGGGTTTTGGCCAGTTGTACCTCCATACAGGTGTCCTGTGTTTTTATTCCCTAGTGGGGGTTAGAGTTTGTAATGTTAAGAGGTACTAATAGACCGTGCTTCGTCATGTGCAGCCATAGGGTGATCTAAAATAGCGCCTGCACTTCCAAGAGGCGGGGAAAGCCAATCCCACCAGCATGGCCCTCCAATCACTCCCGAGTCGGCACCAGAATGCTCTTCCAGGTCAATGGTCCCCTTCAGCAACCCGCTTTTCAAGTCTGCCTCTGCGGACCTCCATTTTGTCCAGCATTCAAGAACAGCTGGCCACAACCCTGATAGAACCAGATAGGAGGAGATACATATCTCTGCTTCAGGGGAAAACTGACATTTTAAAAGCTAAGAAATAATGTTATCTGTTTATAGCCTTGGTATAGCAAACAAATATATGAGCTTTACATGTAAATGCACTACAGTGGTTCTTTAATTGTTTCCTCCGCACCATAACGCTTGTTAACTTCCACATGAAGCTGCACTCACTATATACTTTGATCTCATTAATTAAATTTGTGTTCAGGGGCATGCTCTGGTGCCCTCACAGGTGACCATGTTTTGGAGGATAAAAATAATCCCATTTTATAATATCTGTTCCTGTCCAAATCATCCGTCTGTTGGCCATGTGTGCACACAGAGACAAGAATTTACACAGACCCAAAAGTTCTGGTATAAAACTTCTTGTATTTTTCCCAACTAACCAACATGGCTAACAGACGGATGATTTGGACAGGAACAGATATTATAAAATTGGATTATTTTTATTCTCCAAAACAACATGGCGCCCAACGTGGGGCGCCATGTTGTTTTGGAGGATAACAATAATCCCAAATGTGGATCCAAGTAGGCCGTCCTTTAAGTTTAACTGACGGTGCACTAATTAGAAGAACTTGAAAGGGACCATTATATCTGGATTCCAGAGGATTCTTTCTCACAAATCTCTTGACCAGGACCCAATCTCTAGGAAGTAGTTGATGAGTACCAGTGTCTACTTCCGGATCTGGAATAGAAGAAAACACTTGTGCATGTATTTTAGTCAGTGCTTGAGATAAAGCAATCACATAATCAACAAATACATCAGATTAAAATTTCAATTGCTGAGGATTATAACACCCTAATCTAGGAGCAGACCCAAATAGGATCTCGTGAGGGGACAGAGAAAACTTCCCTCAATTGCTGAGGATAATAACACCCTAATCTAGGAGCAGACCCAAATAGGATCTCGTGAGGGGACAGAGAAAACTTCCCTCCAGGGGTGTACCCTGTACCCCACGCTTAACAGTGCTATAGGGAGACTTTCTGGCCATGAGATACCAGTTTCTTGTGCTAATTTTTTTTTTTTTTTTTAGCATTCTAGACTTCAATGTTCCGTTCAGTCTCTCTACTTTCCCATCACTCTGAGGATGGTAGGGGGTTTTACTCCTAGAACTGCCCAAATTTATTTAGCTAATGTGGCAGTAAAAGCTGGTCCCTGATCACTTTCTATCACCTCATGGACTCCATATCTGCATATGACTTCAGATAGTAAGTGTTTTTCAGTAGTTTTTGCTGTCATATTTGTGACTGGATAAGCCTCTGGCCATCCTGAAAACATGTCAACTAGGACCAATGCATATTCAAATCGACAACTTTTTGGCATCTGAGTATGATCAATTTGTATTTCTCTGTTTTACCTGGATTACATTTAGCACAGATAATACAAGATTTACAGTAATCACTGGTAAGCGATGTGATACCTGGGGCTTCATAATATTTATTTATCAAAGTGTACATGAGTGTTTTTGACAAATGTGATGCCCCATGTGCCCATTGCACCATTGCTAGATACAAACTCTTTGGTAGGCAAAGTCTTAGATTGTTAGCATACAATCCATCTTTGAGGATTGCTCCTTTCAGTGTTATTTTCTTAACTGGAAATAGAGGTGTATTACATGGAGATATGCACAGAACCCGGGCACCTTGCTTCAATAGTTTGTTTATTTGCTCTAAGCCCCTAACCCGTCTTCTCAAAATGCAGACCAGTCACCTCCCTTTCCAAAGGTATAGCATCGAGTAAAGTTACAAACACACAGAAACTTCAGACAAAATATTTCAAAAGAATACACGCATATACACACACATATAAATATATATATGTATATATATATATATATATATATATATATATATATATACATACATATATATACATACACACATACTCACAAGTACACAGAAATATGCAAACTGTTACATGCAATGCATTCAAACAAAATAATCTCTGATTACATTGTAGTTTTTATGGAGATTTCTTTCTTGGTTTAATAATTCGAAAACTCAACACACCTGTCTAAGGTGTGTTCATTGACGCCCCTGATGATTGTTCCGTTGTTGTGTTTGTTACACAAGCAATTCTCAGTCTGCGTCGATATATATACTGTACTCTTAGGGGTACGTCTACAGTCCTAAGGTACTGTTTCCTTTGAGATACCTACTTTTACATTCGAGGTGCAGTCTCAAAGTCTAACTCCGTGTATATATCTTGAATTATTTACTTTTTAAATCAATCTCCTCCCGGGACACACCTACTTTCACACAAACATTTACTTCACGTACTGTAATTACCCTTGAGCAAATTTAACAACAACAGTTATTTCACTTACCGTACAAATTCATACAACCTTAAGCATTGGCATAGAAAGAATTCTCTTAACTAAGATACGTCCTTAAAATAATTAAACGAGATGGGAGGGGGAGTATTCTTTCGCTGTGTGTGCTCTGACCTTACCTGTCACACAGGCACAGCAAATTCAGCATCTCAGCTTCACGAGTACAGGGGGAGAAATTCTAAGCTACATTTCTCATTAAAATATGCATCACAACCAGCAATAACAGACCATAGTAACATTTAAACAATTTCTGCAGAAAATTTCTGACTCAAAGATATTTTAGTCCGGGGTCTCACACCGTCGTGTGCTAAGATTGACGCCCTCAGAACTATTGTGCTACCAGGGCACTAACGATCCACCACTTAAGTCTGCATCCCACATACATGCGTTTACACCTTAGTGTGTGATAGACGTCTATCGGGTTATCACGCTACCAGGGCACGAACATCATGACCCCCGAAAGATATTCGTCTATCCAACATGCATAGACACTCCCTAGGAAAAGTATGTCAAACGACAACGATCCCCAAAGTACGTATATGCACGCCTGTACGTACAGCTCCTCCGGTTTTATGCGCTACCAGGGCACTACCATCCGTCCCCGGAGTCTGCTGCATGTACACATGTATGTCCCGGACCACAATATCTAAGAAATCCCAATTACTCAACCCACACTCTCAACAGTCATACACAGGCAACAGATATTATTCAGTACAGATATTTCTTCAAGGTAGACCCTGGTCAAGCAATTTATCTGTACTTTTGGTGCCTTCAGTAGCAGCCCAAGACAAAGCGGCAGAACTATAGCAGCATTATTCATATATATGCAAGTTTTAAAACATTAAACCTTCCCATATATTAGAGTTGAGTTGATCAGGCTCCTTTATGCCACCATAGACCGTCCCAAAGTCTTCCTTTGTCTGCTGCCTGTTGGTCACAACCCAGGGCCCCACGTTGGGTGCCATGTTGTTTTTTTCCCAACTAACCAACCCCCCCCAAATACAACATAGACACTTATATAGTATAAGTTGATTAGATATAACAATCATACGACTCATTAATAGACAGTGAGTGAGTTATTGATTGGTTGACAAGGTAGGAAGGGTCCTTCCATATTTGGTCTCGGATGTTGATGTCATTATGGTCAGGTTAGGTAAAGCTTCTGATTGGCTCTGGAAGGTGGCGGGGCTCATATCCTTATTTGGTCACGGATATTAATATCATCTGGGAGCTCCCGGATATAGTGTAAATGTCATCTTAGGACTCCCAGGATATGACTCAGTACCCATCTTAGGACTCTCAGGATACAGCTCAGTAGCCATCTTAGGACTCTCAGGATACGGCTCAGTAGCCATCTTAGGACTCTCAGGATAAAGAACAAAAGTAATTAGTGCCTTATCTTATGATATATTGTAAGGAAAGGAATGCAGCATGGACATAATATACATTTTCATGAATTTCGGCCACAACAACCACTAGTGTCCATTACTTAAGCGGCCATGCCCAGACGGGAAAAACATGGAAATAATAGTTTCACACATAGGACTGTAGTATTTTAGGGATTGGGAATAGGAAAAATGGACTAGTTCCTCTGAGGACCATCACAAGGACCACAACAATATTGCTTAAATATATTTTGATGACTGCAATGAAAGGAAAGGAACTCGGTCTTAATATATCAGATGGCTTAAAAGTAGCCAAATGAAATGAAAGCTAGAAGGATACTTGGTTTTATTGAAAGGAGACTTAATAACAGAAAAGATTGGTACTTATAAGAAGGCTCAGTGACCTTCATATGTATAGATTATAAGTTAGAAGAGAGGGGGGGTATAAAGGAAAAAACAGCATAAATAACGTAAACATATGTTTTTTTCAATTATATTTTAATGTATTTCCTTTAAATATATTAATACATATTATGAACAATACAATCCAGTTTTCACCTTAATATGAAGGTCACATAGACAAGGATCATACATAAATTTCAATACATTTCATAAGAATAAAAGATAGAACATATAAATTACAAGAAGGTATATTTTAAGAATGTATGAATAAATTAAAATGATAAAAAATACTTTTAAATAGAGAGACTAAAGGGACCAGAATGCATTGCAAATCCAGAGCCATGTCTGGGAGGACCAGAATGCATTTTAGTAACCTTTAGTCTGTTGGCACTGTAGGAGGAGACTCAACACATAGGTAACTACACCATGAGTAATTTGACCCCTTAGAATCCATATTGAAAAATATATGCCCCATGAAAATCTGCTTGCATTCAACGGTATAAATCAAACGATCAGCTCTTATATTCTCTGAGGAAGACCTATTTGGATAAAACGCGTAGGTTTAATAACCCAACTAACTCTGGTTTGGCACTTAAAAAAATATAATACAATGTAAATTCAAATATAACTTTATACAGACATCATATTGACATAGATGTGATGCTATAGGATAGGTTTATAGATGATATTTAGCCAAAGTATTGAATGCACATTGACACATTTTCCATCACCTCATTGGAAGGCGTCTTTCTTTAGTGGAGCAGCAAAAAAATTAAATCGTTGGCAAGACAAACACACTGATTTTTTTATAATATTGTGGAAATAAATTATTTTATAGGAAAGATAATATTATTTATCCATGCCAATTGTATAGAACTTGTCTATATTGGCTTACTACTCAACGTATGTTAAGATAAGTAACTACAATTTAACAATGTGTCTTTACCACTTGATCCTCTGACATAGTTGACATTTGAGATGGTTCAAGAGGTCCACATGAAATTACATGTTCAAAATTAGTGGTGCCAATAATACATAATATATTTAATCCACATCCCTTATGTCACTAAATATAGCAAATGGATGTATTTAATAGTTTATCTGTTAACAGTTGTATCTTGTCCATTGAGTATCCAATGATGTCTTCTTGTTTAGGTCTTCGAGAGTTCATAATGGCCTTCACTATTGGCGTTGTATGAAATTAATTGTAGTATTGTAGTGATCTAGTAGAACCTTGTTCATTGAGTAACCACTGATGAGCATGATCGTTTATATTGGTATTGCCATTTTGTTGTATGGAATTGTGGAATTTTTTATGATATTTGACGTAATTCTTGAAGATTTCATATTGCAATACAGTTGATTAGCACCGTTATCCTCATATAAGTTAGGACAATGTGGTTTCTAGTAGTTTTATTTGCCAAATCCAAAGTGAGGGGCGTACGCTGATATTCCACCTTGGCAGTCATCCTCACGTTTACGACAACAAAATGGCTGCAAGAGAGGAATAGAAATGGAAATTAGTGTATATCCAGATCTAGACAGAGGCCAAGGCTATGGGACTAGAATGAATTGGAAATCCACAACGAACAGCAAACTAAGAAATGGAGAGATAAGGGCTATAGGGACCAGAATCCAGAAACAGATAAGGGCTCAAGAAACTTTGGGGACCCAGATAGTGTTCAGCATCCAATGTATTAGACCGCCATATTGCAAAGATAGACATTGAGAACTTACCAGGAAGCAGAGAGGGCACAATAGGCCGAGCAGAATCAGGGATACCATAACTAAGAGAGCGATTCCCCAACCAGGAACCTTGTCATCTGCAAGAAGAGAGAGATGTTACATGAAACATGTTCCTTTACATGTGTCATGTCAACGTATAGTAGTAGATAAAGATGCTGGGAAAGATTAAAGGCACACGAAGAAGGTGGTGGCAAAGGTTGACATGGATAGATAAGCTCATTGACGCAATGAACATGAGCTTAAGAAGCTCAGAGACATAGTGGTTGACAGATGTGCCTGGCGTGCTGCCGTCCATATGGTCACAGAGAGTCGGACTTGACTAAACAACTAAACAGCAACTAAAGACTTGTATTTCAAGCTATATGTACGAGACTTAGATCATAACTCCCTATATCAGACAACTCGTAAGCAAAATGTATAATATATACATACCACTTGTAAAATTATTTGACTGGGCATCTGAAAAAAGGGAAAAAGAAATTAATTAAATTCAATTATTATTTTGTAATAATTTATTGCTACAGTACACATTCATGAGAACAGTGATTTGCATGGACATGTCTAACTTTACTATGGGTTTGTCCTCAGGTCTTAGTTAGCTGTCTCTTCCTTTTCTTCCTCGGTCTCTCCTCTACCATCCTTCAATTCTTCATCCTCAATCTTTCCTTCTGTGCCTCTCCCTCATTGTGTTCTCCCTCATCCTTCTTCCTAAAACATATACTTGACAAGAGGTAAGCCCATCTATTCTACCCATTCTCTCAACCCAGAAGCTGATACTCCTCCTTGGCAGTTGTCCTCATGTTTACGATGACAAAATGGCAGAAAAAAGACCATATTTTATACCCATTTTCTCAACTTTAAATTAGATCCCGGTATAGCTCTATTCCCCCTTCTGGATCGCTATCATGTCATGGTAAATAGACTTGTGTAACTCAATTAAGATGTGAGCTATAACAAGATGGGCAGGTCAAAGCAGAGAGGTTAGACAAATTGTGGTCCACTGCAGAAGAAACTGACAACCTCCTCCAGGATCTCTCCCAAGAATGAATGAGCACAACCAGACACAAGCCTGGCGTGCTGCTGTCCATATGGTCACAGAGAGTCGGACATGACTAAACAACCAAACAATAAAAATAGCCCTATTTTTCCACAGCCATTGAAGGCTGTTCCACATATTAATGTCCGGGTGACAACTGTCTTTTAGACCATGCACCATTTTAGTTTCCCATTTTAGTCGCAATCCTTAAGTTGACCTCCTTTGAATTGTCTCTAATTTATTCATATCCATTTGGAGATCCAGTCTCAGAACTGGACACAATATCTAGGCGAGGTCTCACTAGGGGTCTATAAATTAACATTAATACCAACCTTATTCTACTGCCAATTCCTTATCCAATACAACCAAGTATCCAACTTGCTTCTCCTATAGTTTTGTTGCATTGTGTTGGCTACTTTCCCATGTCTCTTCTTCTGCTACTAATAATGTCCCTCTCATTCTCTCTTCCTATTCTCTTTCTCCCCACTCTTGTTCCTCCACTTGCATC
Source organism: Discoglossus pictus (assembly GCA_027410445.1). Classification (NCBI taxonomy): domain Eukaryota; kingdom Metazoa; phylum Chordata; class Amphibia; order Anura; family Alytidae; genus Discoglossus; species Discoglossus pictus. The sequence goes on from CM050170.1 coordinate 14,963,225, forward strand.
TCTTCCTCCTTATTCCTTCCCACTGCTCCTTCTCCCTTACCTGTTGGCTGCAGATTCAGCACCATACAGACCCCCAAGACCACCAGTCCAGCTTTACACAGAGTCTGTTCCATTGCCATGGCTGAGCTATTGACCACTCCAAGAACCGGTGCTATCGAAGAAAGATTTCCAACACTCTGATATCTTCTCCCGGTAACCTTGTACCTTATATACTTACCACAGACAGGAAAAGCAATGAAATTTATGATCCGTGCGTAATTTTATAGGAGCTTGTAAAATATTGAGTAAATTTACGAGGCTGTGTGTTTACATTATTTCTATTTCATTTTATATGTATGTTATTAATTGCTTAGGAGTAACCTGAATTCCTCCTAGACAATTCACTACAAGTTTTTAAGAACTATATATATAATACCAATAAATGTCTGATTATATGTGCATGCATGTTCAAAAATGTAACTAATGGCCCTATCTATCTATCTATCTATCTATCTATCTATCTCTCCATCCACCCATCTGTCTATGTATCCACCCATATATCCCTTTATCTATCTATCTATCTATATATCTATCTATCTATCTATCTATCTATCTATCTATCTATCTATCTATCTATCTATCTATCTCTCCATCCACCCATCTGTCTATGTATCCACCCATCCACCCCTTTGTCTATCTATCTATCTATCTATCTATCTATCTATCTATCTATCTATCTATCTATCTATCTATCTATCTATCATCCACCTTTCTATTTATCCATCAATCCTTCCATCCATCCATTTTCTATCTATCTATCTATCTATCTATCTATCTATCTATCTATCTATCTATCTACCTATCCACCCACCCATCTGTCCATTTATCCATCTATCCACCCATCTATCTGTCTATCTATCTATCTATCTATCTATCTATCTATCTACCATCCATCTTTCTATTTATCCATCAATCCTTCCATCCATCCATTTTCTATCTATCTATCTATCTATCTATCTATCTATCTATCTATCTATCTATCTACCTATCCACCCACCCATCTGTCCATTTATCCATCTATCCACCCATCTATCTGTCTATCTATCTATCTATCTATCTATCTATCTATCTATCTATCTATCTACCATCCATCTTTCTATTTATCCATCAATCCTTCCATCCATCCATTTTCTATCCATCCATCTTTCTATTACCTATCTATCCATCTATCTATCTATCTATCTATCTATCTATCTATCTATCTATCTATCTTTCCCCTCCATTTTTCTCACCTCTTTTTATTTACTAATACCTCCCCATCGTCTTTCCCATTCCCTCTAGCTGTTCTTTCCTCCTTCTCATCACTTCACTCCTCATTCCTTCTTCTCTCTGTCTCTTATTGTCTTCCCCAAGATATCACTAACAGGGAGGAAAAGTGGGTTCAGATATCTTTTTTTATTGTCTCCATTGTCGCAAATGACTCTTCTCACGGTTGTATAAGGGGCCATTAGCCAAAGCAGAGGCAGATTTATGCATCACATATTTGTTATCTTTATTACACTTTTCTCCCTCCTCACTTCCTCTCCTACGCTCCCATGTTTTCTTCCCTGAAGCCCCATCTCTTTGTCTGCTGTATCCCATATTTTCTCTCCTGTATCTCCATCTCTTCCTCTTTTATACACCCAACTCTTCTTCTCTTACTGTCATGTCTCTTCCTATACTATATTTTCCATTTCTTCCTTTCTTGCACCACCATCTCTTCCTCTCGTATATCTCCTCTCTCTCCATCTCCTTTATCCCCTTCTCTTCCCTTCCCGTACCCCCATCTTTTCCTATATTGCATTACCATCTCTGCTATTCTGATCTCTTCCTCTCTTTCATCCCCATCTCTTCCTTTCATACATTCCAATCTACTTAATCCAGTATACATATCTCTTCCTCTCCGATATCCCTATATTATCCTCCTCTGTACAGCACTAAGTCAATGTTAGTTATGGGGATGAATAAGGGTGCGGCCATTAAATGTTTGAACCATACTTGGACATCCACCTTCTTAGATGCCGTAATACTTATGAAATGATGAGCCTGCCTCATACCCACCATAGACAATTCAAGTCGCAGGCAAAATTACCTTCTCATTGGTTATGATCCTGCAAGCAAAATTCAATTTGCCCAGCAAGGATTGCACCCTATGCAGAGTAATTCTTCATGCCCCCCACTAACGCATTAAATTCATCCCTAATGCTAGCCACCTTGTCTGGCTGCAAACTACATTCCATGTATACCAGAATTTTCTAGTATTTTGGGACTTGGTCACTCTTTTGAGTGAGTCCAGATGGATATACTTCAAGATATTTCTCCCTGTCAAGGGCACAAGTGAGCTAAAAGAGGTTGCTCTCAGAGTGGGTAACCAGACCTATACGACAAACCTACTTCAGGTATTGACCGTTCTCAGATTGAGAACTTCTAATTTTGTTGTTATCACAAAAAATATTTCCATAAACGCTCTCCTCCAGATGTGCTCCTTGATGTCAAGAGATAGAGGAGCACCCAAATTGTTGAGGGTGCTTACTACCGTGGACCTTACCTATTCCTCTGACACTCTAACCACGCCAGTTGGTTGGGCAGTACCCTCACTAGGACCTATATACGCTCTAAAGCAGCAGCTTCCCCAGCACCCATGACACACAGCCACCCAGATACAGCAGACAATATGGTGGATGAACAATAACATGAGGGACAAAGCTGAAACAATGCAGAAATACACACACACCAAACACACTCCTACTAAGGACAGTGGTTACAGATGCTATTTATGCTAATAGCAGACACATTATCACAGCCCTACACTGACTTAGCTGCAGATACCTCACAAGCGTTGCTGTCTACTTGCTGATGCCCCCTCAGAGGGGACCTTGACGAGGCAGTGCTGAGTGCCGGCTGTCTGCTGGAGTGGCACCCATTTGCTGGAGTGGCACCTTTTTGGGAGCATTGGGCAGCCGGACAGCGTGGAGATAACACTGCAAGGGAAGTCTGGGACAGATCTATGTGAGTGTGCTCCATTTAGCTATTTAGGTGCCTAAAGTTTCTATCAGTGTGTTTAGTTTTGTGTGTGTGTGCTAGTATGTCTGGTCTTGTCTTGGGGGTCGGTTTTTTGGTGTGATTTTAGGCTGCCCCCCCCCCCCCTCCAATTCTTTGTTCTCAGTATGGATGCTTCTGAGGTGCCTGCATTAGATAGGTTGCTTGCTCGGGTAAGAGCCAGGTGGCTGGAAGACCGATTGGGAGGTAGATAGATCACCTCTGGGGATAGCCCTCCCCCTTTATCGAAAAGGAGCCCTCATTAGTCACCAGGGGCCAGCCTGATGTCGCTGTTCCCTCTGGAGGCCAGGGGAATGACCCCCCACACCAAGAAGATGCCAGCCAGAGACAAGGCAATGCTGGCACCCTGCTGCTGGCTGGGGATCAGCAGTAAGGAGAAGGATGCAGAAAAAAACCCTGTGGTGCTCTGGTAGGGGTTCAGTAACACCACAGCACATACCTAGAGAGCCTAGGGTTCACAGGAAATGACAGGGTGAAAAAAAACAGCGGATCTTAGGCCAGGCATAGAAACTGCAGTCCCCACCACCACCTAGTACGTGGAGGGATGGAGGAGCCACTCACGCTCCACAACCTGGGGGCAGGACGGCTAACCGAGGATCATCCTTGGGGGACAAAGGAACGAGATAGAGAGAGAGATGAGAGAACAACTACAGCCTAAGAGTTCAGAGAAGTTACCCAATGGGGGTAAGCAACCCTTACTGTGACCCATATGACTCCCATGACAATGAAAGCTGGCAAAGCAGTTGGGAGGGCTGGAGAAAATCTGGATTCAGACTCTAGGGACCTAGTTGGCCCGGTAGGTGGCTTGGACTGGTCAACAGTGACATTGGACGCGTCCACACATCGCAGCGTGAGCTTAAATGTGGGGGCATGATGTGCGTTTGAAGAGTCGTTGCGGTAGTAGTCTGTAGCCTGGACCACTAGGGGGCACACATGACAATAAAGGTCAAGAAAGGAATATGGAAGAGGGAATTTGTGGATATATTCTCCCTGATACTGTCCACGAGGTTTATGGAAACCCAAGACATGGGATCGGCTCGACTGAAGTTGGAAGACAAGAAGCGGGTGCAGAGAAGGATTCCCGTAGGATCATTCGAGAACTGGCTACAGGCATACTCTATCCTGCATGTATTATTGGAGAAAAATTTCCAAATCAATGCTCAGCTTTGTTCGTGTACCTAGACGAGATTAGGAGTACATATCAGACCTATGGCGGTATGGAGTGGCATAGGTATGACAAGAATTTCCGGCAGTGCCTGGCCTCCCAGCCGGGTATGGCTTGGATTGACTGGGCGGTGGCACACTGGCTGAGTGAGATTATCCCCATGAGAGCGGCATTGCCCTTTCAAGGATGGGCCAGCGGGTTCAGATCACCCGCCACTCCCACAGGTATGGCAAGGAGGGTATGCTACTCCTTTAACGTAGGGCTTTTTAAATGGGCACCTAACTGCCGTTTTAGACACGTCTGCTGCAGCTGCAGAAGGGATCAATCATCGCTCAAATGTGGTTAGGCGAAGGATGGAGGAAAAGCTGCTGATGGTGCTGCAAAAGAGCTGGACCCAGTGGTGCTGGACACAATGCTGCCGTGACTCATACTATGTGGTAGGCTGCAAGGGAAGGTGGATACAGCAAGGCTACTGATAGAGGGATTTTGTGAGGGCTTCATCATTCCTTTGGAAATAGACAACAATATTGATCTGCAGCCCGTGAATCTAAAATCATTAGCTGAGTTCCACGTGGTGGCTGAAGAGAAGATAAAAAAGTAAGTAAGCCTAGGCAGAATAGCAGGTCACTATCGGGCGCCTCCCATTCTTCAACTGAAGATTTCCTCCCTGGGAGTTGTACCAAAAAAGGAGGAAGGAACGTTTAGACTCTCATTCATCATCTGTCCTACCCAAAGGGTAACTCAGTTAACGACAAGGTCGACAAGGACATATCCTCGATGTCCTACCTATCGATTGACTCTGCAAATAAGATAGTAAAGAGGTCAGGGAAGGGAGCCCTTATGGCAAAAGTGGACATTGGGTCTGCTTTTCGGCTCCAACCGTTTGTTAGGGTGCCAGTTAGATGGCACCCTAACTGTAGATCTTTGCTTACCGATGGGGTGTACGATCTCAAGTGCTTATTTCGAGGCCTTTAGCACCTTTATCCAATGGGTAACATGCAGGAATTGGGATATGAGAGCATTGTACATTACCTGACAACAAGACAGAAGGTCCTACCACTTGCCTCAACTTCCTGGGTATCAGCATTGATTTGGAAATGATGGAATGTAGCATGCCTTTGGAAAAGGCTACAGTGATCAAGGCCGAATTGACGGAATTGGCGGTGGTGTGTAGAATAACCGTTAAGAGGTTGCAATAGCTACTGGAAAAACTGAATTTTGCCTGCAGAATCATCCCCATGAATATTCTGCCGATGATTGTCCTTAGCCAAAAACTTTGTCAGCATAAAAACGTCCATGAAAGAGGATGCCAGGGTATGGCTGGAGTTTTTGGACACATTTAATGGGTGTGCAATTATTCATCCCCATCAGTTAACCAATGTGCACATGGAATTATTTAACAACATTCATTTTGTGTGGTCCAAGATGGTGAAGAGAAGGGCAAAAAGCTAGACAGAAAGTTAACAAGCTTACTGTATATCCAGTTTTGTAAGGAAGTTAGGCGATGTTGAATTGTGGTACTATGATAGCGAGGCTGATAATTTATTCATGCCCAACGGGGTACACCTCAAGGATATAGGGCTGGAACTTCTAATGCTGCAATTTAAGGAGGGGTACAATGGGACTTGGCCCTGGTTGGGGGGAGCGCATCTGTAGAGCAGTCATCCAGTGTTGCTGTGGTGGATGGGGGAGTTGCCCGGCCCAGTTGTGGATTAGGGGGCATCCCTACCCTAGGAGGGTGTACTGTTTGAAAATGTTGGGCCCCTAAGCATGTGCTTAGGGTATATGGTTCCCACCATGGGCCAGGCTCCTCCTTCCCCAGGTTTTGAGGTATTCATATGTTATCAATAAAGGGTTTTGGCCAGTTTTACCTCCATACAGGTGTCATGTGTTTTTATTCTCTAGTGGGGGTTAGAGTTTGTAATGTTAAGAGGTACTAATAGACCATGCCTCGTCATGTGCAGCCATAGGGTGATCTAAAATAGCGCCCACACTTCCAAAAGACGGGGAAAGCCAATCCCACCAGCATGGCCGCCAATCACTCCCGAGTCGGCAACAGAAGTCTCTTCCAGGTCAACGGTCCCCTTCGGCCACTCGCTTTTCAAGTATGCCTCTGCGGACCTCCATTTTGTCCAGCACTCAAGAACAGCTGGCCACAACCCTGATAGAACAATGTAGGAGGAGATACACATCTCTGCTTCAGGGGAAAACTGACTAAGAAATAATGTTATCTGTTTATATCCTAGGTATAACAAATAAACATATGAGCTTTACTTGTAAATGCACTACAGTGGTTCTTTAATTGTTCCCTCCTCTCCATTACGCTTGTTAACTTCCACATGAAGCTGCACTCACTATATACTGTGATCTCATTAATTCAATTTGTGATCAGGGGCATGCTCTGGTGCCCTCACAGGTGACCACTAGTGTCCATTACTTAAGCGGCCATGCCCAGACGGGAAAAACATGGAAATAATAGTTTCACACATAGGACTGTAGTATTTTAGGGATGGGAATAGGAAAAATGGACTAGTTCCTCTGAGGACCATCACAAGGACCACAACAATATTGCTTAAATATATTTTGATGACTGCAATGAAAGGAAAGGAACTTGGTCTTAATATATTAGATGGCTTAAAAGTAGCCAAAAAAACAATGAATTGAAAGCTAGAAGGATACTTGGTTTTAAGGAGACTTAATAACAGAAAAGATTGGTACTTATAAGAAGGCTCAGTGACATTCATATGTATAGATTAGAAGGTAGAAGAGAGAGGGGGTATGAGGGAAAAACAGCATAAATAAGGGAAACATATGTTTTTTCAATTATATTTTAATGTATTTCCTTTAAATATATGAATACATATTATGAACAATACATTCCGGTTTTCACCTTAATATGAAGGTCACATACACAAGGATCATACATAAATTTCAATACATTTCATAAGAATAAAAGATAGAACATATAAATTACAAGAAGATATATATTAAGAAGGTATGAATAAATTAAAATGATAAAATACACTTTTAAATAGAGAGACTAAAGGGACCAGAATGCATTGCAAATCCAGAGCCATGACTGGGAATACCAGAATGCATTTTAGTAACCTTTAGTCTGTTGGCACTGTAGGAGGAGACTCAACACATAGGTAACTACACCATAAGTAATTTGACCCCTTAGAATCCATATTGAAAAATGTATGCCCCATGAAGATCTGCTTGTATTCAAAGATATAAATCAAACTCAAATCAGCTCTTATATTCTCTGAGGAAGACCTATTTGGATAAAACGCGTAGGTTTAATAACCCAACTACCTCTGGTTTGGCACTTAAAAAAATAGAATACAAAGTAAATTCAAATATAACTATATACAGACATCATATTTACATAGATGTGATGCTATAGGATAGGTTTATAGATGATATTTAGCCAAAGTATTGAATGCACATTTACACATTTTCCATCACCTCATTGGAGGACGTCTTTCTTGAGTGGAGCAGCATAAAAATTAACTGTTTTTTTATAATATTGTGGAAAGTTCTATTTTTTAAAAATTTGATAGGAAAGATATTATTATTTATCCATGCCAATTGTATAGAACTTGTCTATATTGGCTTACTACTCAACGTATGTTAAGATAAGTAACTACAATTTAACATTGTGTCTTTACCACTTGATCCTCTGACATAGTTGACATTTGAGATGGTTCAAGAGGTTCACATGAAATTACATGTTCAAAATTAGTGGTGCCAATAATACATAATATATTTAATCCACATCCCTTATGTCACTAAATATAGCAAATGGATGTATTTAATAGTTTATCTGTTAACAGTTGTATCTTGTCCATTGAGTATCCAATGATGTCTTCTTTTTTAGGTATTCGAGAGTTCATAATGGCCTTCACTATTGGCGTTGTATGAAATTAATTGTAGTATTGTAGTGATCTAGTAGAACCTTGTTCATTGAGTAACCACTGATGAGCATGATCGGTTATATTGGTATTGCCATTTTGTTGTATGGAATTGTGGAATTGTTGATGATATTTGATGTAATTCTTGAAGATTTCATATTGCAATACAGTTGATTAGCAGCATTATCCTCATATAAGTTAGGACAATGTGGTTTCTAGGAGTTTTATTTGCCAAATCCAAAGTGAGGGGCGTACGCTGATATTCCACCTTGGCTGTCATCCTCACGTTTACGACAACAAAATGGCTGCAAGAGAGAAATAGAAATGGAAATGAGTGTATATCCAGATCTAGACAGAGGCCAAGGCTATGGGACTAGAATGAATTGGAAATCCACAATGAATAGCAAACTAAGAAATGGAGAGACAAGGGCTATAGGGACCAGAATCCAGAAACAGATAAGGGCTCTTTGGGGACCCAGATACTGTTCAGCATCCAATGTATTAGACCGCCATATTGTAAAGATAGACATTGAGATAGACATTGAGAACTTACCAGGCAGCAGAGAGGGCACAATAGGCCGAGCAGAATCAGGGATACCATAACTAAGAGAGCGATTCCCCAACCGGGAACCTTGTCATCTGTAAGAAATAGAGAGATGTTACATGGAACATGTTCCTTTACATGTGTCATGTCAACGTATAGTAGTAGGTAAAGATGCTTGGAAAGATTGAAGGCACACAAAGAAGGTGGTGGCAGAGGTGGACATGGATAGATAAGAACTTTGGCTAAATGAATATGTGGTTTGTGGTATCAAAGTAGTGGTTGACAGATGTGCTTGGCGTGATGCCGTCCATATGGTCACAGAGAGTTAGACTTGACTAAACAACTAAACAGCAACTAAAGACTTGTATTTCAACCTATATGTATCAGACTTAGTTCATAACTCCCTATATCAGACAACTCGTAAGCAAAATGTATAATATATACATACCACGTGTAAAATTATTTGACTGTGCATCTGAAAAAAGGGAAAAAGAAATTAATTAAATTCAATTATAATTTTTTAATCATTTATTGCTACAGTACACATTCATGAGAACAGTGATTTGCATGGATATTAAAACATGTCTAACTTTGCTATGGGTTTGTCCTCAGGTCTTAGTTAGCTGTCTCTTCCTTTTATTCCTCGGTCTCTCCTCTACCATCCTTCAACTCTCCATCCTTAACATTTCCTTCTGTGCCTCTCCCTTTTTCATTGTGTTTTCCCTCATCCTCCTTCCTAAAACATATACTTGACAAGAGGTAAGCCCATCTATTCTACCCATTCTCTCAACCTAGAAGCTGATATTCCTCCTTGGCAGTTGTCCTCATGTTTACGATGACAAAATGGCAGAAAAAAGACCACATTTTGTACCCATTTTCTCAACTTTTTTAGTTTTAATTAGATCCCGGTATAGCTCTATTCCCCCTTCTGGATCGGTATCATGTCATGGTAAATAGACTTGTGTACCTCAATGAAGATGTGAGCTTTAACAAGATGGGCAGCGGTGGGCAGTGGTCCACTGCAGAAGAAACTGACAACCTCCTCCAGTATCTTTCCCAAGAAGGAATGAGCACAACCAGACACAACCTTGGCGTGCTGCTGTCCATATGGTCACAGAGAGTCGGACATGACTGAACAACCAAACAATAAAAATAGCCCTATTCTTAACTCGGACATGCTTGATTTGCTTTATTTCCACAGCCATTGCTGTTCCACATATTAATGTCCTGGTGACAATGCACCATTTTAGTTTCCCATTTTAGTCGCCATCCTTAAGTTGACCTCCTTTGAATTGTCTCTAATTTTTTCATATCCATTTGGAGATCCAGTCTCAGAACTGGACACAATATCTAGGTGAGGTCTCACTAGAGGTCTTTAAAGTAACATTAATACCAACCTTATTCTACTGCCAATTCCTCATCCATTATAACCAAGTATCCAACTGGCTTCTCCTATAGTGTTGTTGCATTGTGTTGGCTACTTTCCCATGTCTCTTCTTCGGCTACTAATAATGTCCATCTCATTCTCTCTTCCTATTCTCTTTCTCCCCACTCTTATTCCTCCACTTGCATCTCTTCCTCCTTATTCCTTCCCACTCCTCCTTCTCCCTTACCTGTTGGCTGCAGATTCAGCACCATACAGACCCCCAAGACCACCAGTCCAGCTTTACACAGAGTCTGTTCCATTGCCATGGCTGAGCTATTGACCACTCCAAGAACCGGTGCTATTGAAGAAAGATTTCCAACACTCTGATATCTTCTCCCGGTAACCTTGTACCTTATATACTTACCACAGACAGGAAAAGCAATGAAATTTATGATCCGTGCGTAATTTTATAGGAGCTTGTAAAATATTGAGTAAATTTACGAGGCTGTGTGTTTACATTATTTCTATTTCATTTTATATGTATGTTATTAATTGCTTAGGAGTAACCTGAATTCCTCCTAGACAATTCACTACAAGTTTTTAAGAACTATATATATAATACCAATAAATGTCTGATTATATGCGCATGCTCAAAAATGTAACTCATTGCTCTATCTATCTATCTATCTATCTATCTATCTATCTATCTATCTATCTATCTATCTTTCTATCTCTCCATCCACCCATCCATCCCTTTATCTACCTGTCTATCCACCCATCCACCCATCTGTCTATTTATCCATCCATCCACCCATCTATCTATCTATCTATCTATCTATCTATCTATCTATCTATCTATCTATCTATCTATCTATCCATCTATCTATCTATCTATCTATCTATCTATCTATCTATCTATCTATCTATCTATCCACCCATCTGTATCTGTCTATTTATCCATCCATCCATCTATCTATCTATCTATCTATCTATCTATCTATCTATCTATCTATCTATCTATCCACCGACCCATCCATCTGTCTATTTATCCATCCATCCATCCACCCATCTATCCATTTATCTATCTATCTATCTATCTATCTATCTATCTATCTATCTATCTATCTTTCTATCTCTCCATCCACCCATCCATCCCTTTATCTACCTGTCTATCCACCCATCCACCCATCTGTCTATTTATCCATCCATCCACCCATCTATCTATCTATCTATCTATCTATCTATCTATCTATCTATCTATCTATCCATCTATCTATCTATCTATCTATCTATCTATCTATCTATCCACCCATCTGTATCTGTCTATTTATCCATCCATCCATCTATCTATCTATCTATCTATCTATCTATCTATCTATCTATCTATCTATCTATCTATCTATCTATCCACCGACCCATCCATCTGTCTATTTATCCATCCATCCATCCACCCATCTATCCATTTATCTATCTATCTATCTATCTATCTATCTATCTATCTATCTATCTATCTATCTATCTATCTATCTATCTATCTATCTATTTCATGGTTGTATAAGGGGCCATTAGCCAAAGCAGAGGCAGATTTATGCATCACATATTGTTTATCTTTATTACACTTGTCTCCCTCCTCCCTTCCTCTACTACGCTCCCATGTTTTCCTCCCTGAATCCCCATCACTTTGTCTGCTCTATCCCATATTTTTTCTCCTGTATCTCCATTTCTTCCTCTTTTATACACCCAACTCTTCTTCTCTTACTGTCATGTCTCTTCCTATACTATATTTTCCATGTCTTCCTTTCTTGCACCACCATTTCTTCCTCTCGTATATCTCCTCTCTCTCCATCTCCTTTATCCCCTTCTCTTACTCTCCTATATCCAACATCTTTTCTTTCCTCTATTCCCATCTCGTCCCCCCCCGTACCCCCATCTTTTCCTATATTGCATTACCATCTCTGCTTTCCTGTATTCATATCTCTTCCTCTCCCTGCATTTGCATCTATATCTCCATCTCTTCCTCTCCTATATCCCCATCTCTTCTAAATTGTATTCATATCTCATCATGTCCTATATTTCTCATCTTTTACTCTCTTACATACCCATCTTTTTCTCTTTCGTAACCACATCTCTTCCCCTCCTATATCCCCATCTCTTCCTTTCTTGCATTCCCATCTCTTCTATATTGTATCCATATCTCTTCCTGCCCTATGTTTCTCATCTCTTACTCCCCTATATCTCTCATCTCATCATCTCTTCCATTCCCATCTCCTCCCCACTCTTCCTCTCCTATATTCATATCTCTTTTGCTCATATATTTTCCACCTATCTCTACCTCTCCTTCATCCCTCATCTCTTCCTCTCCTGTATCCCCATCTCTCCCTCTTTTGCATTCCAATTTCTTCAATCCTGTATTAATATTTCTTCATCAAGTATATTTCCATCTCATCCTTCTCTGTATACCTCACCTCCTCCTCTCCTATATTCATATATCTTCCTATATTTCCATCTCTTCCTCTCGTATATCCTGATCTCTTCCTCTCTTTCATTCCCATCTCTTCCTCTCATGAGTTCCAATCTACTTATCCTGTATACATATCTCCTCCTCTCCCGTATGTTCCATCTCCTCCTCTTCTGTATCCTCATCACATTCTCTCCTATATCCCTATGTTGTCCTCCTCTGTATCCCCCACCTCCTCCTCTCCTATATTCTTATCTCTTCCTCTCCTATATCACCATCTTTCCCGTTTATGCATTCCAATCTACTCATCCTGTATACATATCTCCTCCCCTCCTGTATGTTCCATCTCGTCCTCTCCTGTATCCCCATCTCTTCCTCTCATGCATTCCAATCTACTCCTCCTGTATACATATCTCCTCCTCTCCCATATGTTCCATCTCCTCCTCTCCTGTATCCTCATCACATTCTCTCCTAAATCCCTACCTTGTCCTCCTCTGTATCCCCCACCTCCTCCTCTCCTATATTCATATCTCTTCCTCTCCTATATCCCCATCTCTTCCTCTCATGCGTTCCTATTTACTCATCCTGTATACATATCTCCTCCTCTCCTGTATGTTCCATCTCGTCCTCTCCTGTATTCTCATCACGTTCTCTACTATATCCCTATCTTGTCCTCCTCTGTATCCTCCCCCTCCTGCTCTCCTATATTCATATATCTTCCTCTCCTATATTTTCCATCTCTTCCTCTCCTATATCCTGATCTCTTCCTCTCTTTCATCCCCATCTCTTAATCTCATGAGTTCCAATCTACTCTTCCTGTATACATATATCTTCCTCTCCTGTATGTTCCATCTCATCCTCTCCTGTATCCTCATCACATTCTCTCCTGTATCCCTATCTTGTCCTCCTCTTTATCCCCCACCTCCTCCTATCCTATATTGATATATCTTCATCTCCTATATCCTGGTCTCTTCCTCTCTTTCCTCCCCATCTCTTCCTTTCATGCATTCCAATCTACTCAATCCTGTATACATATCTCTTCCTCTCTTCTATTTTCGATCTCTTCCACTAGTATCCCCATTACATTCTCTACTGTATCCCCATCTCGTCCTCCTCTGTATCGCCCAACTCTTTCTCATTTCTATCTCCATCCCTTCGTCTTTCCATAAGAAGACCTCACCTACAATACATTGTCCAGTTATTACGTTAAGATGTATAGCATAGAGGAGAGACGGGAGTGGGGGCTATGGCAGAAACCTTCAATGGATTTAATAAAGTTCAGGAGATACGTGTCTTCTACAAAAGTAGGAGAACATAATGTGGTCATGGTCTGACGTTGGAAGGTGGAATATTTAGGTGGAATATAAATGTGAAAGTAATATGGATAATGGAAATCAAGCATGCCTGGAATATACATTAATGTACCCAGTGGACTCATTAAGGTCTAGGCTGCTAACACTGTTCTTCTATAGGTGCATCAAACCTCTGATGTGCGGCTGGTCTCTTCTCTTCATTTTGGATTTTATTGAATCGAACACCATGAATTTGAGGAAGAACAATCCTGAGATGGTTGGCATTCCTTTCCTCCCTCTTTTATATGTCCTTAATTGTCTATGTCATATCAGGATGGTCAACCTGAAACTTCTTTTCCAGGTAATTCTGGTTTGTAGAAGCCTAGAAAGGGCAGTTCCGTCTTTGAGATGGCTGGGGGAATGTGGCCAGTCTTGGTAATTTCCAAGTTGGGTGACCATTTAAAGGGATATGGAAGGTTCCCTGTTTTTAATATACAAATAAACGACATAGTACTTATTTGCATATCTAAACATCATCGCATTAACAAGTGCTTTGATTTTAATCACTAAAAACTTCCAAATAGTCTCAACAAAGCTCTCCCCAGCAGTTTAAAGTGTACCTATTGGTACTAACCAATCACAGACTATTTCTCAACAGCATGTTTAAATGCTGCTGAGATACCATATGTGATTGACTAGAACATCTAGTACCGATAGAGACACTGTGTACATGAGGGGAGACCTTTGTAGCAACTATTTGGAAGGTTTCAGTGAGTACAAATAAAGCTTTCAAGCCCTTGTTAATACAATTATGTTTAGATTTGCAAATAGATGCTTTATTTTAATATTAAAATAAGGAAACTGCCAATATCCCTTTAACAGTGCAATGTGACCGATACTGGATCCATATTCTGCAATACAAAGACAATGCAGAGGTCCAGGTTTATATTTATTAATATTTAGGCTGAGATTGTTGAAAACATGAGATAGTAAGACAATAGAGACAGAAGGAAGGAAGAAGGAAGAAAGGCAGAAAGGAAAAAAGGGGAGGAAGGCGCTCATCGCCAGGCCCGGATGGTGGAGGGGGGGGGGTGAGGTTCTCAATTAGCCCCAAAGGCGTTCATCGCAAGGCCTGCAAGTTGTGGGTTTGCACAAGGCCTGCAATGAGCGAAGGTGCTCATTGCAAGGCCCGCAATAGGCCCAGGAACGCCATTTTTGAACGCCATTTTTTTTCAAGACCGTACCTCGGAAGCCGTTTGGAGGCCGCAAAAAGACCTATTGAATAGCAATTAGCTTGCAACATACTTACGGGCTCCCTGCCTCTCCGTCTGTGTCCATTGTGGCCCTTGCCTATCCCCCTGGGCCGATTGCAGGCCTCACAGGCCCACAAGGTAGAGGGGGGACAGGCCAGGCCCTCAATGGGCACAGGGGGAGAGGCAGGGAGCCTGTAAGTAGGTTGTAAGCTAATTTGCTATTCATTTGGCATCTTCTTGCAGGCTCCGAACGGCTTCCGAGTTACAGACTTGAAAAAAAATGGCAAAGGTTAAACCCGTAACTAACAGTCTGGCCAACAAATCACATTTTCCAAGCAAATGAGACAGAGGGAGAGGGGGGCAAAGAGAGACTGGAGAGGGAGAGGGGGGAAAGAGACACAGGGGAGGGTGTAAAGGGGAAAGAGACACAGGAGAGGGGTAGAGGGGGGCAAAGAGACACGAGAGGGAGAGGGGGGAAAGAGACATGTGGGTGAGAAATGGGGGAGAGGGGGGAAAAGAGACACGAGAGGGGGAAAGAGACACAGGGGTGATAGAGAGGGGGAAATAGACACAGGGGAGGGAGAGCAGGGCAAAGAGACACATGAGAGGGAGGGGGGAAAGACACAAAGGAGGGAGAGCAGGGCAAAGAGACACAGGGGAGGTAGAAGGGGGAAAGAGACACAAAGGGGGGAGGTGGGAGAGACACAAGGGAGGAAGAGGGGGGAAGAGACACAGGGGAGGGAGAGGGGGGGAAGAGACACAGGGGAGGGGGAAAAGACACAGGGGAAGGAGAGCGGGGCAAAGAGACACAGGGGAGGTAGAGGGGGAAAGAGACACAGGGGAGGGAGGCTGGAAGAGACACAGGAGAGGGAGGGGGTGAAACACAGGGGAGGAAGAGGGGAGGAAGAGACACAGGGGAGGGGGAAAAGAGACACAGGGGAGGGAAAGGTGGGGAAAGAGACACAGGGGAGGAAGAGAGGGGAAAGAGACACAGGGGTGGGAGGGGGGAAAGAGACACAGGGGAGGGAGGGGGAAAGAGACACAGGGGAGGGAGGGGGGAAAGACACAGGGGAGGGAGTGGCGGAAGAGACACAGGGGGAGGAGAGAAAAAGAAGAAAGGTAGGGTGAAAGGTAGGAAGCATATAATAAAGGGAGAGAAGGAAGGAAGGAAGGAAGGAAGGAAGGAAGGAAGGAAGGAAGGAAGGAAGGAAAAATAAGAAAGGGAGGAAGAAAAGTAAGAACAAAATAATGAAGGAAAGGGAGAAGGTTGAAGGTAGGAAAATGTAAGCAAGGAAGTGTGAAAGACAGAAAGAAAGAAAGAAAGAAAGAAAGAAAGAAAGAAAGAGGGAACAAATACAAAGTGTGTAAATGTAGTTGTCGATACTATTAGAGACCTGGACAATGCAGAGATTACCATTTTGTCCAGGTTTATATTTATTTATATTTATGATGAGTTTGTTGAAAAATTGAGATAGAAAAACAAAAAGGCAAAAAGGAAGGCAGGGAAAAAGAAGAAAGGAAGAGACAAAGTAGCAGGTAAAAAATGAAGGGGAGGAAGGAAGGAATTGGAGGAAGAAAAGAGGAAAGGACAGAAGTAATAAAGGAAGAAAGAAGAAAGACAGATGGACATTTCTTAAGAGGAGAAATGCAATTGTGCAAAGCATTGAGAAGGAGCAAGAGGAGAAAGATGAGAGATGGAAAAATTGTGATTCAGGCAGAGGAAAAGAAGGAAGGTAAAAAGGGATGGAGAAAAGTATGAAAAAATAATGAAGGAAGGGGAGGGAGGAAGTAAGGAAGGAAGGAATGAGAGGAAGGAGAGGAAAAAGGGAAGGAAGGAACATAGGAAAAAAAGACTGGGAGGGAGAAATTAGGAAGGGGAGCAAGGAAGGAGGGAAGGAAGGATGGAAGGAAGAAAAAGGAAGGAAAGAAGAAAGTGAGAAAGGGAGGGAGAAAAATAGGAAGCAAATAATGAAGGAAGGGGAGGAAGGGGAGGAATAAAAGATAGAAAGGAAGGAAGGAAGGAAAAAGAAAGAGAGATGGAAGAAATAATAGATTATACATGTAATTATGCAAAGGATTGAGAGGAGCAGAAGACTGAGAAAAAGGAAAGGAATGAAGAATGGAAGTGAGAAAGAAGTGAGAAGCAAGGGAAGCAAGGAAGGAAGGAAGAAAGAAAGGAAGGAATCAAGGAAGGAGGAAGGGAGGGGAAAAAGTAGGAAGCAAACAATGAAGGAAGGGGGGAAGGAAGGGAGGAAGGGGAGGAATAAGACAGGAAGGAAGGAAGGAAAGAAAAAGAATGATAGATGGAAGAAATAATAGTTTACACATGTAATTGTGCAAAGGATTGAGAGGAGCAGTAGACGATTGAGAAATAGGAAAGGAATGAAGAATGGAAGTGAGAAAGAAAGAAAGAAAGAAAGAAAGAAAGAAAAAAAGAAAGAAAGAAAAAGAAAGATGGAACAAATAGAAAGAGCATACATGTAATTGTGCAAGAGACTGAGAGGGAGGAGTAGAAGAGAGGTGAGAGAGAGGAAAATTGTGATTGTGAAAGAAGAAAGGAATGTGTGACAGCATGTAGAGGTGTATGAGGCTAAAGGGAGGAATGTGTGAGACAGAAAGATGGAATGTGAGAAAGAAAGGAAGGGAATGTGATAGAAAGAGAGCATCAGAGAGTGGAAGAATAAGAGAGAAACAATAATATAGAGGAAGAGAAAGCAAAAGAAGGGGAGAATGAAAGATAGTAACGTCTATATCTCTACTCAGAGAGAGAAAGATAAGCAGACAAATAGAGTATATGAGATGAAGAAGAAAAAATGAGAGACAGAGACCATGAAAAGGAGAGAGACACAATGAGAAAGAGAAAGTATGAGCGATAAAGAGAGATAGAGACCATGAGAGAGAGAGAGAATAAGAAAGAGAGAGGGACCAAGGGGGAGAGGAGGGGAGATAGGGGGCTTGGTCAGTACTTGGTTGGGAGACTACCTAAGAATACCAGGAACTGTATGCTGTGGCCCAATGGAGAAGTAATGGCAGCCCACTCCATTATTTCTACAATGAAAACCAAATGGATCACCATGATCATGGACATAGAGATGTGCCCTGTGTGTTATGGTTCATGAGGTCACGACTGAATGATAAAACAACAACAAAAGAATGATTGATCAATACTGCAGGAAACTAAACCAAAATGTTCACTGGAAGATATGATCATGAGGCTAAAATATTTTGGCCATATCATAAGAAGACGTTGGGAAAGATTGGTGGCACATGACGAAGAGGAGAGCTGAGTTGGAGATAAATAGATGAAGTAATTAAATTAATTAAATGAATAAACATGAGCTCAGAGGATGCTGTTTTCTAACGTGTTGAGGTCCATATGGTCACAAGATAGTTGGACTTGACTAAAAGACTAAACAACAACAACAAAGGAATAATCTGATTATCCGCCTGAGAGGATCAGATCATTTTGTTTACTATTGGGACATCCTTTTATTATTTCTCCATCACTTGAATGAGTTAAGCATTAACCCATTGGTAGCTGGGAAGAATTATACTTTCTTCATTGGTGTCAGTGGCTTTTATTTTAATAAAAACGATATGATAGTCCACTCCAGGGGTATAGGAGCCAGAATAATTCTGGGGGAGATACAGTTCATTGTATACACAGGCCGTAAAATAGCTTATATATACATACATGCATCTTACACCCATGTTTAAATCATTTTTATAAGATTCCTGGACCCTTCCATTGCTCCCCCACCTCCTTATCTGATAGTGGTTTTGTATTAGTGGTCAGTGGTGGAAGGAAGTGATGCATGATATATATCAGCCAATTCCTTTGGGATTAGGGGTTTAGTCAACGGAGTTTCTCTTTATGTATATTCACGTGGATTCCTAATCATAGCTAAATAATAAGTAATATATGAGTAATATATAATTATAGGACTATGGGATAGGAATCTCGATGACTAATAACCTATGTGCGCTATTGAGAACGGTGTAGAATTCTTGACACAGTTAAAGAAACGTTGTAAAAAACATGATATATTGACAATAGCATCACCTCATTCCAGTTGGATGGGTCCAGAAAGGCATGGCCAAAGATATTCTCAACATGTAAGAAATTAAAATAACTAAACCATTGACTGATCTAATGGTATACAAACAAAATATTCGTATTTGTCTGGATTCAGCAAGTATGGTGTTGGACGTAGATTGAACATACCTACATCATCCTTGGGTGTTGTGCCCTCAGTTACTCCCTAGGCATCAATTACTATGTCACTATTCTTTTTCTAGGTCCCCAACTGGGCATCTCACTCTAGCCGTACTCTTCGTTAGTGTGTAGGATGGCTTATTCCAGGTCAAAGATGCACAGACCCTCACAAGTGATACAAACTGCATTAGAAAACTGACCAGCCATTTCCCAATCAAGGCTCTAGATAATCCAACTATTATATGTCTATATATCTTATCTTGACTTTTGACCTCTACTTGTGGACCTCAGCATTTCTCCTGGTTTCTGCCTGTCTCCACCTATTCACCCTGATCCCACTCACTCTAAATGTCCCTGCCACTAACCTTGGTTATCTTAAAGACCACTCTTCTGCCATGAGAACATGGGCCTTATTTCAAGATATGTCTACTAATTGGCTCATGAGTCCTTGTTCAGTTGAGCAACAATCAGTATTACCAATGTCATAAAATGTTATTCAACATAACGTTATCATATACTGTATATCATATAACACATATATAGTTGTGAGCATGCGAGTTGTTGCTAACGTTTGCGGGGGCCGCGGCTCGCACAGCGAGGGCAGTCGGCGAGGGCCTCAGTTGCTGGCATGGAGCGCCTTCGGCGCTCCATGCCAGAAACTGCGACCCTCGCAAACTTTACATCGCAACGCAAACAACACGACACACCAATTACGACCCTCACAAACTTTTCCTCGCAACGCAAACAACATACGACACATGTTAACACACATTACGACCTCGCAACACTCGGACGCAACTCGCGAACATTACAAAATTCAAAACACAATACATACACACAGCACATACATAAAAAACTTACCTACAGCAACAGGGAGCATCCAGGACCTCAGAAAACCAACTTACATCTTGATTTCACTCAAAATAAAAGAGTTTACACACAAAAAAATGTGATAAGCGACAAAAAAAATGGCCGCCGAGCAAAACGAAAACGAGGCTACACACGCAAACACTATACGAGACACGTTAGCACACATTACGACCTCGCAAAAATCGGACGCAACACGCAAACATAAAATCATTTAAAACACAATAAATACACCCAACACACACATAAAAAGCTTACCTACAGCAAGAGAACCCATCCAGCACCTCAAAAAAGCAACTTACACCTTCATTTCAATAAAAATAAAAGAGTTTAGACACTAATAAAATCGCTAAGCGAGACGAAAACGAGGCTACAGCACTCTAAACACGCAAAACACCACAAGAAACTCGCAAAACACCACTAAGCACCTACGGATAATCCGCGAAGACGCATACCACAGATTACCCGCCATTTTATGCCAATGCGGAAGTACACCACTACGCTAACGGTTTCGTCTCGCGCACGCACAGTGTTACACTGCACACATTCACCACGCTTACACAGCAGCTCCACACCACTAATGCTGCAGCAACATCAAAACACATTCACAGCTCTTCAACACAATGCTTTAAAATAGGTAAAGTATATTCATTTATTAATGTATTATATATTTCATTATTACACACCAAACAGCATTAGCTCACTTACAATTTCATTGCCGTCATTTTTTGACGGGCAATTTGGTAGTATATATATAGTTGTCGTAATTACGAGATTGTGTGTAACTCTATCAAATTATGGGTTTGCGCATGCGCAAACTCGCAATACCGACAACTATATATGAGATGAGCATGCGCAATGTTCGGTGTGAGAGGGAGAGGGGGAAAGGAGACACATGGAAAGGGAGAGAGGGAGAAAGGAGACATACAGGAGGGAGAGGGGGAAAGGAGAGACAGGGGAGGGGAGGGGGAAAGAAGACACATGGAAAGGGAGAGAGGGGGAAAGGAGACACACAGTAGGGAGAGGGGGAAAGGAGAGACAGGGGAGGGGGAAATGAGACACAGGGGAGGGAGAGGGGGAAGGAGACACAGGGGATGAGAGGGGGGAACAGACACAGGGGAGGGAGAGGGGGGGACAGACATAGGGGAGGGAGAGGGGGGAGAGACACAGGGGAGAGAGAGGGAGGAACAGACACAGGGGAGGGAGAGGGAGGGGGAACAGACACAGGGGAGGGAGAGGGGGAAGAGACACAGGGGAGGAAGAAGAGACACAGGAGAGGGAGAGGGGGGAGAGACACAGGGGAAGGGAGAGAGGTGGAAGGGACACAGGGGAGGGAGACGGGGGAAACACATGGGAAGGGGAAGGTGGGAAGAGACATGGGAGAGGGGGTAGGACACACAGGGGAGGGGGGAGAGACACAGGGGAGCGAGAGGTTAGGAACAGACACAGGGGAGGGAGGGGGAGAAAGGAGGGAGAGGGGGAAAAAGAAGATGAAGAGGGGGAAAGGATGCTCAGGAGAGGGAGAGGGGGAAAGGAGAAACACGGGAGGGAGAGGGGGGAAGGAGACACAGGGGAATGAGAGGGGGAAGAGAAAAAAGGGAGGGGGAGGAGACACAGGGGAGGGAGACAGGGGGAAGAGAAACATGGGGGTGGACAGACACAGGGGAGGGAGAGGGAGGGGAAGAGACACAGGGGAGGGTGAGGAGGAAAGAGACATAAGGGAGGGAGAGGGGGAAGATACACAAGGGAGGGAGAGTGGGGAAAGAGGGGGAAGAGAAACAGGAGAGGGAGAGGGGGAAAGGAGGCACAGGAGAGGGGGGAAGGAGACACACAGGAAGGAGAGGGGGAAGGAGACACAGGGGAGGGAGAGAGGGAAAGAGATACAGGGGAGGGAAGGGGAAGAGACAGAAAACACAATGTATAACACTATATCATGCCGTCATTTTTGACGGGCAAGTCGCTAGTATTCCATGTGGGGCAATATTGGGGAGAAGTTACCAGTTTCCCTGTTTTTTTATTCTCAAAATAGCTTTTTGAGTTTTTACCAGCTGCTATAATGTGCGATCTATTATATTCGTGCCTCTAAGTCCTCTAAAACTCTATAAAGAGGCTTTGTGACATTAGAACTGAAGATCTCCTTCCAATACCTCTCTAACTTTACTTTAAGATAACATAGAGGATACTATAGGAAACAACCCTAGATGTTCGTCGTGTACCCTACCAAGATATGATTTTGCTGCTGGTGGTTGACCTATGGAATTAAGTAGACGTGTATAGTATAGACGTTTATAGTGTACCCTACCAAGATATGATTATGATGCTGGTTGTTGACCTATGAAATGAAGTAGACGTTTAAAGTGTAGACGTTTATAGTGTACCCTACCAAGATATGATTATGATTCTGGTGGTTGACCTATAAAATGTAGCATAATAATAAACTAGGCTCCCAAACAAGAGTTCAGATTAGTTGGCATAAGAGTAATCTGAACCTTAATGGATCAATTGGAGGCAACATCGGTCACATGGTAATCAGAATTAATAGCAAAAGGTTGAAGAAGAAGTCAATCATAAATCTTTGGTGATGATCAGAGGTAAAAACGTGAAGACTAAATAATAGAATAGCACATTGGTGGATCAGCTAGAACTTGTATTTGGATATTGGACAATCAGAATAATGTCTCTTTGTACTCAGGAGCGTTTCCACCAAAATTGACTCCAACTACATCAGTCTACGTGGGTCTTTTCCATCCATTTGGATGATACACTAGATATTACTAGTGTAATATGCTTATCTGGGGTGATATATAAGTGATGGCCTAATCCATTCAAGCAGGGATGATATGGACAAGGGCACAAGTCCTAACATTATTTTTGGGAATCAAACTCAACGTATGCCAAACTATGGAGGTGGAAATGGCATACAAACACAATTGGGTAAGGGTTCGGAATATTTGTTGTTGTAATGGGATTTTTTCACTATTATGTTGCATTACGCACACAATGTTCTTATTAAAAGCCTTTTTTAAAGAAAAAAAACATTAAATATTGTCCAATATATCAAGACATAGCTATGGTACAATGTCTGCCGCCTTCCCATACTCAAATTCTTCATTAAAGGCATTTAATTACAGATTCAAGGCGTGCCACTGATCTAGTTTATGAGACTAATAAAATACTATTTTTGACAACCTAAATACAATTTAATTAGTTGGATATAATGACATAGAGATGTCACTGGTAGGATGGCAGGATAAAGAAGGGAAGGGCAAGGAAAAGAGCAAAGGGCAAGTGAGAGTAAGTGTAGGATAAGGTACATGCCAAGAAAAGAACGAAGAAAGAGAAAAAAAGAAATAAAAATAGAGTAAGGGAGAATATATAGAGAAAGAAAGAGAGGAAGAAATATAGTGAAAGAGAAAGAAGAGGATGTTTAAAGAGGCCGTGTATATGACAGTTTCATATAGATCCAGATTAACCTGTTCTGTAATGACATATAATATGTACTCTGTGTACAACATGCTTAGTAATTATCTTAAATAGTAGTTTTGTATGTTTGACATGGCCAATACACCCTGGTATGGAAGTTCAAGAAGCTTACAGACCATAGGAGGTGGGGTAAATATAGAGGGGAGAGAGAGAAAGAGAGAGGGAAGGAAGATATGGAGAGAAAGAGATGAATGAGAGAGGAGGAGAAGAGACTAATAGAAGAGAATAGGGAGGGAGAGAGAGAAAGTGGGTAGGGAGAGAGAAAGAGATAGCTGAGGAATACATGGAGAGAAAGAGAGGAGATGGATGAGAGAGGAGATGGAGAGATTACTAGAAGAGAGGGGAGGAGAGAGAGAAAGTGGGATGAGAGAAAGAGTGAGGAATACATGGAGAGAAAACGAGGAGCAGGAGAGGGATAGACCAATAGAAGAGAAGGAGGAAAAGAGATAACATGGGGGAAGAGAGAGAGGAAGACATAGAGATAGAGAGGAGATGAAAGAGCGAGGAGAGGGAGAGACCAATAGAAGTGAAGGTGGGAGAGTGATAACATGGCGAGAGAGAGAGAGGAAGACATAGAGATAGAGAGGAGATGAAAGAGCGAGGAGAGGGATAGACCAATAGAAGAGAAGGAGGAAGAGAGATAACATGGGGAGAAAGAGAGAAGAGAGGAAGACATAGAGATAGAGAGAGGAAATGAAAGAGCGAGGAGAGGGATAGACCAATAGAAGAGAAGGAGGAAGAGAGATAACATGGGGGGAGAGAGAGAGGAAGACATAGAGATAGAGAGGAGATGAAAGAGCGAGGAGAGGGAGAGACCAATAGAAGTGAAGGTGGGAGAGTGATAACATGGCGAGAGAGAGAGAGGAAGACATAGAGATAGAGAGGAGATGAAAGAGCGAGGAGAGGGATAGACCAATAGAAGAGAAGGAGGAAGAAAGATAACATGGGGGGAGAGAGAGAAGAGAGGAAGACATGGAGATAAAGAGAGGAAATGAAAGAGCGAGGAGAGGGAGAGACCAATAGAAGTGAAGGTGGGAGAGTGATAACATGGCGAGAGAGAGAGAGGAAGACATAGAGATAGAGAGGAGATGAAAGAGCGAGGAGAGGGATAGACCAATAGAAGAGAAGGAGGAAGAGAGATAACATGGGGGGAGAGAGAGAAGAGAGGAAGACATGGAGATAAAGAGAGGAAATGAAAGAGCGAGGAGAGGGAGAGACCAATAGAAGTGAAGGGGGGAGAGTGATAACATGGGGAGAGAGAGAGAGGAAGACATAGAGATAGAGAGGAGATGAAAGAGCGTGGAGAGGGAGAGACCGATAGAAGAGAATGAGGAAGAGAGATAACATGGGGAGAAAGAGAGGAAATGAAAGAGTGAGGAGAGGGAGAGACCAATAGAAGTGAAGGGGGGGAGAGTGATAACATGGGGAGAGAGAGAGAGGAAGACATAGAGATAGAGAGGAGATGAAAGAGCGAGGAGAGGGAGAGACCAATAGAAGAGAAGGAGGGAGAGAAATAACATGGGGAGAAAGAGAGAAGAGAGGAAGACATAGAGATAGAGAGAGGAAATGAAAGAGCGAGGAGAGGGATAGACCAATAGAAGAGAAGGAGGAAGAGAGATAACATGGAGAGAGAGTGAGGAGAGGAAGACATGGAGATAGAGAGGAGGTGAATGAGCGAGGAGAGGGAGAGACCAATAGAAGAGAAGTAGGGAGAGAAATAACATGGGGAGAGAGAAAGAGAGAGGAGAGGAAGACATGGAGAGAAAGAGAGAAGATGAATGAGCGAGGAAAGGGAGAGACCAATAGAAGAGAAGGAGGAAGAGAGATAACATGGGGAGAGAGAGAGAGGATGAAAGAGCGAGGAAAGGGAGAGACCAATAGAAGAGAAGGAGGAAGAGAGATACCATGGGGGGAGAGAGAGAAGAGAGGAAGACATGGAGATAAAGAGAGGAAATGAAAGAGTGAGGAGAGGGAGAGACTAATAGAAGTGAAGGGGGGAGAGTGATAACATGGGGAGAGAGAGAGGAAGACATAGAGATAGAGAGGAGATGAAAGAGCGAGCAGAGGGAGAGACCAATAGAAGAGAAGGAGGGAGAGAAATATCATAGAGAGAGAGAGAGGAGAGGAAGACATGGAGATAGAGAGGAGGTGAATGAGCGAGGAGAGGGCAAGACCAATAGAAGAGGAGGGAGAGAAATAACATGGGGAGAGAGAAAGAGAGAGGAGAGGAAGATATGGGGAAAAAGAGAGAAGATGAATGAGCGAGGAGAGGGAGAGACCAATAGAAGAGAAGGAGGGAGAGAGATAACATGCGGAGAAAGAGAGAAGAGAGGAGAGGAAGACATGGGGATAGAGAGGTGATAAAAGAGCGAGGAGAGGGAGAGACCGATGGAAGAGAAGGAGGGAGAGAAATAACATGGGGAGAGAGAGAGAGGATGAAAGAGCGAGGAGAGGGAGAGACTAATAGAAGTGAAGGGGGGAGAGTGATAACATGGGGAGAGAGAGAGGAAGACATAGAGATAGAGAGGAGATGAAAGAGCGAGCAGAGGGAGAGACCAATAGAAGAGAAGGAGGGAGAGAAATATCATAGAGAGAGAGAGAGGAGAGGAAGACATGGAGATAGAGAGGAGGTGAATGAGCGAGGAGAGGGAGAGACCAATAGAAGAGGAGGGAGAGAAATAACATGGGGAGAGAGAAAGAGAGAGGAGAGGAAGATATGGGGAAAAAGAGAGAAGATGAATGAGCGAGGAGAGGGAGAGACCAATAGAAGAGAAGGAGGGAGAGAGATAACATGGGAAGAAAGAGAGAAGAGAGGAGAGGAAGACATGGGGATAGAGAGGTGATAAAAGAGCGAGGAGAGGGAGAGACCGATGGAAGAGAAGGAGGGAGAGAAATAACATGGGGAGAGAGAGAGAGGATGAAAGAGCGAGGAGAGGGAGAGACCAATAGAAGAGAAGGAGGAAGAGAGATAACATGGGGGGAGAGAGAGAAGAGAGGAAGACATGGAGATAAAGAGAGGAAATGAAAGAGCGAGGAGAGGGAGAGACTAATAGAAGTGAAGGGGGGAGAGTGATAACATGGGGAGAAAGAGAGAAGAGAGGAAGACATAGAGATAGAGAGGAGATGAAAGAGCGAGCAGAGGGAGAGACCAATAGAAGAGAAGGAGGAAGAGAGATAACATGGGGAGAAAGAGAGAAGAGAGGAAGACATGGAAATAAAGAGAGGAAATGAAAGAGCGAGGAGAGGGAGAGACCAATAGAAGAGAAGGGGGGAGAGTGATAACATGGAGAGAGAGAGAGAGAGGATGAAAGAGTGAGGAGAGGGAGAGACCAATAGAAGAGAAGGAGGGAGAGAAATAACATGGAGAGAGAGAGAGGAGAGGAAGACATGGAGATAGAGAGGAGGTGAATGAGTGAGGAGAGGGCAAGACCAATAGAAGAGGAGGGAGATAAATAACATGGGGAGAGAGAAAGAGAGAGGAGAGGAAGATATGGGGAGAAAGAGAGAAGATGAATGAGCAAGGAGAGGGAGAGACCAATAGAAGAGAAGGAGGGAGAGAGATAACATGGGGAGAAAGAGAGAAGAGAGGAGAGGAAGACATGGAGATAAAGAGAGGAAATGAAAGAGCGAGGAGAGGGAGAGACCAATAGAAGAGAAGGAGGGAGAGAAATAACATGGGGAGCGAGAGAGGAAGACATGGAGATAAAGAGAGGAAATTAAAGAGCTAGGAGAGGGAGAGACTAATAGAAGAGAAGGAGGGAGAGATAACATACAGAGAAAGAGAGAAGAGAGGAAGACATGGAGATAAAGAGAGGAAATGAAAGAGCGAGGAGAGGGAGAGACTAATAGAAGAGAAGGAGGGGGAGAGATAACATGGAGAGAAAGAGAGAAGAGAGGAAGACATGGAGATAAAGAGAGGAAATGAAAGAGCGAGGAGAGGGAGAGACCAATAGAAGAGAAGGGGGGAGAGAAATAACATGGGGGGAGAGAGAGGAGAGAGGAAGACATGGAAATAAAGAGAGGAAATGAAAGAGTGACGAGAGGGAGAGACCAATAGAAGAGAAAGAGGGAGAGAAATAACATGGGGAGAAAGAGAGAAGAGAGGAAGACATGGAGATACAGAGTGGAAATTAAAGAGCGAGGAGAGGGAGAGACCAATAGAAGAGAAGGAGGGAGAGAAATAACATGGGGAGAGAGAGAGAGGAAGACATAGAGATAGAGAGGAGATGAAAGAGCGTGGAGAGGGAGAGACCGATAGAAGAGAATGAGGAAGAGAGATAACATGGGGAGAAAGAGAGAGGAAGACATAGAAATAGAGAGGAGATGAAAGAGCGAGGAGAGGGAGAGACCAATAGAAGAGAAGGAGGGAAAGAAATAACATGGGGAGAAAGAGAGAAGAGAGGAAGACATGGAGATAAAGAGAGGACATGAAAGAGCGAGGAGAGGGAGAGACCAATAGAAGAGAAGGAGGGAGAGAAATAACATGGGGAGAGAGAGAGAGGAAGACATAGAGATAGAGAGGAGATGAAAAAGCGAGGAGAGGTATAGACCAATAGAAGAGAAGGAGGGAGATAAATAACATGGGGAGCGAGAGAGGAAGACATGGAGATAAAGAGAGGAAATGAAAGAGCTAGGAGAGGGAGAGACTAATAGAAGAGAAGGAGGGGGAGAGATAACATACAGAGAAAGAGAGAAGAGAGGAAGACATGGAGATAAAGAGAGGAAATGAAAGAGCGAGGAGAGGGAGAGACCAATAGAAGAGAAGGGGGGAGAGAAATAACATGGGGGGAGAGAGAGGAGAGAGGAAGACATGGAAATAAAGAGAGGAAATGAAAGAGTGACGAGAGGGAGAGACCAATAGAAGAGAAAGAGGGAGAGAAATAACATGGGGAGAAAGAGAGAAGAGAGGAAGACATAGAGATAGAGAGTGGAAATGAAAGAGCGAGGAGAGGGAGAGACTAATAGAAGTGAAGGGGGGAGAGTGATAACATGGGGAGAAAGAGAGAGGAAGACATAGAAATAGAGAGGAGATGAAAGAGCGAGGAGAGGGAGAGACCAATAGAAGAGAAGGAGGGAAAGAAATAACATGGGGAGAAAGAGAGAAGAGAGGAAGACATGGAGATAAAGACAGGACATGAAAGAGCGAGGAGAGGGAGAGACCAATAGAAGAGAAGGAGGGAGAGAAATAACATGGGGAGAGAGAGAGAGGAAGACATAGAGATAGAGAGGAGATGAAAAAGCGAGGAGAGGTATAGACCAATAGAAGAGAAGGAGGGAGAGAAATAACATGGGGAGAAAGAGAGAAGAGAGGAAGACATGGAGATAAAGAGAGGCAATGAAAGAGTGACGAGAGGGAGAGACCAATAGAAGAGAAAGAGGGAGAGAAATAACATGGGGAGAAAGAGAGAAGAGAGGAAGACATGGAGATACAGAGTGGAAATGAAAGAGCGAGGAGAGGGAGAGACCAATAGAAGTGAAGGGGGGAGAGTAATAACATGGGGAGAAAGAGAGAAGAGAGGAAGACATGGAGATACAGAGTGGAAATGAAAGAGCGAGCAGAGGGAGAGACCAATAGAAGAGAAGGAGGGAGAGAAATAACATGGGGAGAGAGAGAGGAGAGGAAGACATGGAGATAGAGAGGAGGTGAATGAGCGAGGAGAGGGAGAGACCAATAGAAGAGAAGGAGGGAGAGAAATAACATGGGGAGAGAGAAAGAGAGAGGAGAGGAAGATATGGAGAGAAAGAGAGAAGATGAATGAGCGAGGAGAGGGAGAGACCAATAGAAGAGAAGGAGGGAGAGAAATAACATGGGGGGAGAGAGAGAGGAAGACATAGAGATAGAGAGGAGATGAAAGAGCGAGGAGAGGGAGAGACCAATAGAAGAGAAGGAGGGAGAGAAATAACATGGGGAGAAAGAGAGAAGAGAGGAAGACATGGAGATAAAGAGAGGCAATGAAAGAGTGACGAGAGGGAGAGACCAATAGAAGAGAAAGAGGGAGAGAAATAACATGGGGAGAAAGAGAGAAGAGAGGAAGACATGGAGATAAAGAGAGGCAATGAAAGAGTGACGAGAGGGAGAGACCAATAGAAGAGAAAGAGGGAGAGAAATAACATGGGGAGAAAGAGAGAAGAGAGGAAGACATGGAGATAAAGAGAGGCAATGAAAGAGTGACGAGAGGGAGAGACCAATAGAAGAGAAAGAGGGAGAGAAATAACATGGGGAGAAAGAGAGAAGAGAGGAAGACATGGAGATACAGAGTGGAAATGAAAGAGCGAGGAGAGGGAGAGACCAATAGAAGTGAAGGGGGGAGAGTAATAACATGGGGGGAGAGAGAGGAGAGGAAGACATGGAGATAGAGAGGAGGTGAATGAGCGAGGAGAGGGAGAGACCAATAGAAGAGAAGGAGTGAGAGAAATAACATGGGGAGAGAGAAAGAGAGAGGAGAGGAAGATATGGAGAGAAAGAGAGAAGATGAATGAGCGAGGAGAGGGAGAGACCAATAGAAGAGAAGGAGGGAGAGGAATAACATGGGGGGAGAGAGAGAGGAAGACATAGAGATAGAGAGGAGATGAAAGAGCGAGGAGAGGGAGAGACCAATAGAAGAGAAGGAGGGAGAGAAATAACATGGGGGGAGAGAGAGAGGAAGACATAGAGATAGAGAGGAGATGAAAGAGCGAGGAGAGGGAGAGACCAATAGAAGAGAAGGAGGGAGAGAAATAACATGGAGAGAGAGAGGAAGACATAGAGATAGAGAGGAGATGAAAGAGCGAGGAGAGGGAGAGACCAATAGAAGAGAAGGAGGGAGAGAAATAACATGGGG
Organism: Discoglossus pictus; assembly: GCA_027410445.1. Taxonomy (NCBI): domain Eukaryota; kingdom Metazoa; phylum Chordata; class Amphibia; order Anura; family Alytidae; genus Discoglossus; species Discoglossus pictus. The sequence continues at coordinate 14,993,682 of CM050170.1, forward strand.
GGAGAGAGGAAGACATGGGGCTAAAGAGAGGACGTGAAAGAGCGAGGAGAGGGAGAGACCAATAGAAGAGAAGGAGGAAGATAGATAACATGGGGAGATAGAGAGGAGAGGAAGACATGGAGATAGAAAGGTGATAAAAGAGCGAGGAGAGGAAGAGACCGATAGAAGAGAAGGAGGGAGAGAAATAACATGGGGAGAGAGAGAGAGAGGATGAAAGAGTGAGGAGAGGGAGAGACCAATAGAAGAGAAGAAGGTGGAAAAATAACATGGGGAGAGAGACAAAGGAAAGGAAGACATGGAGATAGAGAGAGGAAATTAAAGAGCGAGGAGAGGGAGAGACCAATAGAAGTGAAGGAGAGAGAGAGATAACATGGGGAGAGAGAAAAAAGAAAGACATGGAGAAAAAGAGAGGAGATGAAAGACAGAAGAGAGGGAGAGACCAATAAAAGAGAAGGGAGAGAGAGGCAGAGAGAGAGAGAAAGAGAGGGAAGGAAGGGGAGAGAGGGAGAGGGAAAGAGAGAGAAAGAGAGAGAGATCGAGGGAGAGACAGAGAGAAAGCGAGAAAGAGAGAGAGATGATATAGTGAGAGAGTGAGAAGATGTAGAATAAAAAATAGATATTAAAGAGTAAAATAGAACGTATATAGAACAGATGAAAGGGTGGAGTGGAGAGAGAGCCTAGGGAGAGATATAGATATGAGAGACATAGACATACACAGGGTAGAGTGAGAAAGAGGGAAGAACTTATGGAAAAGAAGGGAGAAAAAAGCATAGAGAAAAATATCTCAAAAAGGTAATCAAGGTCGTAAAGGCCAAGGAACCTGAGCAGAGCTTGGTAGCCATACAAGTGCGGGAAAATGGGTGTTTACATCATATTTATTAAGTTGTTTTTTTATGTTATTCTTAAAGAGCCTATAGAACAAATTAGCCACTTTTATAAAGTGGATCATTCCTGAGAAATCAATTTTTCATATTTGTATGCATCTGAGTGGCTCCTGAATACTAGAATCACAGTCTGCTTATCTGCCCTTGTGTTTGGCCAAAACAACGAGCCTCAATGTTGTCAATTAGTTCAAATCCCTCCCTTTCATCTATCAAATACACTCTGCCACAAATTAGCATGCTGAGCACAAATTAACTGCAAAAACTATGTTACATTACTCAGGAATAATTACTTTAGCTATTTGTTTTATTGGCCATGTCAGCTCCAACTGGTCTCATAGTTGCTGACCTAAAGTAATTTATCTAAATGAATTTAAACATATGTTCAATGACCAGGAAGTTATTTAAAGAGCCCCAGGACATCACCCGGTACTTGTTAGTCATTACAGGGAAACCAACCGTGCCACCTCTGTTTGTTTTAATAAAAGTTTTAACTAGGTGACTTGACTGAATTGTTTTAGAAAATATATACTTTTCTTCAGAAAAATAGTTTCACGCCTCCTGGGAGTGTCCTCTCTTGACTTTTTTTCTCATGTATGGTGCTAACATCTACAGAGAGGGCTTCACACTATGACTGTCCCATTAAGCTTAGAGAGACAGAATGACTCTCATTGAAGAAGAGCAGTATGGGATACTTGTTATGTGAAGCCATCTCCCGTTGGCATGGCCTTTGGTCTCAGCTTTGAAACATGGCACCCTGAATAAGAGAGAAGAGGAAGAAAGTGGGAGGTTCTCAAAGATGGAAATCTGCTACTCTATGAGATAGAGACTTAAGTAACAATCAAACAATCAAATTAAAAACAAAGTCTAAAAAAAATGTTTAATATTTTTAATTTTACCTAATTTCACAGGCATCACAATTTAATATTTAAATAAAGAGTCCAAATATCTAAGTGTCGTCTGCTATAACCAAATGTCATGGTGGAAGTCATGTTCTTCACCACTAAAGTCTTGTGGAGGATATCTGATTGAGGGTTTAATTTGGTATATCAAGTCTTTGATATAATTGATGGACATGATGACCCTATAACAATGTTTCCCAGACTGGAATCCAATGGAAGTTCCAAAAAGATTGATGAAACTCCATAAATCCAAAATGGCTCCCATGACACAACATTATTTCTCAGTGGGTAAAACCTCTCAGTGGATTTTAAACCAGGCACCAAACTCTCTATCTCATCATAACTTACTTCCATGGACCTTTTTCAGTAAATGTCTCGTGGAAGCCCTGGAAGTACATAATATCTCTTGATTTTGACTTAAAAAAATGAATGTGTCCCTGGAACATAATTTGGAAAACTCCATGTCACAATCATGCTTCAGATGGCGCTTAAACCGATTTAGCAACAAGTAACTCTAGGTTTCCAGTGGCTGGATAATGTGTTTTTCTAAATAAAACACACCATGTATATGTGTTCCAAGGTTAGCATAATATTTATTCACTGGAACCCCTTGAATATCCCAAAAAGCATAATACAACAATATTAGTATTTTACATAAATAAACAGGTTTGAACAGTTTGGAAATTTGTATATGAGGAAGATATTGGTTTGATATCCATTTATCAGTGAGTTATTGGTTTGATATCCATGTATGAGTGAATGATTGGTTTGATATCTATGTATGAGTGGGTGATTGGTTTGATATCCATGTATGAGGGAGTGATTGGTTTGATATCCATGTATAAGTGGGTGATTGGTTTGATATCCATGTATGAGGGAGTGATTGGTTTGATATCCATGTATGAGGGAGTGGTTGGTTTGATATCCATGTATCAGGGAGTGATTGGTTTTATATCCATGTATGAGGGAATTATTGGTTTGATATCCATGTATGAGGGAATGATTGGTTTGGTATCCATGTATGAGGGAGTGATTGGTTTGATATACATGTATCAGGGAGTAATTGGTTTGATATTCATGTATTAGGGAGTGATTGGTTTGATATTAATATATGAGGGAGTTATTGGTTTGATATCCATGTATCGGGGAGTAATTGGTTTGATATCCATGTATGAGTGGGTGATTGGTTTGATATCCATGTATGAGTGGGTGATTGGTTTGATATCCATGTATGAGGGAGTTATTGGTTTGATATCCATGTATGAGTGGGTGATTGGTTTGATATCCATGTATGAGGAAATGATTGGTTTGGTATCCATGTATGAGGGAGTGATTGGTTTGATATACATGTATCAGGGAGTGATTGGTTTGATATCCGTGTATGAGGGAATGATTGGTTTGGTATCCATGTATCAGGGAGTGATTGGTTTGATATTCATGGGTTAGGGAGTGATTGGTTTGATATTAATATATGAGGGAGTGATTGGTTTGATATCCATGTATGAGGGAGTGATTGGTTTGATATCTATGTATGAGGAAGTGATTGGTCTGATATCCATGTACCAGGGACTGATTGGTTTGAAATTCATGTATGAGTGAGTGATTGGTTTGATACTCATGTATGACTGAGTGATTGGTTTGATATCCATGTATGAGGGAGTGATTGGTTTGATATACATGTAGGGAGTGATTGGTTTGATATTAATATATGAGGGAGTGATTGGTTTGATATCCATGTATGAGGGAGTGATTGGTTTGATACCCATGTATGAGTGGGTGATTGGTTTGATACCCATGTATGAGGGAGTGTTTGGTTTGATATCCATGTATCAGGGAGTGATTGGTTTGATATTCATGTATGAGTGAGTGATTGGTTTGATACCCATGTATGAGTGAGTGATTGGTTTGATAACCATGTATGAGGACTGATTGGTTTGATTTCCAAGTACAGGACCAGGGATGGAGCAACAGAGTTTCCATAGGGCAGTCAGGTGCAACAGGGTCTACCCTAACGATGGGTGGTCAACGTGATCAAATATAATGCCAAGGAACATATTTGCCCATGGGTGATACAGGGTTGCTTAATGGTGATGCAGGGCAGATCAGACAGTGACAATGTTAATTGGAGTAGGTGGACACCAATATTACATCCCTTAAAGCAAAGTGTGTTACACTTAATCAATGAACTTTCATTGAGTAATATATTGCCTTGATAACTATGCTACTACCCCAATTGTCTAAGTCTAAGTAGCCCACATGACTCTCAGTACTCTGGGAAAGAGCCTAATAGCAAAACCCAGCCAAATATTGGTTAGGCTGATTGGTAGGATGGGGCTTGAACCTTCGAACCCAGGTTACCTGGATATGGTAGAAAGTCAACTGTTAAAGGCACAGGGCACAAATATTCTGACCCCGTGTTATTCCAGTTGCATCAACATTTTCTAATACAAAACAGCCTCAATGATTGTTTTCCCTGTTTAATTTTGTTCTTAGGCAGACTCCTTTAAGGTATATATATATCAAACTACAGTATATCTTCATCACTTGCTTATCATCCTTCCTACCTGGCATCTCACCAAAAAATTAACCACTTCCTTTCTCCCAGGCAACCATGACCCCAACGTTAAGTTCCAGAATTACTGGAGATCTTATACTAAGCACATAATCTGAATATAATGCAACTACACTAATCTAGAATATGCATATCAGCAGAGAAAGTGAAAGATATAAACAATCCGATATACATCCTGATTGTGTACAGTATATAAAAATATCTTTAATCTAGTCCACCCTCTAGTGGTAATGTAGAGTCACTGCATATATGACCGTATACAATGGGATACATGTTAGTTATATTTTTACATTGCATTCCGACCTGTAGTATCAGTCTATGGAGGTGAGTGACACCTGCTGGTAAAAAGTCTGAATATGGATAATATATATGGATAATCAGTATAATTATTCAGCACCGTTTGTTTAGTATTATATATATATATATATATATATATATATATATATATATATATATATATTTATTTATTTTTTTGTGTTGTTCAGTCGTGTCCGTCTCTCCATGACCTCACAACCAGGCACTAGGTTCATCCACTTGGTTTTCATGGCGGAGATACTGGACTGGGTCACCAGTTGCTTCTCCAGTGTGCAACAGCGTACAGCTCCTGGTATTCCAAGGTGGCCTCCCATCCAAGCAATGACCTGCTTGGCTTCAGTGTGGTGTGATCTCTGACTGGAATTGAACCCAGGTTACAGTGGTGAAAAGCACTAAATCCTAACCACTGGACCATCACAGAACCCATTATATATACGGTGGAGGGCTTCTATCGCTCTTTTGCCCACCATATATTAAATGATTGTTGTGGTGAACTACCTTCTCATAAGGTCCACAACACAAGCTGGGATTTACTATATATATATATATATATATATATATATATATATATATATGAAGAGTGAGGTAGCCAAGAATGTCCAGTAATCCAGTTGAATAATCAGAGTATTGCAGTGAATAGTAATAACTTTTTTATTGGACAAACCTATTCATAATAAAGCAACAAGCTTTCGAGAGAAAAATAAGAGAGGCATTATCTCTCGGAAGCTCGTCGCTTTATTATGAATAGGTTTGTCTGATAAAAAATGTATCACTTCAGTACTGATTATTGAACTATGTATATATATATATATATATATATATATATATATATATATATATATATATATATATATATATATATATATTTAGTATCATTATACAGTGTAACTTGTTCTGTATCAGTGTATAGATGTGTATATACATTCATCACCATTATTCAGTGCAGCCCATTACCAATCTATAGATACCCAGCACCGTTCTATAGCGCAGTCGTTTTTTCTCCCTGTTTAGATACTATTATACATTGTTACTCTTTAGATACTGTGTCATGGGGCGGGTCTCTTATTTATCTTGTTTGAACTCATCCTTTCCAGACTCCATTGGAATAACCAGTTTCTGGAATGTGGAATATGTAATAGGGCAGGTCCTTGCAGGTGACATGAAATATGGCAGATTGGCCTGGCCATGTGGTTACTTATTATAGAATCAAATATGTCTGGCAATATTCCCCAAAGTATCATCCAAAATGTATTCACACCTAGTGTCGTGCATAAGTCCATCCAACAATTAAAGGTGTTATTAAATTTAAATAATTACATTTTGATTACCGAAAGACAATGAATACATATAATTATACCCTGATGTCTGAAATATTTACTTCAATTAATCAATAAATATAATCACATTTCATATTTGTGTTTAAAAATAAATAAATGACCATTTAAACGGAAGATAATTTATACAAATAACAACATTAATGATCGGTAAATAATAAATCTAATGTATTTCAATGTAAAATGTCTGTATAAATTATCGAAAAAATTGGCTAATAGATTTTTAAAAAAAATAGAAAAATCACAAATCAAAATAAAGTTCTATTTTAAAAAAGTACAAAAAAATATAGAATTAAATATTAAATTATTAGATAATTTATGGTGTAGTCAAATTGTAATATTGAGTTAGGCCAATTGTAATAAAAAATAGAAATAAAATGTAATATATAAAATATAAATATATATTAGAAAAAAATAAAAGTATGAAATATAAAAATAATTAACAACATTAATGATCAATAAATAATAAACCAAATGTATTTCAATGTAAAAGTTTTGTATAAATTATAGAAAAATTGGCTAATGGACTTAAAATAAAATATAACAAAAAAAAAAATAAAGTATAAAATATTTTTATATTTTTAAATAAATAGATAACAACATTATTTTTATATTTAAAAGGAAATAAATAACAACATTAATGATTGAGAAATAGTAAAAATAATTTCAATTTCTTGTATGCATTTTTGAAAAATTGGCTTATTAGTTCTTAAAAAATAGAAAGGTGAGTTTAGTTTTTAAATAAAAATGTTATAAAAAAAATGTACAAAAAAATGTATGGTGTAGATGAAGGGTGGTATTGTGTTGGCCAGTTGTGATAAAAAAAATAAAAAGTATTAAAATAAAATATAAAATAAAATATAGAGTATATAATATAAAAGTATAAAAATTATATGTTTAATACAATGGTGAGGCATTATTAAGTAAATATGGTGGTTAGGGATGTCGCAAACATAAAATTTTCGGTTCGCGAACCGCGAACGCGAACCGCCGCAAATGTTCGCGAACTGGCGAACCGCCATAGACTTCAATGGGCAGGCGGATTTTAAAACCCACAGGGACTCTTTCTGGCCACAATAGTGATGGAAAAGTTGTTTTAAGGGGACTAACACCTGGACTGTGGCATGCCGGAGGGGGATCCATGTCAAAACTCCCACTAAAAATTACATAGTTGATGCAGAGTCTGGTTTTAATCCATAAAGGGCATAAATAACCTAACATCCCCCTCCATCATCATCCTCCCCTGTATCTCTTTACCCCCTCCCTCATCACCCTCCCCTGTGTCTCATCCCCCCTCCCTCATCATCCTCCCACCTCCCTCTTTATCCTCCCCTGTATCTCTTTACCCCCTCCCTCATCATCCTCCCCTGAGTCTCTTCTCCCCTCCATCATCATCCTCCCCTGTGTCTCTTTCCCCCCTCGCTCATCATCCTCCCCTGTGTCTCTTTTCCCCCTCCCTCATCATCTTCCCCTGTGTCTCTTCCCCCCCTCCCTCATCATTCTCCCCTGTGTCTCTTTCCCCCCTTCCTCATCACCCTCCACTGTATCTTGTTACCCCATCCCTCATCATCCTCCCCTGAGTCTGTTTCCCCCCTCCCTCAGCATCCTCCCCTGTGTCTCTTCCCCCCTCCCTCATCATCCTCCCCCCTCCCTTGATGATAAGGGGGGGAAGAGACACAGGGATAAGTGTGAGGGGTGTTAGGGTAAGGGGTGTTAGGGATAAGGGTGAGGGGGTTAGGTGTTAGGGTGAGGGGTGTTAGGGCTAAGTGTGAAGGGTGTTAGGGTGAGGGGTGTTAGGGATAAGTGTAAGGAGTTTTAGGGTGAGGCATGTTAGGAATAAGTGTGAGGGGTGTTAGGTCTTAGGGATAAGTGTGAGAATGTTAGGGTTAGGTGTTAGGTTGATGGGTGTTATGAATAAGTGTGATGGGTGTTAGGGTAAGGGTAAGGGGTGTTCGGGATAAGTGTGATGGGTGTTAGGGTAAGGGATGTTAGGGTTAGGTGTTAGGGTAAGGGCTGTTAGGGATAAGTGTAAGGGGGTATTAGGGTTAGGTGTTAGGGTGAGGGGTGTTAGGAATAAGTGTGGGGGGTGTTAGGGTGAGGGATGTTAGGGTTAGGTGTTAGGGTAAGTGTGAGGGGTGTTAGGGTTAAAGTAAGGGGTGTTAGGGATAAGTGTGAGGGGTGTTAGGGTTAGGTGTTAGGGTGAGAGGTGTTAGGGATAAGTGTGATGGGTGTTAGGGTAAGGGATGTTAGGGTTAGGTGTTAGGGTAAGGGCTGTTAGGGATAGGTGTAAGGGGGTATTAGGGTTAGGGTGAGGGTTGTTAGGGATAAGTGTGAGGGGTGTTAGTGTAAGGGGTGTTAGGGATAAGTGTGAGGGGTGTTAGGGTTAGGTGTTAGGGTGAGGGGTGTTAGGGATAAGTGTAAGGGGTGTTAGGGTTAGGTGTTAGGGTGAGGGATGTTAGGGTTAGGTGTTAGGGATAAGTGTGAGGGGTGTTAGGGTTAGGGTAAGGGGTGTTAGGGATAAGTGTTAGGGGTGTTAGGGTTAGGGTGAGGGGTTTTAGGGATAAGTGTGAGGAGTGTTAGGGTTAGGTGTTAGGGTGAGGGGTGTTAGGGATAAGTGTAAGGGGTGTTAGGGTTAGGGTAAGGGGTGTTAGGGATAAGTGTGAGGGGTGTTAGGGTTAGGGTGAGGGGTGTTAGGGAAAAGTGTGTGGGGTGTTAGGGTTAGGTGTTAGGGTGAGGGATGTTAGGGTTAGGTGTTAGGGATAAGTGTGAGGGTTGTTATGATTAGGGTAAGGGGTGTTAGGGATAAGTGTGAGGGGTGTTAGGGTTAGGGTGAGGGGTGTTAGGGTTAAGTGTGAGCGGTGTTAGGGTTAGATGTTAGGGTGAGGGATGTTAGGGTTAGGTGTTAGGGATAAGTGTGAGTGGTGTTAGGGTTAGGGTAAGGGCTGTTAGGGATAAGTGTGAGGGGTGTTAGGGTTAGGGTGAGGGGTGTTAGGGATAAGTGTAAGGGGTGTTAGGGTTAGGTGTTAGGGTGAAGGATGTTAGGGTTAGGTGTTAGGGATGAGCGTGAGGGGTGTTAGGGTTAGGGTAAGGGGTGTTAGGGATAAGTGTGAGGGGTATTAGGGTTAGGTGTTAGGGTGAGGGGTGTTAAGGGTTGTTAGGGTGAGGCATGTTAGGAATAAGTGTGAGGGGTGTTAGGTCTTAGGTAAAGTGTGAGGGGTGTTAGGGTTAGGTGTTAGGGTGAGGGGTGTTAGGGATAAGTTTAAGGGGTGTTAGGGTTAGGTGTTAGGGTGAGGGATGTTAGGGTTAGGTGTTAGGGATAAGTGTGAGGGTTGTTATGGTTAGGGTAAGGGGTGTTAGGGATAAGTGTGAGGGGTGTTAGGGTTAGGGTGAGGGGTGTTAGGGATAAGTGTGAGGGGTGTTAGGGTTAGGTGTTAGGGTGAGGGATGTTAGGGTTAGGTGTTAGGGATAAGTGTGAGTGGTGTTAGGGTTAGGGTAAGGGCTGTTAGGGATAAGTGTGAGGGGTGTTAGGGTTAGGGTGAGGGGTGTTAGGGATAAGTGTAAGGGGTGTTAGGGTTAGGTGTTAGGGTGAAGGATGTTAGGGTTAGGTGTTAGGGATGAGTATGAGGGGTGTTAGGGTTAGGGTAAGGGGTGTTAGGGATAAGTGTGAGGGGTATTAGGGTTAGGTGTTAGGGTGAGGAGTGTTAAGGATAAGTGTAAGGGGTGTTAGGGTGAGGCATGTTAGGAATAAGTGTGAGGGGTGTTAGGTCTTAGGGATAAGTGTGAGGGGTGTTAGGGTTAGGTGTTAGGGTGAGGGGTGTTAGGGATAAGTGTAACGGGTGTTAGGGTTAGGTGTTAGGGTGAAGGATGTTAGGGTTAGGTGTTAGGGATAAGTGTGAAGGGTGTTAGGGTTAGGGTAAGGGGTGTTAGGGATAAGTGTGAGGTGTGTTAGGGTTAGGGTGAGGGGTGTTAGGGATAAGTGTGAGGGGTGTTAGGGTTAGGTGTTAGGGTGAGGGGTGTTAGGGATAAGTGTAAGGGGTGTTAGGGTTAGGTGTTAGGGTGAGGGATGTTAGGGTTAGGTGTTAGGGATAAGTGTGAGGGGTGTTAGGGTTATGGGTAAGGGGTGTTAGGGATAAGTGTGAGGGGTGTTAGGGTAAGGGTGAGGGGTGTTAGGGATAAGTGTGAGGGGTGTTAGGGTTAGGTGTTAGGGTGAGGGGTGTTAGGGATAAGTGTAAAGAGTGTAAGGGTTAGGTGTTAGGGTGAGGGATGTTAGGGTTAGGTGTTAGGGATAAGTGTGAGGGTTGTTAGGGTTAGGGTAAGGGGTGTTAGGGATAAGTGTGAGGGGTGTTAGGGTTAGGGTGAGGGGTGTTAGGGAAAAGTGTGAGGGGTGTTAGGGTTAGTTGTTAGGGTGAGGGATGTTAGGGTTAGGTGTTAGGGATAAGTGTTAGTGGTGTTAGGGTTAGGGTAAGGGCTGTTAGGGATAAGTGTGAGGGGTGTTAGGGTTAGGATGAGGGGTGTTAGGGATAAGTGTAAGGGGTGTTAAGGTTAGGGTGAGGGGTGTTAGGGATAAGTGTTTGGGGTGTTAGGTTTGGGTGCTAAGGTGAGGGGAGGATGATGATAAGGGGGGGGAAGAGACACAGGGGTGTCCTTGCAGCAGAGATCAAAAGAGTCCTTCAGGACTGTATTGCACACTGTGTACAGTAGCCTAGCTATGGTTTTCCCTATTGATGCAGTATCACCTACACTCAGCCTCCTCTCAGTAAGACTGCAAGTTAGTTATGATTCTAAAATGGCTGCTGTCCATGAGGTTAAAGGGTCTGGAAGGCAGGGTATGATGCTGATTGGCTGGAATGTGTCTGCTGACTGTGAGTTGCAGGGTCAAAGTTTGCTCAATGATAAAGTATAGGGGGCGGATCGAACATCGTATATGTTCGCAGTTCGCCGTGAACGCGAACATGCTATGTTCGCCGGGAACAGTCCGCCAGCGAACTATTCGCGACATCTCTAATGGTGATCCACTGAAGAAGGAAATGGCATCAACTCCAGTATATTTGCGAAGAAAACCATGTAGATAAGCACAACCAGAAACACAGGCAGATGTGCCTGGAGTGCGACACAGTAATCCTCTACTCTCTATTATCCATTTCCCACAAATGGCTTAGCTTTTCATACACATATGATCATACCCTCCCTCTCGCTAGCCATAGAAAACAGAAATCCTCTACTCTCTATCACGTACCTCCCAGCCCCAAAGGCCTAACATGCCTTTGCCACCAATTCCTCAGCTTTCCATGCACATTTGATCCAACCTTCCCTCTCGGTAGACATAGATAACAGAGATCCTCTACTCTCTTTCACGTATCTCCCAATCCCAAAGGCCTATCATCCCTTTCCCACCAATGCCTCAGCTTTCCATGAACGTTTGATCCTACCCTCCCTCTCTGTAGGTTTAGAAAACGGACATCCACTACTCTTTAACACGTACCTACCAATCCCAAAGGCCTATCATCCCATTCCCACCAATGCCTCAGCTTTCCATACACGTTTCATCCTACCCTCCCTCTTGGTAATCTAGAAATCAGAAATCCTCTACTCTCTATCACATACCTCCCAACCCCAAAAGGCCTATCATCCCATTCCCAACAATGCCTCAGCTTTCCATGCACGTTTGATCCTACCCTCCCTCTTGGTAATCTAGAAATCAGAAATCCTCGACTCTCTATCACATACCTCCCAACCCCAAAGGCCTATCATCCTTTTCCCACCAATGCCTCAGCTTTCCATACACTTCTTACCCTACCCTCCCTCTTGGTCATTATAGAAAACAGAAATCCTATACTCTCTTTCCCCTACCTCCACACCCCAAGGCCTATCATCCCTTTCCCACCAATGCCTCAGCTTTCCATACATGTTTGATCCTACCCTCCCTCTTGGACCTCATAGAAAATGGAAATCCAATACTCTCTTTCACTTAACTCCACACCCCAAGGCCTATCATCCATTTCCCACCAATGCCTCAGCTTTCCATACATGCTGATCCTACTCTCTCTCTCGTAATCACTGAAATAGGAAATCCTCTACTCTCTAACACGTACCTCTCCACCCCAAGGCCTATCATCCATTTCCCACCAATGCCTCAGCTTTCCATACATGTTTGATCCTACCCTCCCTCTTGGTCATCATAGAAAATTGAAATCCTGTACTCAATTTCACTTAACTCCACACCCCAAGGCCTATCATCCATTTCCCACCAATGCCTCAGCTTTCCATACATGTTGATCCTACTGTCCCTCTCAGTAATCATTGAAAAAGGAAATCCTCTACTCTCTATCATGTATCTCTCCACCCGTAAGGCCTATCATCCCTTTCCCACCAATGCCTCAGCTTTCCGTACATGTTTGATCCTACCCTCCCTTTTGGTCATCATAGAAAATGGGAATCCTATACTCTCTTTCACTTAACTCCACACCCCAGGGCCTATCATCCCTTTCCCACCAATGCCTCAGCTTTCCATACATGTTGATCCTACTCTCTCTCTCTGTAATCATTGAAAAAGGAAATCCTCTACTCTCTATCATGTACCTCTCCACCCGCAAGGCCTATCATCTATTTCCCACCAATGCCTCAGCTTTTGATCCTACCCTCCTTCCCTGTAATCATTGAAAAAGTAGATCCTCTACTCTCTATCACGTACCTCTCCACCCGTAAGGCGTATCATCTCTTTCCCACCAATGCCTTAACTTTTGATCCTACCCTCCCTCTCTAGTCATGGATCCTTGGCCACTAGCACCTACCGACCTTATCCTTGTCTATCCTTGTCTGCACAACACAACTGCTAATTCACTATTTCTTGTACCATTCCAACAAAAAACCCAAACTCCCGATATCCTCAGCCAATAATGTGAGTTCAGCAATGTGTACTTATCTATACCTTGGATGTACTGTGTAATAACTATTTAACGCTCCCTAGAAAAATACATTATAAGTACGATACTACTACTTTATTTTTTATTTTTTTTATTTTTTTAGCAATGGAGCATTTGATGGATTAAAATGTAATTTTCATGTGGGATCAAAGTGACCTAGTAACATTGACATGTTTAATTTATTAAAGGCTGTCCTTATGAAGGAGAACAGTGACCTAACCACAGGAACATGTTTAATAGGTTAAAGGGTCAGTCCCAGGATGGACCAAAGTGACCTAATGATTGAGATATTTTGCTTCCCTAATTCATTTTCATTTATAATAACAATACATGATATGAATAAAAATGTCTGGAAGAAAAGAAGATTGATGGGCCAATTATATATGAATATTCTAAAAGCAAAGTCGTGATCTGTTTATGTATATAATTATTACTATGCAAATGACTTCACCATTCGGAGATGTAATTAAATGATTGTGCAAACATTAATAGGCTTCTCTATATTTCACTGTTTCCTTAATGCATGGAAACTATATTTGAACAGTGATATTTCTATGTATTAATTGTATGTATTGAGGATGATGAAGAATGTAAAATGCAATACGTCAGTGTTTATAAGTCACTAAATATGTAATAAGTCATCAATATATCCAGATTATTTTCATTATTATTTTAGAATTTTCACCCCTCATACAGTAAACTCCTGGTTATCCGGCACTCAACTAACCGGCACTCTGAAGCAACCAGCAACAACATCAATTCCCCATTTTCAAAAAAACGTCATAAGCGGCACTATCCGTCAGTTCGAGACTGCAAAAAAAAAAAAAGCTAACTTTTTTTAAATTGTTTTTTTGGGCCCTAAATGGCCCAGTTTAAGTGCTAATGCCTTTTTAAAGGCATTTTGAGGGGCTTTTGGGGGTTTAAGAGTCATTTAGACTCTTAACCGTCAACTACAGTTATCCGGCAATAGGGAGTCCTCATAGGTGCCGAATAATGGGGAGTTTACTGTATATACATTATTATGTCCATTAATAGCAGATGAGGGTAAGAGGCCCAGGTGGAGGGATCTCTATTCCTCTTTGATTCCACGACCCACCATGGACTTGAGTTGGAGAGTGCTCCATGGTGAACCTAGCACGAGAGAGTATCTGGCTAATTTCACTGATCCTCCGGCCACCTGTCCATTCTGTGGCAAGGAGAGTCTGTGTATCACATTTATTTTAGCCCATCTTGTCACTCTTGAGGGGCCTCCTCCTACAGTTCTGGCTGTATTTCTCCCCATATTTTTTTTATTTTTGGGTGCCCAGTGTCCCGGGGCAACAGGCAAAGGGACCTCATCCTCAACCAGCTCCGGGCAATAGCCAAGCTGGGTATTTATAAGTCCAGGAAGCAGTGTTTGGTTGAGGAGCTTTCACTACCACGAGAGGCCATGTTCTGCGCACTGGTGTGCTTCTGTATCCAGAAAGAGTGCCGTCTGGCTTTGTTCACTGGAAGGAAGTGTGAGTTTACCTCTCAGTGGCCTATAGATGGTGTACCCTACCCATATTCCCCCCACCAGGATTTGTTTAAGCTTATACCTAACCTGATTTTAATTTATTTTATATTATATATTTCCTTTTAACTGCTGGACATAAACCTCCCCGCCATAAGGTGGGGATGGGACTAGCTTTGGATTGGCCCATTTCAATATACTGTGAGCATTACTAGATGAAGAGGCCTCAGTGGAGGAATCGCTATTTCTCTTTCAGCCCCACTTGTCACTCTTGAAAGGCCTCCTCCTGCAGTTCTGGCTGCATTTATCCCCTCACACTCTTTTTGGGTGATCAGTGTCCCGGGACAAGGCCAAGGACCTCCTTGTCAACCTGCTCCTGGCATTAGCCAAGCTGGTTACATATAGCTCCATGAAGATGTGTTTGCCAGAGGAGGTTCCACTGTCATGCAAGACCATGTTCTGGGCATTGATACACTCCTGTACCACCTGGCTTTGTCAACTGGAAGGATGTCTGAATTTACCTCTCATTGGGCTTTAGATAGGGTACTCTTCTCGGTATTCCCCAATCTGGATTAATGTATTTTCAAGCTCCTAATCCTATTTTGTTTATTTTCATTTTCATTTTGTGGTTTACTCCCTACTACCAGGTGGGGTGTGAGTAACAACTCCAGATTGACCCTATAAAAGGTCAATTATGGTAATATTATGGTAAACCTGTGTCCATTACTAGCTGATGAGTGCAAGAGGCCCCACTGGAGGGAAATCTAGGGTTCCTCTCTATTCCTCTATGGTTCCACAACCCACCAGGGTCTTGAGTTGGAGAGTGCTCCATTTGGCAGTGAGCACAAGCAAATACTTGGCTCATTTCATGGACTCTCCTGCCATTTGTCTATTCTGTGGCAAGGGAGAGTCCGTGTTCCATATTTATTTTAGTTGCGCCAGATTGCATTCACTCTTGTCAGTCTTGAGGGGCCTCCTCCTGCAGTTCTGCTTGCATTTCTGACCTCACCTATTTTTGTTTGGGCAGCCAGTGTCCAGGGGCAATATGGACAGGGACCTTCTCATCAACCTGCTCCTAGCAGTAGCCAAAAGTTCAATTTATAAGTCCAGGGAACAGTGTTTGGTTGAAGAGCTTTCATTACCATGTGAGGCCACGTTCTGCTCACCTGTATCTCACCTGGCTTTGTCCACTGGGAGGCTGTGCTAGTTTCCCTCCCATTGGGCTATAGATGGAATAATCTGCTCAGTATTCCTCATCTGGATTCATTTTGTCTCATGCTCCTACTTTTGCAGTTACATTTTGTGGTTTATCATATTTTTCTCCTACCACCAGGTGGGACTGTGAGTAATATCTCCAGATTGTCCCAATAAGGCCAATTATGGTAAACTCTCAGTTTAATACACTGGGTCCAGTTCTAGAGATGGGTCTTCAAAATAAAATATTAATAAATGAGTTCAGAGGAGGATTCCCAATGTCAAGACTTGATGGTCTTAATATACCGTATATACTCGGGTATAAGCCGAGTTTTTCAGCTCTTTTCTAAGGCTGAAAAAGGCCCCCTTGGCTTATACTCGAGTCACCATGTGTCTCTTTCCCGCGTTTCTCTCCACTCTCTCTTCCCCCTCTCCTGTGTCTCTTTCCCCCCTCACCCTCGTGTTTCTTTCCCTCCCCTTATCCTCCTCATCCTCCCTCTTCAAACCCCCTCCTCATCCTCAACCCCTGTCCTCATCCTCAACCCCCTCCTCAACCCTCCTCCTCATCCTCAAACCCCGTCCTCATCCTCCACCCCCTCCTCAACCCTCCCCCTCATCCACAACCCCCTCCACATCCTCAACCCCCCTCCTCAACCTCAACCCCACCTCCTGAGGAGGGGGGTTAAGGAGGGAGGTTGAGGAGGGGGTTTGGGGATGTGGAGGGGGTTGAGGATGAGGAGGGGGGTTGAGGAGGGGGTTGAGGATGAAGAGGGGGGTGGAGGAGGGAGAATGAGAAGGGGATTGAGGAAGGGGGTTGAAGATGAGGAGGGGGGTTGAGGAGGGAGGTTGAAGAGGGAGGATGAGGAGGGGCGTTGAGGAGGGAGGATGAGGAGGGGGGTTGATGAGGGAGGATGAGAAGGGAGGATGAGGAGGGCTGTTGAGGGGGGGGGGAGGAGGATGAGGAGGATGATAAGGAAGGGGGAGGGAAAGAGACACGAGGTAGAGGGGGGAAAGGGACAAAGGGAAAGGAGAGGGTGAGAGACACAGGGGAGGGAGGGGGGAGAGACACAGGGGAGGGAGGGGAAGAGACACAGGGGAAGGAGGGGGGACACAGGGGAGAGAGAGGGGGGAGAGACACAGGGGAGGGAGAGGGGGGAAGAGACACAGGGGAGAGAGAGGGGGGACACAAGAAAGGGGCACAGAGGGCACACAAGAGCGGGACACAGAGGGCACAGTAGGGACACAGGGGGCAGCACATTTCCCACCCTTGGCTATAGTCGAGTCACTAAGTTTTCCCAGTATTTTGTGGTAAAATAGGTGCCTCAGCTTATACACGGGTCGACTTATACTCAAGTATAAACGGTATATAGATTACATATTAAGTCCATTTAACAATAGAGTAGAGATGTGATAAAACCCTGCAAATATATCAAAGGATTAAATAAAATATTTTCAGAAAAAATAGAAATGAGAAAACAAGAGATTATGATCTGGACGATTTAGGCCCAATATATGAAAGTACTTATTTACCAAAGAATGGCAGATAAGTTGAATAGCCCTGAAGGGGAAGTGTTTGGGAAGTAATTCAAGCACTTCTGGAATGCATAAAACCATCCTAATTATGCCAAACTGTCATGACCCCACTGGACTCATGGACTTTGTGGAACTGGCAACTAGCCACATGGCTACCTGACCCAAGGGCTATTATAATGGCCATATGAGCTCCTGAAAAAATCCACTTGCTGGTTTGTACTGTTGCGTGATGTTTTTTTTCCCAAGCCATAGCTGTATGCCCTGGACCCCAAAGAACCTCTTTTACCAGCACTTTTCGGCATAGTAGTCTCTGGGTCAATCTTTCATTTTTTTTAACCATTATTTTATACTAGCGACTTGCGTTGAAATGCTGTTTGTCACACAATGTGAGTGTACTTGGTGCCTCAACTATATAGACGCCTCTAACACACTAATGAACGCATATAATAACACTATAAGTGCCATGAGGGTCATCCAGGACCCTCATGACCCAAAGTGTAAGCACTACACCATTTTAACCCTGTCTCTTATGGGGGTCTATCCAGACCCTCATAAGCCTCTATTTAACCCCATCAGTCCCATAAGGGTATATTATGACCATTATGGGCCTGTTACAACCCAACATTAACCACATAAGTGCCATGACGGTCCTCAAGGACCATCATGACACTAAGTATGAACACTACACTGCACTATACTCCCCAATAAAACATTAAATATCAACTAAACACCCTCTACACTAACCTATTAACACCTACACTACCTACCTACACTACCTACCTACCCCCTTATAACCCCCCACCACTCTAATTACAGAAAACAAAAAAACTAAAGTCATCAAAAATAAAATATCTACATTACATAAAATAAAAAAGCCTAAATCACAAAAATAAAAAAGGAACATTACAGAAAATAACAAAGTACATTACAACCCCCCCCCCCCACACACACACACTACAGAAAAAAACTACACACCTGAAAAGGAATACATATAATACATACAATACAATACTATATATACAATACAAATAAAATTAAATACAATACAATACACCCCTATCTAATATACAATACATCCTATCTATCTAATATACATCCCCCAATCTATCTAATATACAAAAAAAACTATCTATCTAAAATACATCACCCAATCTATCTAATATACAATAGAGGGCACAAGGCATCAGCCTTATGATTAATTAAGGAAGTGGCCCTTGTGTAAGGGTGTATTGAAAAATAAAAGTGATGCTCTGTTTGGGATATATATGCATGGTGTGTTTCATTTAGAGGGAAGGTCGCTATTATACATAATTTAAATATAATGTTCTCTTTTTTTAATATATATCAATACGTTTAAAGTCTTAAGTAATGAGTTTATGCCTTATTTCTTGGTTTCACAAGATCATGGATATATAAAAAGAAATTGAATAATTATTGAGGTATAAGCTGGTTGTGAGAAGAAGCTCTTGTCTCTGTCCTTTAACTTGGTCTAAAAATCTTAAACTTGTCCTAGCTTCCGGTTTGTGGAGATATGGAACCTATACAACCAGTGGGTAGGATTAGTCTTCTTGGACTTTTTAAGCTCAATGAAGAACAGGTTGTGACACAAACGTCTTAAGTAGATATAATGGAAAAACTAGATGGTATACTGGTTTCCATGAACAGATTATCTCATTTAATTATTGGTGTGACTGGAGGGCACAAGAGCAAAGGCCAGTGGAAAGAGGGATTTCTAATGTTGTTTTGTACAGATAACAAAGCAAGGTCAAGGTCTTATTAGTGAGGTAAGTTGAAAACAGGATAAACCACATAAAATAAGTGATGGTCAAGGAGCAAGAGGTTAGGAGAAATACAGATACACAGTGAAGGGTTGGGTGTTTGAGAGAAGGATAGTTGTACAAGCCAGTGGTTGAGTGACAGAAGTATATGTTTCAAATCCAAGCCCAACATCAGGAAATCAGGATAGTCTATGGGCACCATGATTCAGCACAAGTCAAAACAACTGAGCCCATTGCTCAGTCAAAGATTATTTAAATAGTCAAAATAATTGTCACGAGCCAAGTCAAGTGATCAACTGTGTTTGAGTATCAGTTGACGCACTAGAGATTGGCGTGCATGCCAGTGAGGCATAGTATCAAACTACTACATAAGCTCATCGTGAAACCGGCAAAAGTGATCTAACATGCTCAGACCCATGTGAGCCTTAAAGCAATAGGCCATGATGACTACACTATAAAAACCTATGTGCTAACAATGAATCCTCTATATGTTGTGTTATTGTTCAGGTGTAGTGATGAATATTGTTTTTTCTAACGGGTGTAACAAGGCCAAATAGACCTGAGTGACTATAATTAGACATTGAATTACTTCTTGATTTGTTCATCGATATCTATAAACTGTTTTGAAGAAATTGAATCCACGTGATTCCAAGAAATGTGCGTCTTCAGATTTGGCTATCTTCTGAACAATTTGACACTTTGAAGATATTGATAGAGGGCATTATTTTGGGGGTGGTTACAGAGGTAATCTTTTTATCTGAATTATGGATAAATGCTTGGGATGTTGGGCTAGACTATCCTTTTGGATTGGACCTAGTATGTCATCTGGTCTCATCCAAAAGAACAGTCCATTCTCCACTCAAGGGGAAAACTGACTAACCCCCGAAAACAGGTTTTCTACAATGCCTTTGTCAGGGAAGTACAATTGATCTCACTAGGCGCCATGGAGAATATCATCATTGAGAAATATTAAATACACAGAGGTTTCTTCAATGGAGTGTAGAGGTGTTACCACTCAAATCTGACCTACATATATGATGGTCCAGTATACAAAATCCCAAACATGTCTCTTTGGAATAGAATTAGCAACTAGCCTCATACGGATATTTTTGCCAGCTTGTTCCATGTATAAGAGGTGCGTGTTAGGGTGGAAGGTGATACGCTTCTTTAAAGAGATGCGTTTTCAGTGAGGTTTTAAATGTTTTGAGGCAAGGGGATAATCTGGTGGAGCGAGGCAAGGAGTTCCAGAGACTAGGGGCAGCATGAGAAAAGTCCTGGAGGCAAGAGTGAGAGGAGGGGACAAGAGTTGTAGAAAGAAGAAGGTCATTAGCAGAATGAAGAGGGCAGGTGGGGGGGTATTTGGAGATGAGAGCAGAGATATAAGGGGGAGCATTATTATTGAGGGCTTTGTAAGTTAGGGTCATGATTTTAAATGTTATTCCTGAGGCTAAGGGAAGCCAGTGGAGTGATTGACACTGATAATGATCGTTGTGTACGGAAGATGAGTCTAGCAGAGGCATTCATAATGGATTGAAGTGGAGATAGTCGGGTGGAGGGTAGGCCAACAAGAAGCGAGTTGCAGTAGTCTAGTCGAGAGATGATGAGAGAGTGTATAAGGATTTTAGTTGTGTCATGAACAACAATCATTGGAGAACCAATCATTAGGCGTCCATCAGGCTACATTCTTTCTGCTCAGTCCTGGGTGAAGCCCCCTATTGATATCCCCCTTGATGTTACTGCCATGATACATACATATACTGTACTGGCACAGAGTTTATACAACACTCTTCTCTCAACAAATCTGGTGACCCTGGTATTAGTTTACCAAATTGGATCAATGTAACCAATGGTCATATGACTTTATTAGGTTGTTAGGTGGACCAGATTGGGCTTCCCCAATGATAGAAGGATTACCCACAATCCATAAATTCCAGTGATTATAGTCTTATGTACAAGTACAAATACAATATGCTCATTGAATAATAAAGGCGTGTACTATGGACTGAGAAGATTTAGAAAACTGTCTCGTTCAAATTACAAATTAGCTTGAGAGATCTTTCACAGACCACCTAAATAAATATTAATTTAGTGAACATAGGCTTATAGTTTATCAGTATATAAAATAATTGGTAGTTCTTCAATAACTATGATAATGCATCATATATATACATATTATACTTAATGGAAACAGTGTGGATTCCAACAAGATAATGTGGCTGTCTATCGGGGGGCATCGATCATTTTAGATAAATATATCCAAGATGTTTATCTATCCAGGTCAGACACAGATACTAAATGGAGCCTACAATTATCTATCTCTCTGGAACACAAGGCATCATTGATAGGTGTGTCATCATTTCCATGACTTCCCGGCCAACGCCTTCATAAACTAAATCATTTATGCAAAGAGGTCTAATAAAGTGACGTTATCAACAGATAAATAAGAAGGTGTGTCTGATAAACAAGAATAGACAAATTAGGAAATCCTCCAACATGTTTGTATATAAAATGGATCTATAGTTCCAGGATCAATAGTTGAAGACATAGTCAAGTTGAGTAGCTCATCACCTCTTGAAAAGTCAAAGATGCTTTCGAATTTCGTATCTCGGGGATTTGTCCTTCTAATATTCCTTTCTTTACAATCAAATGGTAAGTTTGTTGAGACCAGTTATTAGTTGATTTGTGGGTCTACCATCGGTCTATTAAGAATTTGGGTCAAAGTGGTTTGTATTTTTATATGTTAGATTTCTTCAAGGTCATTGACCTAGGAGTAAACATTTTAAGATGGTAGATTATATCAAACTATCTTGTAGTGGACAAGCTTTTCTTTTGACCATATACAGTATTTCTAAGAATAATAGACAAAGTTAGGTTACGTACTTGGGTCTTCAACTCTTATGTAGAGAATTTAGGCCCAGGTGATTTCCATTTTTCACATGCCAGATTTCTTCAAGGTCATTTATCTAGATGTAAAATTGTTAAGGTCTGCAATCCTTCTGTAGTGATTTGGGGCCAAAGTGATTTCCAGTTTTTATATATTTGATTTTTTGAAGGACATTGACGTAGGAGTAAAAGGTTTAAGATGGTAGATTATATTAAACTATCTTGTAGTGGACAACCTGTTTGGACCATATGTAGTATTTCTAAACAAACTGAACTAATATAAGATAAACAATAAGAAGTTCATTTTTATTAAATTAATTTTCTTCATTGTGGTTACTATTTTTCTATTTTTTAAGACACTTGTTGATTAATGTTTTTAACTATAGGAAAAAACTCAACTGGGGCATTAGAACCTGAGCATAATAAAATGATGGAGGTTGGGGTTGTTGATTTGTGTTAATTTGCACTAATTGAATTTCTTCAAGATCATCAAAACTGTCTTTATACTTTTAAGATACTATTTATATTAAGTTTTTGTTTGGTGTTGAACCCACTTAGTACATTCGAATTATGTTTGTTATAGTAAACTGTATTGGGGTTAAAGGGGACCGTTAACCTGTTTTAATTACATTTATTTAGATTTGATGATATTATATTTACATATTTAAGATGCTTGTAAATAATAATATTTTTTTTGTGGGTTAATCCAGTTGGTCCCGATTAACCTGGATTTTCCAATAAAAAATAGTTGAGTTTAAAGGTCATTGTTTATTTGCGTAAACTGAGTCATTATACACGTTTTTTTTACGACTGTTGTTAATATTAATGCTTTTGTTGGAGGTTGTTAATTAATTAAAATGAATTAATTATTTTTTCTGTAACTGGCACATTATAAAAAATGGTTGAGTTTAAAGGAACGGTTGAGTATTCCTCATACATTTTTTTTATATTTTTTTGACTGTTGTTGATATTAATGTTTTTGTTGGTGGATGAACGCAATAGTGACCTTAATAATTATTTAAAATAACATAGAGAATTTACGTTACCTAAATACCTTCAGATAATGTTTTCAAAAATGTCAGGAAGATGGATGATATTATTTTTTAAGATTAACCAATTGGATTTCTGTACTCAACTAATCTATAATAAACTGATAAATGTTAGTTAACATTTCTTAAGGTTGTTGATATTTTAATGAAAAAATATTATTAATAATTTGGTGTGAGGTTAAAGTTTGCTGGGAATAATTAAGAACAAACAGAGGAGGCTTAAATTAGGAATATATTATATTTATTCCAACTAAATGCCATACCAATATGGTGACTTTGCCATAGAATATGTAATTTGTGGTTATATCACTTTGTGTAGTTCATTAATAGATTAACATATGGAATATTCCAAAAAATCTTCTAAAAATATAAAATTATGTATAGATATTTAGTAAATTTGTGTTTAAAAATTGCAACTTTGTTCATATGAAGCAAAGTCGGCCATTTTGAACAAATCTTTGGATTCACAGGCCTGTTGTAAAAAATTAAATAAATGAT
>CM050170.1:15027035-15039535 GCA_027410445.1 Discoglossus pictus
CTCTCTCTCCAACTATCTATCTATCTATCTCTCCAACTATCTATCTATCTCTCCAACTATCTATCTATCTCTCCAACTATCTATCTATCTATCTATCTATCTATCTATCTATCTATCTATCTATCTATCTATCTATCTATCTCTCCAACTATCTATCTATCTCTCCAACTATCTATCTATCTACCTCTCCATCTCTCCAACTATCTATCTATCTATCTATCTATCTATCTATCTATCTATCTATCTATCTATCTATCTATCTATCCCCCTATCTATCTATCTATCTATCTATCTATCTATCTATCTATCTATCTATCTATCTATCTATCTATCCCCCTATCTATCTATCTATCTATCTATCTATCTATCTATCTATCTATCTATCTATCTATCTATCTATCCCCCTATCTATCTATCTATCTATCTATCTATCTATCTATCTATCGCTCTAACCATCTATCTATCTATCTCTCCATCTATCTATCTATCTATCTCTCCATCTATCAACATTGGACTTCAAACAGGAATTGAATTCAATTCTTACGGAGGGCCTTTGGAACAACATTATCTCAAGACAAGAGTACAATTATTTACTCAATAAACATCCTACTATACCAACCTTTTATTCATTACCAAAGGACCACAAGAATTTAAAGACCCCCTCTGGACGCCCAATTGTTTCTGGCAAAAACAGCCTATCAGAACATGCAAACACGTATATAGATCAGATCTTAAGACTGTTTGTGGCAACACTGGCATCATTTGCCCAAGACACCAAAAATGTCCTAAAAAGGTTGTATAGTTTACGACTGGACGCCGAATCCTTACTTGTTTGTTTTGATGTGAAAGGCTTATATACTTCAATCCCACATGAAGTAGGCATGCGAGCAGTAAGAAAATATCTACAAACCCGTGGCCTACAGCATTCGAAACATAGCGAGTTTGTCCTAAAGCTGGTAGAATTTGTATTAAAAAAAAGAATTACTTCATGTACAACAACAGCTTTTATAAACAAATTAAAGGAACAGCCATGGGCACACCATGTGCCCCTTCATATGCCAATCTACATCTTGGCATATGGGAAGAAACTATAGTCTTTGGAGAAGAACTGTCCCAATATACAGATCAGATTGGTCTTTGGATCCGTTATATCGACGACGTGTTTTTAACTTGGAATGGTAGCAGATCTAGTTTAATGGATTTTATCTTCACACTGAATAGAAATTCTGAAATTAACATATACCATCAATCCAAATCAGATTGAGTTCTTGGATTTGTTAATCTCAAAGACAGAGAATAATTCTATTACCACGACTACACATCGAAAAGACACAGCGTCAAATAGTTTACTGTTGGCATCCAGTCACCAAGCACGACATCTGATACGGAGCATTCCAATTGGTCAGTATCTTAGGATACGCCGTAACTGTACAACAGAAATTGATTTTGAAAAACAAGCCAAAGATCTATATAACCGCTTCAAGCAAAGAGGATATTCCCATAACGTTTTTAAAAAAGCTTATGCCAGAGCTAGACAACGCTCTCAGGCTGATTTGCTGTAAAACTCTACCACTTCAAAATCTACTGAGTCACAACCAGTCAGAATTATCGGCACTTATAATAAATTTGGAGACAGGATTCGCTCCATATTACAAAATCATTGGCATGTTTTACTGGCTGACAATTAATTAAAATCAAGATTATCTGATGTAGTTTCAAGTACTTTTCGTCGAGCACCAAGTCTAAAGGACAAACTAGTTCATAGTCATTTTGAAGCACAGAAAAGCACAGGTTGCCATTGGCTCCAAAAACGGACAGCCGGATCAAAACGTGTGGAAATTGTAAAGCTTGTTTACATATGTGTACTACAACAAAATTTACCAGTTTCTCCTGTCAGAAGGAATTTACGGTTCCAGACCATATTAACTGTAGAACAACATCAGTCATTTATCTCATCTCATGTAGATGTGGCCAACAATACGTAGGAAAAACCACACGTCAGCTTCGCCGCCGTACTCTGGAACATATTAATTCCATAATTAATAAACAAGATGTAGCCATCGCAAGACACATCAACTCCATCCATGAAGGAAATGTCATGTGTCTACAATTTATGGGTATCGAAAAAGTAAATACCTCCCCTAGAAGGGGTAACATTAAAATCAAATTACTACAACGAGAAGCCTGGTGGATTTTTCATCTAAAAACATTAACACCCAATGGCCTTAATGAAGGATTTACCTTAACTCCATTTATTTGATCAATTGTCTCTCTCCCCCCATTCTTTTAGAACAGGACACACAGTCAAATAAGTCTTTAGTCATTTGATATTTCCAATTCCAGTACAGCATTTTCATTAGCTCACTTAGTACATCCCATTTTACATCTTTCAGTATAAGATAATTTACCAGTGTACTAGTACTGATTTTAACCCTCTGACTCCTTATACGGACCCAGTAGCCTAGAAATAGTGAACACGAACTGCTGCAAATGTTCGCGAACCGGCGAACCTGGCGAACCGCCATAGACTTCAATGGGCAGGCGAATTTTAAAACCCACAGGGACTCTTTCAGGCCACAATAGTGATGGGAAAGTTGTTTCAATGGGACTAACACCTGGACTGTGGCATGCCGGAGGGGGATCCATGGCAAAACTCCCATGGAAAATTACATAGTTGATGCAGAGTCTGGTTTTAAGCCATAAAGGGCATAAATTACCTAACATTCCTAAATTGTTTGGAATAACGTGCTTTAAAACATCAGGTATGATGTTGTATCGATCAGGTAGTGTAAGGGTTACACCCGCTTCACAGTAACAGACCAAACTCCCCGTTTAACGCACCGCAAACAACCACAAACAGTCCATTTGCACAACCGCAAACTCCCCATTTGCACAAGGTTGGATACCAAGCTAGCCATGTCCCGTTCCTTGTCCTCACTGATGTCATTGAAGGTCTCTTCCTCTACCCAGCCACCAAGGGTCCCCGAAAGGTGACAACAAGCCCCCTGGGACGCCTGCTGTGTTTGGTCTTCCACCTCCTCAAAGCCACCTTCCTCCTCTGACTCCTCTTCTTCAGACTCCTCTCACTGCGTTGCCTCTCTCTGCATTATTATAAGGTGCGTTAAGTAGTACTACTCTTATCAATTTAATACCTGTTACGTCACCTATCAGGGGGCGTGTATAAGGCCTGGATTTTTAGAACCAGGAGATGGAAAAAGATGCTTGGTTGGTCATATCACTTCAATTTTGAGGCACGGCACGTGCAATCAAAGGTGCCACCAGATAGGAGTGGCGTGTTTGTAAGTACTACTCTTATCAGTTTAATACCTGTTACAGCACCTATCAAGAGGCGTGTATAAGGCCTGGATTTTTAGAACCGGAAGATGGAAAAAGATGCTTTGTTGGTCGTATCACTTCAATTTTGGGGCACGGCACGTGTAATCAAAGGTGCCACCAGATAGGAGTGGCTTGTTTGTAAGTACTACTCTTATCAGTTTAATACTTGTTACGTCACCTATCAGGGGGCGTGTATAAGGCCTGGATTTTTAGAACCAGGAGATGGAAAAAGATGCTTTGTTGGTCGTATCACTTCAATTTTGGGGCACTTTGTGACATTAGCTTCTTACGCTCAAACATGTCCTTTACAGGCACCTGACTATGGGCAGATGAGCAGGAACTGCTCAAGGCGAGAGACGGAGTGGCGGATGGTTGAGAGGGGGCAAGGAGGACAGCAGTGGTTGATGTGGCTTATGATGCTGCACCAGGAGGAGGATGACGGCATTCTGGTGGTGGCAACAGCATGCGTTGATTGGCGTGCTGTCTGGCTGACCCCGGATGCTGATGCATGCTGTCTGACTGTGCCACTAGCTCGTTGCGATGACCTCCCTCTACTTCCAACTCGTCTCCTCCTCCTCTCTGTCTCCCCATCTGAACTTTCCCCCTGTTCTTCTTCTCTTCTAGCGGGCACCTACGTGACATCCACGGATGCATCGTCATCATCATCACCCGCCTCACTTGTATATGACAACTGAACAAAGGAAGCAGCAGCGGGTACATCATCATCATCATCACATCGTACGTACATGTGTGTAATGCTGCCTGACTGATACATATCCCTGTTATCTACATTCTCTGGCAATAATGGTTGCGCATCATTGATTTCTTCTAAGTGCATTTGCCTAACCGTCAATCAAAGGACAACTGATGTGTAAATAACTCTAATTGAATTGGCTGTGGTACTAGTGTTGGTGGTGGCGGCAGGCGGGTGAGTGGTAACTTGAGAGGTGCCCGAAGCTAAGCTGGAGGAGGATGGTGCGTCAATGTTCCAAGCGGAAGCTGTAGAAGATTGGGTGTCCTGTGTTAGCCAGTCAACTACGTCCTCTGAACTTTTCAAGTTCAGGGTAACTGGCCTCTGAACACTGGGCATTATTGTAGGGCCAAAGGGAATCACAGCACCACGACCACGACGGCCTCTGCGGGGTGTCCTGCCTCTGCCTGTCATTTTTTTTTAAATGTGGACTATTGGTACCCCAACTAGATTGGATTGGTTGAACTTGGCACAGTGTATTTTAAAATTATGAGAAAACATTTTCTGTAAACTAAATAAAAATCATATTAGGAGGTTGAAAGAAAAAGAAACCGGATGGGGGGATACCGAGCAGAGCACTCCATCTACAGCCCACTGGGAGACAAACTCATCCATTCCCCCAGTAGACAAAGCCAGGTGGTACTCTGCCCGGATACGGGAGCGCACCAGCACCCGGAACATGGCCTCAGGTGACAAGGGAACCCCCCCTATCAAACACTGCTTCCTGGACTTATATATAGCCAACTTGGCTAATGCCAGGAGCAGGTTGACGAGGAGGTCCCTGGCCTTATTGCCCCGGGACACTGGGCGCCCAAAAATAAAAATGTGAGGGGAGAAATGCAGCCAGAACTGCAGGAGGAGGCCCCTCAAGAGTGACAAGAGGGGCTGCAGTCTGGCGCAACTAAAATAAACATGATACACGGACTCTCCCTTGCCACAGAATGGACAAGTGGAGGGAGAGTCCGTGAATTTAGCTAAGTACTCTCCCGTGCTCAGTGCACCATGGAGCACTCTCCAACTCAAGTCCCCGGTGGGTCGTGGAACTAAATCAGAATAAAGTTCCCTCCACCGGGGCCTCTTGCCCTCGTCAGCTGGTAGGACCCGCCTCCAGATGGTATCGGGACGGGTCACGAGGGCAAGGAAGTGCACTGTATGGAGCACGAGAGAATATAAGCTCTTCCTCGGCATGCCGCGAAAGCATGCCGAGGGTATGTCCCTCAACCTCGAGAGGTTGGGGACAGGAGGAGCCTGAGGGGAAACACGGGGCTTGTGTCCAATGCAAACAGCCGGAGAAGGGGTGTTGAAAGGTGCATGTGGCACTCCGGCCTGCAAAGCCCCGCGAAGGAAGGTGCGCGAGTCGGGGGAGATGGCATCTCTAATCTCCTGGAGCAAGCGCCCTGAGACTTTGGGCGTCACATATCCCAAACGGAGCGCAAGCTCCTGAGGTGACACCCAATCAGAACGCCCGTATTCCAGGAGATCCCCGACTCGGGTCATCCGTGCATGACTAAGGCGGCGGATGATACTGGGGGACTGTAACATTGGAGCCCCCACTGCTGCATTAAATAGCAGGGGCTCTGTGAATATTTCATCCCCCAAAGGCACGCCCTGCCTGGTCACGGAGACCATGCTCCAGGCCTTGAGGGTTTCCTGGTAGTATGCCGGCAAAACCGAGAGGTCTCTCCCAAACCCCTCGGGCCTGATCAGAAATAATTGCCGGTCATACCCCAGGTTGCGCAACTGGCGATAAAAGCTGGATGCCAGTGCGCACCACTGCGGAGAGGGATCTGCATATAGGTATCTCTGCAGGTACTGAAGGCGGAAGGTGGACAACTGGGAGCACACACAAACTACTCCCTGTCCACCCTCCACCAAAGGCAGACTTGCCACCCCTGCAGAGACCCAATGCCTTCCCATCCAGAGGAAATCTAACAAATTCCTCTGGATATTGGTGACAAACTCGGGGGTCGGACTCAGACAAATCAGCCGGTGCCAGATCTGAGAAGCCACCAGCTGATTCACCACTAGAGTCCGCCCCCTAAGGGAAAGCATTTTTGCTAGACCCCTCCATCGTCCCAGACGAGAGAGGACACTGCCCTCTAACTCCCTCCAGTTGTCTGGGACGGAAGCGTCCGCAGCGGACAGGTAGACCCCCAGATATTTAATGACATCTGCCTCCCACGTGATGTCACGAAACGTGGGAGGCAAAGAGTCCACCTGTAAATTACCCTCTAAAAGGCCTGTGCATTTGGACCAGTTGATCTGAGCGGAAGAGGCAGCTGAATATACCTCCTGGCACTGTTTTGCCAGCTCAAGATCAACTGGATCCTGGGCCACGAGGAGCACATCGTCAGCATAAGCTGAAAGGACAATCCGCATGTCTGGATCTTTTAGCACCAGCCCTGTGAGCCTTTTCCTCAGTAGGCAGAGGAAAGGCTCAATGGCCAGTGCATATAACTGTCCAGACAAGGGACATCCTTGACGCACCCCTCGTCCAAATACCAAAGGTGCTGTTAGGGACCAATTGATTTTAAGTAAACACTCTGCAGAGGCGTACAGCGTTCTTATAAAGCCCACAAACTGTGGGCCAAAGCCGTACGCTTGCAGAGTGGCTATGAGGTAACCATGGTCCACCCTGTCAAACGCCTTCTCTTGATCTAAAGAGAGAAAGGCGAGTGACAGACCAGTCCTGCGAGAATAATGCAATAGATCCCGGACCAGAAAGATACTATCAAAGATAGTCCGGCCCGGGATCGCATAGGACTGGTCAGGGTGAACCAATTCTGCCAGCACAGACCCAAGTCTAAGCGAGATGGCTTTAGCTACAATCTTGTAGTCCGTGCTGAGCAGAGAGACCGGTCGCCAGTTCTTAATAAGCCGGAGATCCCCCTTTTTGGGCAGCAGGGCAAGTACTGCCCTGCGACAAGACAGGGGCATCTCCCCGGTCTCCAGGGCTTCCCCAAGGACCAGATGGAAATCAGGTCCCAGAGTCTCCCAGAAAAATTGGAAAAACTCTACAGTCAGTCCGTCCAGTCCTGGAGACTTTTCACAGGACATGGCACGGAGGGCTTCAGAGAGCTCTTGAAAAGATAGTGGTATATCAAGCCACTCTCTTACACCCTCACTGACTGTGGGGAGCCCCTCCCATAGCACCCTGCAGGCGTCTGGAGAAATGGGATCCGGAGAGTAAAGATCTTTATAAAAGTTCCGGGCTCTATCCCGGATACTCTCCGGATCTGTAAGGGGGGCACCGTCTTCATCTAGAAGACAGGTGATGTGCCTACTGTTACCCCCCTTTTTCTCCAGTGAGTAGAAGAGGCGCGAGCCGCGGTCTAGATCTTTGAGAAAACCTAAGCGGCTGCGCACGTATGCCCCCTTGGCCTGGTGTCGTTCCAGGTCACAGAGGACACCCTTCCTCTCTACATACTCGCTCTGCAGGGATTGGTCCCTACAAGTGAACAGCCTCTGCTCCAGATGGAGTACCTCCCCCCGGAGTGACTCCAACTCAGCTTCGCGCTGCCCACTCGCACCCTTGGTATATTCCTGACACAGAAGTCGCAAATGAACCTTGCCCACGTCCCACCACAGTTTTAACGTGGCAAAGTCCCCCTTGCAACCCCTCCAGTCCGTCCAAAACTCCCGGATCAATGTCACGAGCCCCTGGTCCTTCAACAAAGCATTGTTGAAGTGCCAATAGGCGGCTCGTGGCGCTGTTGGCGTTAGCGCCACTGTCACAGACACACAGTTGTGGTCTGTGAACGGAGCCAGCCTAATGGCACAAGAACCGACTCGTGACATATAGTGACTAGATATATATAGTCTGTCGATCCGGGAGTGGGACACCAGACCGGCTCTCACCCTGACGTAGGTGAAACCATCTGATGCCCCTGGGTTCTGCTCTCGCCAGATGTCCTCCAGGGAGAAGCGGGCGATGATCTCCCGCAGGGCTGACGCAGAAGGCGGGTACGGCTCTGGACTATTCCGGTCCAGAGCGTCGAGGGTGCAGTTGAAATCACCCCCGAGTACCAAACACTCATCTGCGTCAACCGTCTCCAAAAACTGGGACAGTCTGGCGAGGAACCTCACTCTCTCAAGCCCTCCAGCAGGGGCATATATATTAACTAGGTTAATGATGCTACCCTGCTCTCGGACCCGGAGGTGGATTAGACGGCCTGGGATAACAGCTTTCACAAGCAGCAGCTCTGGCTGAAAAGACTCTGAGAACAGGGTCACCACTCCACATGACGCCGATGTGAAGTGGCTGAAGAAGACCCTGCCTCTCCACTCCAGTTGCCACGAGGCCTCAGCCTCTGGAGTGGTGTGAGTTTCCTGCAGGAAGCTCACAGAGTACCCTCCCTGATATAAATAGGAGAGTACCTGGAACCTGCGGAAACTGTCTTGACAGCCATTGGTATTTAGCGTGCTGATGTGCAAAGCCATTACTGCGTGTCAGGAATTGTGCGTTCCTCAGACCCTTGAGACTGCTGATAGGACACGCACATTTTATAGAATTTCCGGACGCGGAGATGCTCCGCAGTCCCAGAATTCTTGGCCCTAGTGCTGACCACTAGATATTGCTGGAGAGAGTGGAGAATAAACGACATATTCTTCCACCTCTCCAAGGCCAGCCGCACCTTCCTTTTCTTTTGTCCATGAAGGGTGCTCTCAAGGAATAGATCTATTTCCTTGACAGGGATAACCCACCCAGAATCTGATGTTCCTTCTAGTGGGTCACCCCTGGGCTCCTCTTGGCTGAGGGCTTTTACTCCATCCTCCCCGGCTGGAGTCAGTTTCCTCAGCTTTATTCTCAGGGACCCCCTCTTAGATGATACAGAAGGAGTCCCTTTAGCACCCTTCAAGGTAAATAATGGACCCTTGGATTGCTGCTGCACCCCTGTAGCTTCAGGAGTGCATTCAGGGGTAGCTGGCTGGACAGCAGTGGCTGGCATGGCTTCCTTAATGGAAGCCTTGGAGGCTTTATATGCCTCCTCTGCCAGTTCCACCGCTGCTTGCTCAGCTTGGATGGCACCGATGTTAGGGTCAGTGGACGGCTGAGGAGGGTAGACAGGCTCTCCCATGATGTTAACAGGAAAACCTGTTTTATCACCCTCCCCCATTTCCACTTCCCCTTGTGCCACATCCCCCCTGACAGACAAATCCATGGGGCCTGAATGGGGGTCATGCCTATATTCCCCCCCTCCAGTAGTGACTCGGCCTGGGGCTCTAACAAAGCCCGAGGTACGTCACTAGAGAGTGACACTGGAGGAGGAGACTGACTGGTGCCCTTGAAGCTCAGCACCTCAGGGACACTGACTACCCATTCAGCAGGAGCTTTGTTGGGTCCCCCCTCAAAGGCCAGAGGCAGAACCTGATCTTTCTTGTCTACCCCTGCCTCACTTGGGAGACCCTCTTGCCCCTGCTTTTCCTCCAGACCCTTTTCCACATTAACCCCTATAGGGTCTGGAGAGAGAGATGTGTGGTCTGGCACCGGCTGGCTGAGCTTAATAACTGGGCCAGACAATGTCACCGGATGAGGAGGAGATGTTTTGTTCCTCTTCTTGCTTTTAGAGGGAGGTGCTCCACTATAGAGCACTTCCCACTTATCAGCAACCTCCCTGTTGGTTTTATGCTTCCTCTTCCTGGGGACGTCACTCCTGGAAGAGGAGCTGCCACTAGCTGCCTCCCCTGCAGAGGGCTTATTATCCCTCTGCTTACACTGTGCCCCCACACTAACTGATGTAATTATGGTGGGGGCAGATTGGGACTTGGGAGATGCAGCTGTGACACTGGGAGGACCGGTGACATTCTTCCCCTTTTTCCCCGTGTCTGCAGTCTTGCTGGAGACCACAGACACAGATGGCTTTTTTGGGGAAGAAGGGGGTTTGGAGGCCGTGGTGGTGGCTTGAGGAACGGCCTCCTTGCCTGAGCTCTGTGGGGGGGCTATGACCCTTGAGGTCCCCGCTTTTATGGGCTCAGCGGGGATGGGTGCCGTACTGGCGGAGGTGCCATTTGCTGGGGCTGGGGCATGATGCTTTACATTAGGACAATTCCTACGTGTATGCCCCAACCCTTTGCAATGAAAGCACTGCACCTCCGTAGTGCTGTAAAAAATCCTGTACAGCACCCCCTCAAATGGAACCCCAAAAGACCCCTCTATGTTTTCTGCGCCCTGAGGCAGGCACATTTGTACCTGCCTCTTGAAAGAGAGCACATGACGAAGTGCTCTCTCTCTGCACCCCAGGGGAATTTTAATAAATGGTGTTTTTACTTCCCCTAGGGTTAGCAGGTGGGGGCGCAGGAGGGAGTCTGGTAGGAAGGGGGGCACATTAGAAAGTGTTACTTTTGTGCCCAACCCTTCCAGGGGTTCTATTGGGACATATAATCCCCCCACTGTGATGCCTCTCTGTACAAGAATGTGAGCAGCAGCCAGCGTACGGGTAAAGAAAACTGCTTTCCCGTACATTTTGCTGGCTGCTACTATAACAGAGGGGCTGATGACGTTAGCGGCAGCACGCAGATAGATATCAATGCTGTAGACCCCAGACATCTGACATTTAACCCCATGCTTCCTAGTGATCTGCCCCTCAGCCCCAGCGGTGGTATTACTGGGGCCAGCAGAAACCACCTGTGACCAGGTATTAGCCACAGGGGTAGGTCTGCTGGCAGAACCACCAGGAGCTGGGGCTGCCTTATCTGCCTGGGGCCTATGCTGTGCAGTGCTGCAGCTAGGATTTTCAGGGGCCATTATTCCCCCTTTTGACCCCTGAGGCTTCTTAGTGGTCTTAACCCTCATGTTTAGACCCTTTTTTTTTTTTTAGTTTATTTGTTTTATTTATTTTTATTTTTTGTTTTATGATTTTTTACTGTTTTCTTTTTTTTTAAATATAAAAGTGGGAAAAAGAAACAAAAAGACAAAACTAAGGGAGACAAAACTAAGGGAGAGAGAGAGGTGATGCTTGGCAGTGGAAGGGTTAATGGTCTGTTGCAAGGTGACTAATTGCAACAACACAGAGAACACAGAGGCTTTTTAACCCCTCTGTGTCTCTGTGTCAGATGTTAAAAAAAAGCCTTAACAACAAAAAATCTAATTGTTTTCCCCCCCACTGCCTACAAAGATGTTACTTGTCTTCTCTCCCCCAAAACATAAAACCCAACACCAAACAAACAAAACTTCAACAAAACTTAATAAACTTTTTAAAAGAAAAAAAGTCAAAGTAGCAAAGCTCCAGGAGTGAAGGTGTAGTGCTAAGGGAGGGGTGTGGCAAAGTATCCAGGAGACAGCTCACTCTCCTGGGATAGAGAGTTGAGCCTGACCCCCAGAAAACTAAAACTTAAATTAAACTAAGAAAAAAACCACAAAAACTCCCAAAAATGAACAACACCGTGCACAAAGTGCTTATTAACAAAAAGGTGTTAAAATAAAACTTGTATTTGAGGGACTAAGACCCTAAAAAGCCTTTTGTTTGGAGCTCAAGCATGCACACAACCTCTTGGCACAGTACTTGTAAGCAAGACACACACTATGGGTAGCGGTCAAGCAAATGAACTTTGATTGACGGTCAGGCAAATGCACTTAGATTTAAGAAAATAAAATTATTTGTTTTTTAAATGTGGACTGTTAGTACCCCAACTAGATTGGATTGGTTGAACTTGGCACAGTACTTGTAAGCAAGACACACACTATGGGTAGCTGTCAAGCAAATGAACTTTGATTGACGGTTAGGCAAATGCACTTAGATTTAAGAAAATAAAAGTTTGGGTTTTTTAAAAGAAGACAACTAGTAAACAATATTATATTGTATGCGTTGTGCACACACAGTATAAGCTGTGAGCTTGACACACACACTTGCAAGCAGGGGCTAGCAGGGAGACAGGCAAATGAAATTAGATTACACAGAAAAAAAAACAAAGAAAAAAAAATGATGTTATAGCCCTAAAAAGAGCTTTTGGGGGTGCTGTGTTTACAGCAGAGATCTGATGAGTCATTCAGCACTGCACTGGACACTGAATAAACTTGCCTAGCTATTCATTTCCCTATTCAATCAGCATCACCTACACTCTCCCTCCTCTCTGTAAGACTGCAAGTTAGTTATGATTCCAAAATGGCTGCTGTCTATGAGGTAGATGGCTCTGGAAGGGAGTGTATGCTGCTGATTGGCTGGAATGTGTCTGCTGACTGTGACATGCAGGGTCAAAGTTTGCTCAATGATAAAGTATTGGGGGCGGGTCGAATCTCGCATATGTTCGCTGTTCGCCGCGAACGCGAACATGCTATGTTCGCCGGGAACAATCCGCCGGCGAACTATTCGCGACATCTCTACCTAGAAACATTCTTCTCTCTTAATTAGGGTTAATGTTTCATTCTCAGGCCTATTCTTTTATTTGTCCCTTTTCCCTCTCTGGTTAACCTTTA
>CM050170.1:15044535-15182040 GCA_027410445.1 Discoglossus pictus
ATTTTACATCAATCTGAAACAGCAAATTAGCGAAACGTGTTAATTTATCAGAATTCGTTATTTTACATCAATCTGAAATAGCATATTGAGGAAACGTATTCATTTATTAGTTTATATGAATATGAAATGAAAAATTGCCTAAATGCGTTATTTTACATCAATCTGAAACTGTAAATTGGCGAAACGTGTTCATTCATCTGAATTTGTTATTTTACATCAATCTAAAACAGCAAATTGGTGAAACTTGTTCATTCGTTAGTTTACATCAATCTGAAACTGCAAATTAGCGAAACGTGTTAATTCATCTGAATTAGTTAATTTAGATCAATCTAAAACAGCAAATTGGTGAAACTTGTTCATTCGTTAGTTTATATGAATATGAAATGAAAAATTGCCTAAATGCTTTATTTTACATCAATCTGAAATGGCAAATTGATTAAACTTATTCATTCATTAGTTTATATGAATATGAAACGGAAAATTGCCTAAATGCGTTATTTTACATCAATCTGAAATGACAAATTGATTAAACTTATTCATTCGTTAGTTTATATGAATATGAAACAGAAAATTGCCTAAATGCGTTATTTTACATCAATCAGAAAATGCAAATTAGCGAAACATGTTAATTCATCTGAATTAGTTCATTTACATCAATCTAAAACAGCAAATTGGTGAAACTTGTTCATTCGTTAGTTTATATGAATATGAAATGAAAAATTGCCTAAATGCGTTATTTTACATCAATCTGAAATAGCAAATTGATTAAACTTATTCATTCATTAGTTTATATAAATATGAAACGGAAAATTTCCTAAATGCGTTATTTTACATCAATCTGAAACGACAAATTGGCGAAACATGTTAATTTATCAGAATTCGTTATTTTACATCAATCTGAAATGGCAAATTGGCGAAACGTGTTAATTCTTTAGTTTATATGAATATGAAATGAAAAATTGGTTTGTAAACACATTTCTTGCAAATTACACACAGAGCACTGAGCTCAGACATCACTGACACCTCAGTACAGGGAGCAGCGCTGGTGCCAAGAGAGACCTGTGAGCAGTGCTGGTGCCAAGAGAGACCTGCAACGAGCTGACTACAGGGTAGAGAGAGCTGAGGAGAGAGAGAGAGAAAGTGCTGAGGGGGGGGGGGGGGGCGGCTGCTGAGAGTAGAGAGAGTCCTGAGAGAGGAGGAGTGCTTAGGAGAGAGAGTGTGTCTAGTGATCACACACAGGACCCCTACGGTGGCTCCCGATCACGTCCCTGCTGTTGATCTGGCACATGGCCATGTTCTTGCAGGGATGGAGGAGGCTGGTAGAGATGGAGACCCAGCCGGTGAGGTTGCGATCAGTCATAGTTATCAAACTGCGATTTGTCGCAAAGCGTGACGACGAATCGCAGTTTGACAACTATTATATGGGACTAATATTTTTAATGGCTTTAATGCAGGCTACAAGATGCTTTTGTCCAAATTATTCATATGCAAAGATGTTGGATGCAGATATGTTCTCTATTCAGTTGTATTTCTTGCTTTCCTATAGGTATATAAATATATTTCTATAAATTGTCCACTAGATGGCAAAATCCATTCCAGTTCCATATAATAAAATAAGAACACTAAAAATTTGTAGAAACATTTATTACATTTTTGAAGAGAAAAAAAAACAGCATTTACCTTTGTAAATTATATTTTACTTTAAATAAATACATTTAAAAATAAAAAAATATTTTTTTACCAATTTTTTTTTTTTTTTACAAAAATCAAAACAAACTATTTATATGTAAATATGAAAAGAAACACTTCATAATAAATATGTAATATAATTAATTATTCTATATTTTATATTTTTTCCTAGCTCTCAGCAATTCTTTTCATTTAAAATTAATAAAATTAACTATATGTATGTAATATAACATTTTACAGTTTTTGACATTACTATATACATTTTCCCCTTCTGGATTGCTAACTCTTTATTGTGAAACTGTGAACTATACCATGTAGGGCACAGTCCATTTGGAGAAGGAACCGGCGACCCACTCCAGTATCTTTTCCATGAAAACCAAATGAATAAGCACAACCAGACACAAGATGTGCCTGGCGTGAAGCAGTCCATAGGGCCATGGAGAGTCAGACAAGACAATAACAACATATCCATTTTGGTAAATACTATGAAGATGTTGATGGGATATCATTATCTGTTTGTTGCTTTCCTCTGTAGGCTCGATATGGGTTCTGCGTTTTTACTAAAGTTATTGAAACGCGTGTTTTTATGAAGTAAATTAGCTGGAAATAAGTGAAAAATACAATTATTAATAACAATAATTTCAGGGAGGCAACATATGTAACACATACATATCTAAAAGACAACTAGGGTCAGTAAAAGTTGTCAATTTTAAGCATTATTAGTATCTTACAATTAAAAAATAAAACTTAACTTGTTTCATTTTTTAATAATACATAAAAATATCTTAACTTTTTCACTTTTTAAAAATAAAAATAAAACTTAACTTTTTTAATTTTTTAATAATAAAAAAACTTTTTTTGTTTTTTAATAAAAAAATTAAACTTAATTTTTTTTATTGTTTTAATAATAAATAAAAATAACTTAACATTTTCATTTTTTAATGATAAATAAAAATAAAATTTAACTTTTTCATTTTTTTTAAATAAATAAAAATAAAACTTATCTTTTATTTTTTAATACTAAATAAAAATATTTTTTTTTATTTTATAATAATAAATAAAAATAATACTTAACTTTTTGATTTTTTTTAATAATAAATACAAAATATAACAACTTTTTCCTATTTTTAACAATAAAAATAAAACTTAACTTTTTTATTTTTATTAGAATAAAAAAAACTTAACTTTTTTTCCCCTTTTTATTAATAAATAAAAATTATATATAAAATAATCTGATCTGAGTTTTTTTCCTGTAAATTAATTATCTCTCACAGTGAGGGTGATAAAGAAGAAGTACATGCCCAGTAGAATAAATAATGATAATCACAGAGACTTTTATCATTTATTTTACTTTACACCAAGTGGGCATTCTCTTATTTATTACCTCACACAGTCAAAGTTAATTAATTTAATTTGATTTGATTTATATGTTTTTTACATTGTGATATATAAGTCCATTTGACGTCAATATAAAGGAGACTCGTTAGGCAATATTTGCTTAATGGGACTCATTCGGCAATATTTGATTTAATATAAATGTTTATTTAATTGAATTGAATACATTCTTGTATTCAATTAAATAAACAGTTATATTAATATAAAACATACACTTAATTCACTTTATAATAAGCCACTAGAGTAAAATATTATAGTCATCAGTAAAGGAAACTTCACATTTCTTTTTGTTTTCTCTTATGTAGTATGTCATGTTACACAACTGTGACCTTAAGACACACCTTCAATGGAGGTGCTTCACACTTCTATTATCTCATGCTGCTGGTCACAGATAGTAACATGCTGTTTGTCTGTATTTAACAGCATTGCATTAGGTTGAAATCCCTATGTGAGTGCGGCCTTAGGTTGGAAACATGGCACTCTACATGAGACAGAACAGGAAGGAAGGGAAAAAATCCAAAAGGAGAGGATTGTTTATTCTGGAATGTAAATTTGATTTGACAGTTCTCTTGATGAGGACAACATTAAATATGTAACATTGTTAATTATTAACTATGGAATCTATATTGCAGGATGGAAGAATATTTAATTAGTCTATTTTGGTAGAGAAGATTAGTATGGTAGAAACGAATCTTGGAATTGTCTAATATGATAGAGAGTACCATGGTAGGGTCATGTAAGCAAAGGACGCTTGTCTTAAGTTTTTATTTGAGGACATGCATGTAGATATATATAACTTACCCAGCAGAGTCCGACCAAAAGAAGCACAAATACAACAATAACACTGACCGATACGACGATGACGACATAAGGTGGGAATTCCTCAGGATTTACGGTCACTGTACAAAGCAGATACAAGTTACATGTCATGGAATATATAGACGGAAAAGTTATTTGTCACTTGTAACCATCAAGAACATCTATCTCCCTCAAACTCTTTCTTAAGGTTTTTTCTCTCCTCTTTCTTTCCATTTCTTTTTTTACTCCTTTCCATCATCTCTTTTCTATCATTCTTCAATATGTTTCTCAACAATCCTTCCCTATTTCTTTCTATACATTTATCTTTTTTTCTACCAGCCTCTGATTTTTCCCCCTCCTTCTCTTTCCATCTTTAATTACTTATTCACTTCCTTCTTTTGGTTCGGAATCATGGCATAAACATAGTCCATTCCTTGATCAGAAAGAAGAGCAGAGCCATTTGACTTATAACATCATCGATGTAAGTTGCTAATGGTTAGTTCTTGAGTTGTAAGAAACTTAAGTCACCGTCGTGTTAAGCTCATTAGTTAATTGCCAATAATCTCTAATTGTTAGACAGTTATTTATGTATGCCACCACTATTATGAGTTTGGTCTTAAAAGGTATAATTTGACACATAAAACATTCAGCTAACAAATATATTATGGCCCTATTAGGTATAGTCATATTAATGAGGTTAGTTTATCATGAAAATAAGGAAAAATTCAGTTGGTGAGACCATGCAACAACTTTAGTATTTAGTTTTCAAGAAGAAGTTGATACCTTATAAGTTAAGCTGGTCGTATTTATAGAAGTAATTGTTATTAATGAAGTTAGTTTAGCATGGAAATAAGTATAACTTCAGTTGGGTAGACCATTGCCATTGTGCACGACCACATAACGACTTGACAGTTTAGTTCTCAAGAAGAAGTTGACATGTTCGAATCTCAGCTGACAATGAAGTTATGGTCTTGTTAAAATAAGTTATAGTCTTATTTATAGAGTTAGTTCAGCATGAAAATAAGAATAACTTCAGATGGTTAGATCATTGCCATTGTTCGAGACCATATAATGACTTTAGTGGTTAGTTTGTGAGAAGAAGTTGACATGTTAGAAGTTCAGCTGACAATGAAGTTATTGTCTTGTTAATAGAAGTTATAGACTTATTAACAGAGTTAGTTTAGCATGGAAATAAGGACAACTTCAGTTAGTTAGACCATTGCAATTGTGCATGACCACATAATGTCCTTACAAGTTAGTTCTTGAGAAGAAGTTGACATGTTAGAAATTCAGCTGACAATGAAGTTATGGTCTTGTTAAAAGAAGTTATAGTCTTATTAATGAAGTTAGTTTAGCATGGAAATAAGAATAGCTTCAGTTGGGTAGACCATTGCCATTGTGCACGACCACATAACAACTTGACAGTTTAGTTCTCAAGCAGAAGTTGACATGTTCGAATCTCAGCTGACAATGAAGTTATGGTCTTGTTAAAAGAAGTTATAGTCTTATTTATAGAGTTAGTTCAGCATGAAAATAAGAATAACTTCAGATGGTTAGATCATTGCCATTGTTTCGAGACCATATAATGACTTTAGTGGTTAGTTTGTGAAAAGAAGTTGACATGTTAGAAGTTCAGCTGACAATGAAGTTATGGTCTTGTTAATAGAAGTTATAGACTTATTAACAGAGTTAGTTTAGCATGGAAATAAGGACAACTTCAGTTAGTTAGACCATTGCCATTGTGCATGACCACATAATGACTTTACACTTTAGTTCTCAAGAAGAAGTTGACATGTGTGAAGTTCAGCTGACAATGGAGTTATGGTTTTATTAATAGAAGTAATAGTCTTCTTAATGGAGCTCATATTTTGCCACTGTGTGAGACCACATAACATGTTGATGGTTTGTTCCCAGATGAAACGGCATGAGTTCAATTGAGAATGAAGTTATGACCTTGTTAATAGAATTAGTTTAGAGAAAATATAAGGATACCTCAGTATGTTCAACTGTTGATATCGTGCAATTCCAGTTAATGTGCTGTGGTTAGTTTTGATATTGAGAAGATGACACATCATGAGTTATGATTATATTAATGGAAGAAGTAAAGATTATGTTAATGGAATTAGTTTAGTAAATCATATGGGCGAGTTCAATTTGTTAAACCTTCACATTATTTGATATCAAGTAATGCATCAGTGATTAATTCTTAAGTTCCAGAAGATGACACCTCATTAATTCCAACGAGACGAAGGTTAAGTTCATGTTATGGACAACTTTCGAAGACAAAGATGGGAAAATCCTGTTTGTTAAACACTTTTTAGCATGTTGGTAGTTAGTTATTGCATACCAATATTAAACATACCATTAGTTCATCTTTGAATTCGGCATAGGC
Source organism: Discoglossus pictus (assembly GCA_027410445.1). Lineage (NCBI taxonomy): Eukaryota > Metazoa > Chordata > Amphibia > Anura > Alytidae > Discoglossus > Discoglossus pictus. The sequence goes on from CM050170.1 coordinate 15,050,810, forward strand.
ATCTCTTAAATCATTAGTTGAGCACCAAAATAAGAAGATTTTAAAAACCGTTGAACATTTTTCACAACATTCATGGAGTAAAAAGTTGGTTAGCTATTGAGTTATGAGTGAAACAATAATGTTAGATCAAATTTGGAACTCAGCTTAGGTCAAGAAAAAGTAAATCATTATGCCCAAAGGCTTGAAGGCCCTGTTTGTTAATATATTGATGGTTAGTTTTGGGGTCTTGCCAAGGTTATTGGATGATCAGAAATATAAGAAGTCCTAAGTTATTATATTGTATCCTTATGAGATGTTGGTTAGTTCTTGCATATTAGAAGATGCTGCACCATTTTAAATTAGGCAAGAGAAAATATTATTACGGTAGTTAGTTGTGTCACTGGAGATACTGTACCATCTCTTCATCCCTTTGATTCCACCAGGTCCAGCACAGAGTTCATTGGGTTAATTATAATTAAGGATTAGTATTATGTTCATGTTAACTAGAGGATTTTCATAATAAGTGATGTTCCACTTACAATTAGTGGAAGTTGACGTATCGGTCCATTGACCAGAAGGACGACTGGTAGGAACCATGTTCTTAGTTGTGCTGGTGGATGCTTGGGTGTTGGTAATGTAAGAAGTACTTACATCCTTTAGGGTTGTAGCACTCAATGTGGCTTTTGTGGATGGTGAGGTGTCTTCTATAGTTAGAGATGCCAATGTAGACGAACTAGAAGAAGATAAAGTACTGGTCTGTGCATTGGTGGATCCTGTGTCGGTTTCTGAATTGGTGAATTCTGTACTGATGGATGATCCTGTTCTCATCTGTGTAGGAGTTGATCTTATGTCTGTGTTTGTACTGGTGGTTCGTGAAGTGTCCTTAACAATAGCTCCTACAGTTGTTTGTGCACTGCTAAAGGTTAATCCTGTTTTAATTGATGTCAACCAAGATGGTGTATTCGTTTTTGCAGTCATGGCTCCTGTGTTTGTTGTTGTAGATATGGCTCTTGTGTTGGTTGAGGTAAACATAGATTCTGTGCTGATTGTTGTAGTTTTGGCGCCAGTGTTGACTGCTATAGAAATGGATCCTGTACTCTTTACAGTTGACAATGATCCTGTGCTGATTGGAGCAGACATAGATCCTTTGCCGGTGGTTGCTGGTATGGATCCTGTGATAGTTGGAGTAGATAATGATCCCATACTAGTTGGTATAAATATGGCTCCTGTGCTGGTTTGTGTAGATATGGCCAGTGTGGTGGTTGGTGTAGATATGGATTCTGTGCTGGTTGGTCCTCTGCTGGACTGAGTACTGGTCAGTTCTTTATTGGTTTGTGAACTGGTTATTCCCAGGGTCAGTTCTGTGCTGATCTGTATACTGGTTGGACCAGTGGTCAGTTCTGCACTAGTCTGTGTACTGGTCACTGCTGTACTAGTTTGTGTACTGCTCAGTTCTCTGGTCAGCCCATTACTTGTCTCTGCACTGGTCAGTCCTAAACTTGTCTGTTTACTAGTTGGCCCTATTTTTGTACTGGTCAGTCCTGTGCTGGGTTGTGTACTGTTCAGTCCAATGCTGGTCAGTCCTCTGCTGGTCTGTGTACTTGTGGAGCCTGTACTGGTTTGTGTACTGTTCAGTCCTGTGCTGTGTTGTGTACTGGTCAGCCCTATGCTGGGTTGTGTATTGGTTAGTCCTATGCTGGTCTGTGTACTTGTGGGTCCTGTGAGGGTTTGAGTATTGGTCAGTCCTGTGCTGTGTTGTGTACTGGTCAGTCCTATGCTGGTCTTTGTACTTGAGGGTCCTGTGCTTGTTTGTGTATTGGTCAGTCCTACGCTGGGTTGTGTACTGGTCAGTCCTATGCTGGTCTTTGTACTTGTGGGTCCTGTGCTGGTTTGCGTATTGGTCAGTCCTATGCTGGGTTGTGTACTGGTCAGTGTACTTGTGGAGCCTATGTTGGTTTGAGTATTGGTCAGTCCTATGCTGGGTTGTATACTGGTCAGTCCTGTGCTGGTCTGTGTACTTGTGGGTCCTATGCTCGGTTGTGTACTTGTGGGTCCTATGCTGGTCTGTGTACTTGTGGAGCCTGTGCTGGTTTGGGTATTGGTCAGTCCTGTGCTGGCCTGTGTACTTGTGGGTCTTGTGCTGGTTTGAGTATTGGTCAATCCTGTGCTGGTCTGTGTACTTGTTGAGCCTGTGCTCGTTGGAGCATTGGTCAGTCCTATGCTGGTTGGAGTATTGGTCAGTTCTGTGCTGGTCTGTGTACTTGTTGAGCCTGTGCTGGTTTGAGTATTGGTCAGTCCTATGCTGGTTGGAGTATTGGTCAGTTCTGTGCTGGTCTGTGAACTTGTGGGTCCTGTACTGGTTTGAGTACTGGTCAGTCCTGTGCTTGGCTGTGTACTTGTGGGTCCTATGCTGGTTTGCGTATTGGTCAGTCCTATGCTGGGTTGTGTACTGGTCAGTGTACTTGTGGAGCCTATGTTGGTTTGAGTATTGGTCAGTCCTACGCTGGGTTGTGTACTGGTCAGTCCTGTGCTGGTCTGTGTACTTGTGGGTCCTATGCTGGGTTGTGTACTGGTCAGTCCTGTGCTGGTATGTGTACTTGTGGGTCCTATGCTGGTCTGTGTACTTGTGGGTCCTGTGCTGGTTTGAGTATTGGTCAGTCCTGTGCTGGCCTGTGTACTTGTGGGTCCTGTGCTGGTTTGAGTATTGGTCAGTCCTGTGCTGGTCTGTGTACTTGTGGGCCCTGTGCTGGTTTGAGTATTGGTCAGTCCTGTGCTGGTCTGTGTACTTGTTGAGCCTGTGCTGGTTTGAGTATTGGTCAGTCCTATGCTGGTTTGAGTATTGGTCAGTTCTGTGCTGGTCTGTGTACTTGTTGAGCCTGTGCTGGTTTGTGTACTGGTCAGTCCTGTGCTGGGTTGTGTACTGGTCAGTCCTGTGCTGGGTTGTGTACTGGTCAGGCCTATGCTGGTCAGTACTCTACTGGTCTGTGTACTTGTGGGTCCTGTGCTGGTTTGAGTATTGGTCAGTTCTGTGCTGGTCTGTGAACTTGTGGGTCCTGTGCTGGTTTGAGTACTGGTCACTCCTGTGCTTGGCTGTATACTTGTGGGTCCTATGCTGGGTTGTGTACTGGTCAGTCCTGTGCTGGTCTGTGTACTTGTGGGTCCTATACTGAGTTGTGTACTGGTCAGTCCTGTGCTTTTCTGTGTACTTGTGGGTCCTATGCTAGGTTGTGTACTGGTCAGTCCTGTGCTGGGTTGTGTACTCGTCAGTCCTGTGCTGGGTTGTGTACTGGTCAGTCCTGTGCTGGGTTGTGTACTGGTCAGGCCTATGCTGGTCAGTCCTGTGCTGGTCTGTGTACTTGTGGGTCCTGTGCTGGTTTGAGTACTGGTCACTCCTGTGCTGGTCTGTGTACTTGTGGGTCCTGTACTGGTTTGAGTACTGGTCAGTCCTGTGCTGGTCTGTGTACTTGTGGGTCCTGTGCTGGGTTGTGTACTGGTTAGTCCTATGCTGGTCTGTGTACTTGTGGGTCCTGTGCTGGTTGGAGTACTGGTCAGTCCTGTGCTTGGCTGTGTACTTGGGGGTCCTGTACTGGTTTGTGTACTGGTCAGTCCTGTGCTGGTCTGTGTACTTGTGGGTCCTGTGCTAGTTGGAGTACCGGTCAGTCCTGTGCTGGTTTGTGTATTGGTCAGTCCTGTGCTGGTTTGTGTATTGGTCAGTCCTGTGCTGGTCTGTGTACTTGTGGGTCCTGTGCTGGTTGGAGTACTGGTTAGTACTATACTGGTCTGTGTACTTGTGGGTCCTGTGCTGGTTTGAGTATTGGTCAGTCCTGTGCTGGTCTGTGTACTTGTGGGCCCTGTGCTGGTTTGTGTACTGGTCAGTCCTGTGCTGGTCTGTGTACTTGTGGAGCCTGTGCTGGTTGGAGTATTGGTCAGTCCTATGCTGGTTTGAGTATTGGTCAGTCCTGTGCTGGTCTGTGTACTTGTGGAGCCTGTGCTGGTTGGAGTATTGGTCAGTCCTGTGCTGGTCTGTGTACTTGTGGGTCCTGTGCTGGGTTGTGTACTGGTCAGTCCTGTGCTGGTCTGTGTACTTGTGGGTCCTGTGCTAGTTGGAGTACTGGTCAGTCCTGTGCTGGTTTGTGTACTTGTGGGTCCTGTGCTAGTTGGAGTACTGGTCAGTCCTGTGCTTGGCTGTGTACTTGTGGGTCCTGTACTGGTTTGTGTACTGGTCAGTCCTGTGCTGGTCTGTGTACTTGTGGGTCCTGTGCTAGTTGGAGTACCGGTCAGTCCTGTGCTGGTTTGTGTATTGGTCAGTCCTGTGCTGGTTTGTGTATTGGTCAGTCCTGTGCTGGTCTGTGTACTTGTGGGTCCTGTGCTAGTTGGAGTACTGGTCAGTCCTGTGCTGGTTTGTGTACTTGTGGGTCCTGTGCTAGTTGGAGTACTGGTCAGTCCTGTGCTTGGCTGTGTACTTGTGGGTCCTGTACTGGTTTGTGTACTGGTCAGTCCTGTGCTGGTCTGTGTACTTGTGGGTCCTGTGCTAGTTGGAGTACCGGTCAGTCCTGTGCTGGTTTGTGTATTGGTCAGTCCTGTGCTGGTTTGTGTATTGGTCAGTCCTGTGCTGGTCTGTGTACTTGTGGGTCCTGTGCTAGTTGGAGTACCGGTCAGTCCTGTGCTGGTTTGTGTATTGGTCAGTCCTGTGCTGGTTTGTGTATTGGTCAGTCCTGTGCTGGTCTGTGTACTTGTGGGTCCTGTGCTAGTTGGAGTACTGGTTAGGCCTATGCTAGTCTGTGTACTTGTGGGTCCTATGCTGGTTTGAGTACTGGTCAGTCCTGTGCTTGGCTGTGTACTTGTGGGTCCTGTGCTGGGTTGTGTACTGGTCAGTCCTGTGCTGGCCTGTGTACTTGTGGGTCCTGTGCTGATTTGAGTACTGGTCAGTCCTATGATGGTCTGTGTACTTGTGGGTTCTATGCTGGGTTGTGTACTGGTCAGTCCTGTGCTGGTCTGTGTACTTTTGGGTCCTGTGCTGATTTGAGTACTGGTAAGTCCTGTTCTTGGCTGTATACTTGTGGGTCCTGTGCTGGTTGGAGTACTGGTCAGTCCTGTGCTTGGCTGTGTACTTGTGGGTCCTGTGCTGATTTGAGTACTGGTAAGTCCTGTTCTTGGCTGTGTACTTGTGGGTCCTGTGCTGATTTGAGTACTGGTCAGTCCTGTGCTTGTCATTCCAGTACTGGTCAGTTCTATGCTGGCCTGTGTACTTGTGGGTCCTGTCCTGGTTTGTGTACTGGTCACTCCTGTGCTTGGCTGTGTACTTGTGGGTCCTGTGCTGATTTGAGTACTGGTCACTCCTGTGCTTGGCTGTGTACTTGTGGGTCCTGAGGTGATTTGAGTACTGGTCAGTCCTGTGCTGGTCAGTCCAGTACTGGTCAGTCCTATGCTGGTTTGTGTACTGGTCAGTCCTGTGCTGGTTTGTGTACTGGTCAGTCCTATGCTGGTAAGTCCTCTGCTGGTCTGTGTACTTGCTGGTCCTGTGCTGGTCTGTGTACTGGTCAGTCCTGTGCTGGTCAGTCCTGTGCTGGTCTGTGTACTTGTGGGTCCTATACTGGTTTGAGTACTGGTCAGTCCTGTGCTTGGCTGTGTACTTGTGGGTCCTGTGCTGATTTGAGTACTGGTCAGACCTGTGCTGGTCTGTGTACTGGTCAGTCCTATGCTGGTCAGTCCTGTGCTGGCCTGTGTACTTGTGGGTCCTGTGCTGGTTTGAGTACTGGTCAGTCCTGTGCTGGTCTGTGTACTTGTGGGTCCTGTGCTGGTTTGTGTACTGGTCAGTCCTATGCTGGCCTGTGTACTTGTGGGTCCTGTCCTGGTTTGTGTACTGGTCAGTCCTGTGCTTGTCTGTGTACTTGTGGGTCCTGTGCTGGTTGGAGTACTGGTCAGTCCTGTGCTGGCCTGTGTACTTGTGGGTCCTGTGCTGGTTTGTGTACTGGTCAGTCCTATGCTGGCCTGTGTACTTGTGGGTCCTGTGCTGGTTTGTGTACTGGTCAGTCCTATGCTGGCCTGTGTACTTGTGGGTCCTGTGCTGGTTTGTGTACTGGTCAGTCCTATACTGGTCTGTGTACTTGTGGGTCCTGTGCTGGTTTGTGTACTGGTCAGTCCTATGCTGGCCTGTGTACTTGTGGAGCCTGTGCTGGGTTGTGTACTGGTCTGTCCTGTTGTATGTTGTGTACTGGTCAGTCCTATGCTGGTCAGTCCTGTGCTGGTCTGTGTACTTGTGGGTCCTGTGCTGGTTTGTGTACTGGTCTGTCCTGTCGTAGGCTGTGTACTGGTCAGTCCTATGCTGGTCAGTCCTGTGCTGGTCTGTGTACTTGTGGGTCCTGTGCTGGTTTGAGTATTGGTCAGCCCTGTGCTGATCTGTGTACTTGTGGGTCCTGTGCTGGTTTGTGTACTGGTCTGTCCTGTCGTAGGCTGTGTACTGGTCAGTCCTATGCTGGTCAGTCCTGTGCTGGTCTGTGTACTTGTGGGTCCTGTGCTGGTTTGAGTATTGGTCTGTCCTGTGCTGGTCTGTGTACTTGTGGGTCCTGTGCTGGTTTGAGTAATGGTCAGTTCTGTGCTGGTCTGTGTACTTGTGGGTCCTGTGCTGGTTTGAGTATTGGTCAGTCCTGTGCTGGTCTGTGTACTTGTGGGTCCTGTGCTGGTTTGAGTATTGGTCAGTCCTGTGCTGGTCTGTGTACTTGTGGGTCCTGTGCTGGTTGGAGTACTGGTCAGTCCTGTGCTGGTCTGTGTACTTGTGGGTCCTGTGCTGGTTTGTGTACTGGTCAGTCCTATGCTGGCCTGTGTACTTGTGGAGCCTGTGCTGGTTTGTGTACTGGTCTGTCCTGTTGTATGTTGTGTACTGGTCAGTCCTATGCTGGTCAGTCCTGTGCTGGTCTGTGTACTTGTGGAGCCTGTGCTGGGTTGTGTACTGGTCTGTCCTGTTGTATGTTGTGTACTGGTCAGTCCTATGCTGGTCAGTCCTGTGCTGGTCTGTGTACTTGTGGGTCCTGTGCTGGTTTGTGTACTGGTCTGTCCTGTCGTAGGTTGTGTACTGGTCAGTCCTATGCTGGTCAGTCCTGTGCTGGTCTGTGTACTTGTGGGTCCTGTGCTGGTTTGTGTACTGGTCTGTCCTGTCGTAGGCTGTGTACTGGTCAGTCCTATGCTGGTCAGTCCTGTGCTGGTCTGTGTACTTGTGGGTCCTGTGATGGTTTGAGTATTGGTCAGTCCTGTGCTGGTCTGTGTACTTGTGGGTCCTGTGCTGGTTGGAGTACTGGTCAGCCCTGTGCTGATCTGTGTACTTGTGGTTCCTGTGCTGTTTGGAGTACTGGTCAGCCCTGTGCTGATCTGTGTACTTGTGGGTCCTGTGCTGGTTTGTGTACTGGTCTGTCCTGTCGTAGGTTGTGTACTGGTCAGTCCTGTGCTGGTCTGTGTACTTGTGGGTCCTGTGATGGTTTGAGTATTGGTCAGTCCTGTGCTGGTCTGTGTACTTGTGGGTCCTGTGCTGGTTGGAGTACTGGTCAGCCCTGTGCTGATCTGTGTACTTGTGGGTCCTGTGCTGTTTGGAGTACTGGTCAGTCCTGTGCTGGTCTGTGTACTTGTGGGTCCTGTGCTGGTTGGAGTATTGGTCAGTCCTGTGCTGGTCTGTGTACTTGTGGGTCCTGTGCTGGTTTGAGTATTGGTCAGTCCTGTGCTGGTCTGTGTACTTGTGGGTCCTGTGCTGGTTGGAGTATTGGTCAGTCCTGTGCTGGTCTGTGTACTTGTGGGTCCTGTGCTGGTTGGAGTATTGGTCAGTCCTGTGCTGATCTGTGTACTTGTGGGTCCTGTGCTGATTTGAGTAGTGGTCAGCCCTGTGCTGATCTGTGTACTTGTGGGTCCTGTGCTGTTTGGAGTACTGGTCAGTCCTGTGCTGGTCTGTGTACTTGTGGGTCCTGTGCTGATTTGAGTAGTGGTCAGCCCTGTGCTGATCTGTGTACTTGTGGGTCCTGTGCTGTTTGGAGTACTGGTCAGTCCTGTGCTGGTCTGTGTACTTGTGGGTCCTGTGCTGTTTGGAGTAGTGGTCAGTCCTGTGCTGGTCTGTGTACTTGTGGGTCCTGTGCTGGTTGGAGTACTGGTCAGTCCTGTGCTGGTCTGTGTACTTGTGGGTCCTCTACTCGTTTGTGTACTGGTCAGTCTTGTGCTGGACATTCCTCTGCTGGTTAGTGTTCTGGTCAGCCCTGTGCTGGTCATTGTACTGGAGTATTGCAAACTGGTCAATATAGTGCTTGTGCTTCTTTCTGTGGATGACCCTCTAGATGTCTCTGTTGCAACACCATCTGTAGATGCTATTATTGTCTTAGATGTCCTGGCTGGTGTGGTTCTTATTGTTGTATCTCCTTTGGTGGATCCTTTTGTGGTAGCTTCAGTGGTTAATGAACTTGTGGTTGCTTTTGAGGTGGATTCTCCTTGAGTAACCTGAGTGGTAGACATTTTATCTATACCTGTAGTTGATCCTACCATGGTCTCTGTGACTCTTCTTGTGGTCTCTGTGGAGAGTCTGCTTGTGGTGTTGGCCTCTTTTTTTGTTGTGTATTCTGATAGGAAGTTGATGACAAAATGTAGACTAAGACTTGGACCAGGACTGAAACTTTCAAACAACACAAAGCAGAACTTCTAATAAAAATGATGTTTCAATCAAATTAATAATAAGAAGATTATAAATATTAATAAACAAGTAAAAAAGTGAACAAAAAACTAATCCAAAGCCATACAAATGTGAATAGCCCACTAATAGGGACGCCTGCACTTTAATTTCTGTATCAAAGTTATAGTGACTCCTTTTGGCCATAGTTTGCAATACAGTTCATATACTACCCAGGTTATGTCAATGACAGTGACACATAGTGGTCAGTCCCTGTATTACAGCACATTCATTTGATTATTATGACTCGATGACTACCTATTAAAAAAAATATTAAATAAACTTCTTATTCATATATATGAGTTTGGAAATCAGGAAGAAAATACCCCAAAATTGCAATAAAAATATTTGAAGAGAAGGAAACTATTTCAGGTAAGTATTCTTCTTGGGGTCACGAATGGGGTCTAAATCAAGGGGTAGGTTAGTGAACACCTCATTAATTCAATTGGTGTCCTTTTTCGGATAATATAATCAAAATTAGTCTGACTTTAGAGATCACTCTAAAGAATATTATCAGGGTGAACATGTCACTCTAGAAATGATATCATGAGGAATTACCAGTAAACAAATAAAATCTTAGTTTTTTTTTATTTCAAAATCTTAAAATTGACCAAAAAGAATAAGAAAAAACAATGGTGGAATAATATACATCATATTCTTCCAAATGTCTGGTGTCATAAATTGGTAGTGCTAGAGAATCTTTAAGCTCATGTAATTTATTCAGTCCTGTATTGTTCTAGAGTTTTCCATGACTGCCACTGAGCTACATATAATGGTCTAGAACAACTCACTTACTTATAATGGTCTAGAACAATCAACTTACTGATAATAGTCTAGAACAACCCATCATTGCTTTCCCACAGATTTTCCCCCATCTGTTATATTCCGAGTTGCTTTTTCAAAGATTTGCACTAAATAGCTATCCGATTGGAACTTTACTGAGCACTCGGTAAAATACTTATAACTCGTAACTCGTAAAATAAGGGATTTAAAAGCAAATATTTACGGGCATTAAAGAGCAGCCTTCAAATTTAATGCTTAACAGTCCCATAGGCACATATTTGCAATTTAAAAATATATATGTTTAAAATATATATATATGTTTAAGTATTATGTTTGTGTTATCACATATAAGCATTGTGATAGTGTGTATCGCTCCCGTCGCACATGCGCTTTGGACGCGGGAGGTTACACACTATCTGATGCGCATGCGCAATGCGCCGTGCTGCCCCGGGCAAGTTAAAGGACCCGGTGTTCAAGAGGTTAATTATTATCAGGAAACCCACATGGACTACAACGGATGTTATAATGAATTGTCTATTTAAGGGTTGGACTTATCAGCAAATTTTACTTATTTACTGACAAAAGGCTTACACTCATTTTGTGTGCTTATTCTTACTCATTCTACTTATATATACTATATCATGATATTTGTTTTTTCTCTTGGTTCTCAGGGCTGTGTCTCATTAATAATTTTAGTAAAATGCTTGATTTGGTGTAACTTACGAAATTACTCATAAATATGACCCTTGTACCTGACGCACATTTCGCCATTAGATTATAATCGCTCACTCTTTGACAACACATAAAGCTGTATAAAGTGGACTAGCTTATAATACCAACACAAAATGTGCTACTTCTAGAGTCATTTTTACTATACTATCATGACTTCAATAATTATCTCAACTTTCCATTATTTTTATTGACACGTAGAGGCATGAGGACAATTAGAACTCAAACACCGTTGGACATCAGATTGACTGATGTGCTTAGGATACCTCATTTGTTTGAGGTTGGCCACGGTGAAGGCATTTACATATATCTGTTTGGTGTGTCCAGTATGGGATCAAGGTTATCTACACTAGATTCTGCTTTTTAGCATTACCAAGTTATGTCACAAGACGTTTAGAAGAATGAGATGTTTATTATTCCACCATTTTTTATTTTAATCGAATGCTCGATTTCACGTTTTTGAAATATAAAAATTACGATTTTATTTGTTTACTGGTAAGTCAACATGAGAGTGATGTGTTCACCATCATACTTTTCTTTAGAGTTGTTTCTAAATCCAGACTAATTGGGTATTATTGTATCCTAAGAGGGAAACCAATCGAAAGAGTGAGATGTTCACTAACATTCAAAGAACTGATCTTCAGATTTAGACTCCATTGTTGCACCCCAAGAAGAATACTTACCTGAAGTAGTTGCCTTTTTCTTTCCTTCTTTTCAAATATCAGTGACTACCTATTTTAACTCAGTCGTGTCCACCTCTCTGTGACCTGATCCACTTGGTATTCATGGCTGAGATACTGGAGTGGGTTGACAGTTCTTTCTCCAGTGGGCCACAGCCTACAGCTTCTGGTATACCTAGGTGGTGTCCCATCCAAGTACTTACCAGGCCCAACCCTGCATGGCTTCAGGCTGGTGTGACCTCTTGAACCCAGGTTGCAGCGATGAAAAGCACAGAATCCTAACCACTGGACCGCCAGGGAACCCAAGTGTGTTATTACATTGGGTAAATTCCTATGGCACAATACAAAGACCAGCACAGACACCCTATGGCAAGTATGTGCATTACAAGAGAGACATGACTATGGGATCGGCACAGTGACACTACATTTGTTTGTATAATCAACGTACTATGGGGACATCCAGTGGTCACTGTGTGTATTACAGGATTTTTATTCCTATGTGTATGGTTTAATAGCACCCCATGATAAGTGTGTGTATTAAAGAGGTATATTCCTGCTGGTATGTCAATGAATACCTATGGTGAGTATGAGTATTATAGGAGGTATATTCCCATAGCTAAGACATAGGGACAACATGTCATCTACTGAATTTACTGATTTATGAATATTGCATTACTTCTGGAATGCGGATCCAAACGTAACTTGTAATTCAAACCCCTAAGGGATTGAAATCTAACCTCCATTTTTCAGTGGCGCAATGATGACAATCTCATTTACCATTGGCTCCGTCTAAACCCGTAACTACGGGCTTGACTAATTGATCATGGTCACGGCTGAGCATGCAACGCGCACAAGAATGGTTTACGGGGTTGGATGTCGGCCACGCCTTTTGGCTTGCCTAATTTAATAGCTCTGTAACTATGAAGTTGGTGTCCCTTTCTTTATATTGTGTTATTCAACAACTCTTCAACATGATGCTTCCACCATAACATAATAGGGTGTTTATGCCTCAAATCCTTCAAAATCTATTTAAAAACGCATCTATTCAAAAAAGCCTATCATCTTGCAAGTTGCAAGTTAATTTTAGCCATATTTGCCGTTTTTCAGGGAGAAGGGAGAAAAAAAATGGCGGACGAAAAAACGATAACGGATTTAAACGAGGCCGAAGGCAGTAAAAATGACCCCGAAGCCAGTAACGCTTAATGCAAGAAAGTAAACCACAAAGCCAGTAACAGAGGAGAAAGACACAGGGGAGGGAGGGGATCGCGATGAGCGCCGAAGGTGCTCAGAGGGGCCATAGCCTTGCATTGTGTGGCAAACAGCATTGCCTGGCTTAAAATTTTATTGCGGGCATTTTTTTGACGGGCAAGTCGCTGTAATAATAATAATAATGAAACAAGGTAAAAAGTGGGATTAAATGGAATGAAATAAAGAAATATCTCTACTATACATTTCTCTAATTATTAAAGGGTTACAATGGTAACCAATGGTCTTCGTAGTCGACTACTTCCAAGCCCAGTGTTATCTATCTAATATCTGACGAGATCCTAACTCATCCATGCAAATGTATCACAATGTAGCAAGCATTGACCCTACATTTGACCTATTGTACTCACGAAACCCTTCCAACATCTGATCCATGATCATCCATGGTCAGCCGTGGTCAAATACTCACTTATATTAATGATAACATAATGTCCAACCAAGATTCTCACCAGTAGTTGTTGCCGTTATCGATGTTGCAGTTCTAGTGGTGGATGGGGTCTTGGTAGTAGTTGTTGGTGATTCTGAATAAAAATGAGAGACTTATGTTGAAGTATACTTATCAGAAGAAGGCTATTGTATGCAATACACATTCAAATATTGAGTTTAGGTTCTAGGGAGGCTTGGTCACCCATGGTCAAATAGCCACTTCTTAATAATAACAATTTCCAAATTAGACTAAAAGTTCTCACCGGTAGTTGTTGGTTTTGATCAAACAAGATATAAACTTCTCACCAGTAGTTGTTGGCTTTGTCGATGTTCCAGTTCTGGTTGTGGACGTCGTCTTGGTCATGGTGGTTGGTAATTCTGGATACAAATGAAAGTAATATGTTGACGTATCCTTTGTACAGTTGATTTTCAAGTTGTTGAGGTTACTCTCTAGGGAGGGTTTACTGGTTTATACTATAAAATGTGGTCTTTTGTTGTCACCTTGAATTTGCATTTATGCTAATCCCTCCACCCAAAGCCTTTTGACAAGCCAAGATGGTCAGTGTGACCACCAGATACGAAGCTTTGTGTATCTAGTTAATTACTTTTCAGTTTTCGTGTATAAAGTCAACAATAAAGCCATCTGTAATATGGACTCTGTATAATAATAAATGTATTCCTCGACTGAACACTAGATGGTGCAATTTTCTGTGAAATTTAAAGGACTATTGACGTTTTATATCCTTACAATTCTCTTTGGAGGAACTTACCTTGATTACATGTCAAAAAATACAGAAATAAATAAGTTATTTTTGAAGACCGTAAACTGATCACATGTTCAAAAAAAAATATATATATATTTGCAGCTTTTGATTTTAGACTATTATATTCAATTATGCATTAATGATGACAGACATGCTTTAATGTTTCTGTCTTGCATACCTGCTAATGTTATTAGTTTGTTACATATTTCACAAGCATGTGAAGTTTTGACCAAACTATTATTCATAAATAGTAAAAAATATAGTTCTTACTTGTTGTAGCAGGAGTCAAAGTGGTACTGGAGACGGTGCTCTGACCTGATGTGGGAGTCCTAGTAGTGGTTGGGGGAGAGCTAATGTTAGTGGTGGGGACGGTGGTGGTGGGGGAGGTGCTGACAGTGCTGATGGAGGTAGCAGGAGAGGTGCTAATGCTGGTTGTTGAGGAGGTGCTGATTGTGCTAATTGGAGAGGTGCTGACAGTGGTTGTGCTGATAGTTGTTAAAGGGGTGGTGCTGATTGTGCTGATGGTGCTGATAGTGGTGGCTGAGGATTTGTTGATGGTGGTGCTAGGGGCAGTGCTGATGGTGGTGATTGGAAATGGGCTAATGGTGCTGATAGAGGTGGTTGGGAAAGTGCTGATGGTGGTTAAGGAGGTGCTGTTGGTGGTGCTTGGGGTGGTGCTGATAGTGGTGATTGGGGAGGTGCTAACGGTTTGTATAGTGTTTGTTGGGGAAGTGCTGATGGTGGTTGAGGAGGTGCTAATAGTAGTGGTTGGGTTGGTAATGATGGTGGTAGATGGGGAGCTGCTGATGGAGGTGGTCAGGGAGGTACTGATGGTGGTGTTTGGGGATGTTCTTATGGAAGTGGTTGGGGAGGTGTTGATGATGGTGGTTGGAGGGGTGCTGATGGAAGTGGTTGGGGAAGTGCTGACTGTTGTGCTTATGGAGGTTGTTGGGGATGTGTTAATGGTTGTGATTGGCGTTGTGCTGATGGTGCTAATGCTGGTGGTTGGGGAAGTACGGATAGAGGTGGTAGGAGAGGTGCTGATGGTAGTGGTTGGGGAGGTGCTGATGGTGGTGTTTGTGGTTGTGCTGATGGAAGTAGTTGAAGTAGTGCTGATAGTGGTGGATGTGGAGGTGCTGATGGGAGTGGTTGTGTTTGTCCTGATGGAGGTGGTTGGGGATGTGCTAATGGTGGTGGCTGGGGATGTGCTCATGGTGGTTGGGGAGGTGCTGATAGTGGTCATGATTGGAGAGGTAGTAACGGTGGTCAGGGAGGTGCTGACAGTTGGGGATGTGCTGATGGTGGTTGGGGATGTGTTGCTGGTGGTTGGGGTGGTTCGAATGGTGGTCAGGGAGGTACTGGACGAAGTTGTTGGGGAGGTGGTGCTAATGGTAGTTGGGGAAATGCCAACAGTGCTTTGGGAGGTGCTTGTGGTGGAGATTTGGGAGGTACTAATGGTGCTGGTGGTTGGGGTGATGCTGGTGGTGGTGAATGTAGTTGTTGTTCCTAGGGAAAATAATAAAATATTAGTAGTCACTTTCACACACTTTCTGATTTGATAAGTAATATGTTAACTTTACAATGATTTATTGCTAATTCCATAGACACAGTGAAATACAATTTTATAAATAGTAATTATGATATTATATAAAAGGAGAACGTATTGCATTCTGTCTATATCCTCAACATGCATATATACCAGGGGTGGGCAAGGTGGTCCACATACATGCCGGGATTTGAAAATATCATTACTATGCACAAGTGGGTCAATTAGGATGACTGAAGACGTGATTGACTCACCTGTGCACAGCAGGGATATCATCAAATGTATGTGGCCATCCAGGACTGAACTTGCCCACCCCTGGTATATACTTTCCAGATCTGCTCCCTAACAACCCCATACAAACATAAAAACAAATGTTGTTCTTAGATAAGCCATTAGTCCATGCATTTAGTAGCTCCAGCTCCTGGTTTCCTCTTCCAAGATAAGGTGATATTAGAGTGTAATGATGCAAGTGTTGACATTTACCAAGAGATACAGTAGTTGCAATTGCTTTGGCAATATCTCTACGCGTTTCTTAGATACAACTTCCTCAGTCCCTGTAATATATGATCTTATGTTTCTAAAACTGCATTTTTTTCTCAAGATTTTCTTAATTTTTTTTCCGAGTGTTTTCCAATGTGTCTCACTATTCACCTCACCAAAACATGTCTAATTGTATTTTTCCCCCAAAAAATTCTTCACTTAAATAATAGCATTTACGCAATAAACTAAATATGTAAGTTGTTGTGCACATTGATTTACTCTTTTAGATTTTTTTATATACTTAACAAATTGAGTAATGATGGTTAATCTACCTGAAGGTTATTTCATTTTAAATGGGACTGCTTTATTAATTTTTGTTTAATATAAATGTTTTCTTTTGTACCTCCCACTTTCTTCCTGTTCTCTCTGATGTAGGAAGCCATATTTCATAGCTTTTACATACAAGTACAATGCTGTTGCCTGCAAAAAACATTGCATTTGACGTCTACTAGTATAAGCATAAGACACTAGTAGTATGGAGCCCCTCCATTGTGCCTGTGGCCTTAGTTCACAGCTGTAAAACATGGCACCCTAAATGATTATTATTATTAGCCATTATTTGTATTGCGCCAACATATTCCTTAGCGCTAAACAGGGTAGATACAATCGAAAGAAACTTAACAAATTACAAAAGAATGGAGGGTCTTTTCTCTAAACCACCCAACAAGACTGAAAACTCACAAATTTACAGTCTAAAGGCTATGGGTGAGGTATAGAAAGGTGAGGTACAATATATAGTGTAAATTACAGCTGAAGGTGATAGGCTTCTTTAAGCAAATTAGATTTTAGTGAGGTTTTGAAGGATTTGAGACAAGAGGACAGTATAGTGGAGCGAGGCAAGGAGTTCCAAAGAATAGGGGCAGCATGAGAATATTCCTGAAGATGGGAATGAGAGGAGGTGACAAGAGAGGAGGAAAGAAGAAGGTCATTAGCAGAGGGAAGAGCACGGTTGGGAGAGTATTGAGAGGCACGAGCAGAGATGTAAGATGGTGCATTATTTTTGAAGGCTTTATAATTTAGGGCCAGCAGTTTTTATTTTTTTTATTTTATTCTTCAGGCCACAGGAAGCCAGTGGAGTGACTGACAGAGAGGAGCTGCAGACATTGATCGATGAGTATGGTAGATGAGTCTTGGAGGAGGCATTCAATATTGACTGAAGTGGATGGGTGATGGGGAGGCCAGCAAAGAGAGAGTTGCAGTAGTTGAGGCAGGATATGATAAGGGAGTGTATTATAATTTTGGTTGTGTCTTGTGAGAGAAAGGGAAAAAAAGGAAGTGACGTATTCTGGAAATGTTTTTTTATGTAAAAATGACAAGATTTAGTGATGGATTGTATGTGAGGAATAAAAGAGAGGACAGGGTCCAGTAGAACCCCAAGACAACGGGCCTGAGAGGTGGGCATGATGATGGCACTGTCAATGATGAGAGATATGTGAGGAGGGGAAGCTGTGGAAGGGGGTGGAAAAATTAGGAGTTCCATCTTTGACATTTTGAGTTTGAGTTGACAGGCAGACATCCAGGAGGATATTACATAGTAATTAAGGTTGATTAATTAGATGTTAATTAATTATTAATCAATTATTTAAATATTTATTTTTAATTTAATTTAAATTTTTAAATTATTAATTAATCCAGAGGAAGGCAAACAGAAAAAAAAAATCAAGTGAGACTTAGCCGATCGTCGCCAAGGGAAAAAAATAATAATTCCTTCCTGACCCCAGATACTGGCGATCGTATTCCTCCCTGGATCAATACTCTCTCTCTAATTATCCAGGATAACCCTGAATTCTCTTTTTAATTTGAAATAAATCCAGTCCCCTTTTAAAGTTATCTATCGAATCCGCTGTCACCAGCTCATTTGGTAGAGAATTCCACAAATTAACCACCCTTATTGTGAAGAACCCTTTTCTTTCTTTAAGGTGGAATCTTTTTTCTTCTAACCTCAAGGGATGTCCTCTTGTCAGCTGGAAACCTCTTGGCACAAAAAGCTCCCTTGACAAATCTTTATACTGACACTGGATGTATTTATATAATGTAATAATATCTCCTCTTAGATGCCTTTTTTCTGGAGAAAATAAGTGTAATTTGGTTAGTCTTTCCTCATAACTTAGCCCCTCCATTCCCCTTATTAGTTTTGTTGCCCTCCTCTGTACCTTTTCCAGCTCTAACATGTCCTTTTTATGAAGTGGTGCCCAAAATTGTACTCCATATTCCAAATGAGGACATACTAGAGATTTGTATAGTGGCAGAATTATATTTGCTTTCCTGGCTTTTATACCCTTCTTAACACATGCTAATATTTTATTTGCCTTTGCAGCTGCTGCTTGGCTTTAAGCACTGTTACCTAGGTGGTTGTCCACAAGCACTCCCAAATCCCTTTCACTATTTGATAAACTTATATTTGCTCCATTAAGAATATAAATTGCTTGGCTGTTTTTCCTTCCCAGATACATAACTTTAAATGTATTCATATTAAATCTCATCTGCCATTTAAATGCCCATTCCGCAAATGTATGTAAATCCATTTGGAGGGAAAGCACATCATTATCTGATTTAATTACCTTGCACAACTTCGTGTCATCAGCGAAAATGGAGAAACTACTTTCCAGTCTCACCTCTAAGTCATTAATAAATATGTTAAAAAGGAGGGGACCTAATACTGATCCATGAGGATCCCCACTTACCACATTATTCCAATAGGAGTATATTCCATTTTATGCTAGAGATGCAGTTGGCAACATGAGTTAGAAGAGTGGGGAATAGTTCTGGTGCAGATAGGTAAATTTGGGTGTCATCGGCATACAGATGGCATTGAAATCCAAAATAGTTTAGTACCAAGCGAGGAAGTGTAGAGGAGGGCACCTAGGACAGATACTTGAGGTATGCCAACAGTCAGAGGGCGAGGTGATTTAGAGGAGCCAGAGAAGGACACACTAAATGTTCGAGGAGCCAGAGAAGGACACACTAAATGTTTTCTAGATATGATGTGAACCAAGAGAGGGTAATGTCACGGATGCCAAGAGAGTGAAACATTTGGATAAAAAGAATAAGAATAGAGAAGTGGCACTTTGATTTTGTGGTTAGCAAGTCATTAGTGACTTGAATGAGAGCTGTCTTTGGAGTATTGGGACCGAACACCAGATTGGAAGGGGTCAGGGAGCAAGTTGGAGGAAATAAATTGGAAGAGACAATTGTAGATGATACGTTCAAGTAATTTAGGAATCAGAGGAAACAGTAATTAGATGGAGAAGCTGGATCAGATGTGGGTTTCTTAAGAATGGGTGTAATAATTGGAGAATAGGAAGAAAGGGGGATGTTCCAGAAGATAGGAATCTGTTGATCTGGATCAATTCTGTTGATCTGGATCAGAATTATTTGAGTTATTTGCTAAAAAGGCTTCCTCAGTGATATAAAAACATAAACAGTATGTAAAACTGTATATAAGTACTGCTCATATCAGCACTTAACAACATCAAACCCTTTCTGCTCCCTCCCACAGAGGATTATATACCCTCCATTGTTCTAACAATCAGGAAGTGCGTAAAAAATGGCGTCGCCCCATGTGACGTGCATCATGTGATTCTTATGATGTCATCACGTGATCAGTATAGCAATCCCAGCACTTCCTGATTCATAAACTCTTACTCTATGTGAATCCCTCTGGTGGCTATACAGACACATTACATGTCTCTCTCCAGCTATAGATACTTCCTGATCTAAAATACCTCTCATTCTATATGAATGCCCTCTGGTGGCTTTACAGGCACATTACACTCTCTCTCCAGATATGGACACACACACACACATATATATATATATATATATATATATATATATATATATATATACATATACACACGTATATCCCCAAGGACAATACATGCAAATCTTTGGTGACCACACAAAAAGGGGAAAAGCAGGAGGACATGTTTTTCCCATCTTATGTAGCCCCAAGTCAAAAAAAGATCACCCTGAATGAATAGATACCTATAAAAAGACATTGATAAATTAGGATACATATAAAAAGGAGATATACATAAATATAAAGTAAAGGATCAATAGAGAACTACATCCCAATATATGACAACATTCATATCCCCACTCTAATCTAACAAAAAACATTAAATGTATATCTCATGATAAATTAGAATGCATATAAAAAGGAAATATAAATAAAATAAAGGAAATGTTAAATATATAGATCAGTAGAGGATAATAGCCCAACATATTGCACAATCTATATCCTCACTCGTATCAAACAATAAACACTATCAGTAACTGTCATAGACATCATATAAAACTCAAAGAAGGAAGGAGATAAAGAGACACCTAAAACAGGACTAGAGGGCATCTATGAATAGACTACTACCTATATTAGCCTTTGAAAAAGGCCGCCTGGTCTATATCCCTATTTAGACCTAACGGTTCCAAGGTGCCATTTTGTTTCTTTCTGTCTCAAATTTACCAGTCTATTCCCCCCTCTTGTATTGAGACTGCTATCTTTTACTACCTTCCTAAGGTTCACAAGGATCTGTCTAACCCTCCGGGAAGGCCTATTATTTTGGGCATTGGGTCTCTGACTGAGAGACTCTCATTGTATATAGATGAGTATTTAAAGCCCCTGGTTCCCAATTTAAGATCTTATATCAGAGACACTCCACACCTTTTGTAACTATTGTCACATCAGGTGCGGAGTGATAATCTCTGCTGGATTAGTCTAGACTTCTCGGTGCTCTATTCTTCTATCCCCCAGGACCTGGGGATCGAGTCAACTAGATACCATTTAGACCTCTACAATAATGTGGAACGATTTTATCTTGGAGGCCATGGGATTTATCCTTCACCATAATTTTTTTCTATTTGAGCATAAATTCTATCTACAAACCACCGGTACAGCTATGGGGACCAAATTTGCCCCTAGTTTGAATCTAGGAATCTTGAGTTTACCATGGTGACAGAAAACATGAGATACCATTCTTGGATGTCCTACTCAGATGAGGAGAGGGCCGGGTCACTATGAGTTTATATACCAAACCCACGATACTAATGGTTATTTGCATGCGACCAGTGGCCATGGGGACAAGTGGATCAGAAACATACCCTATGACCAATTTCAAAGGGTGAGGAGAAACTGTAGTGACCTTGCCGACTTCAATAAAGAGAGTATACGATTGGGACGTTCATTTTTGGCTAAAGGTTATAACCCTCATGTGGTGGAGGGGGCCATTCCACAAATCTAGAGAGAGACATATGGTAGTATTCACGAGCAATAAAGATATGTTTAGAATTAAACATCTTCGTGTACATCAGAGTATGTGGTTTACACTATTACTAGCAAATGTGGACTACAGTATGTGGGCCGCACCAAGCGTTCCTTAAAAAACAGATTTAGAGAGCATCTGTATAATGTCGATAGGGGGATCCTTAAAAATGGTTTCTCCGCTCACATCATTATGAAGCCTTCGGCGTTCATTGCGAGCCTCTTGTTTTTTTTTGTTATTAGAGGCGCTTTTGCTATCATTGTAAGGTCGGCGCTGATCTGCTTTTTGATCTTATTGCAAGGCTGTCCCCTGGTGTAGTTTGTGTGCTATGAGCAGCGTTATCGCTCGTTGTGAGTCGCGCAGTGAATGTCTTTTGCGTTTAGGGGAGGGGAAGCCATTAGTGCAGCTGGGTACTTCCGCATTCTTTAAGGTAGTGTTGTAAAATGGCGGTGAATGTGTATGTGTTAGGCGGGTTTGTATGATGAAGCGTCCTTGCTAATGGTGTATGTTGTAGGTCGTACGTTTTTTGTAAAAGCCGTATTTGCTTTGTGGAATTTATCGGCTTTAGGGGTCGTGTAGCCTCGTTTTCGTTTTTTTGGCGGCCATTTTTTCTCTAGCTTAGGGGATTTTCGAGTGTGTAAACTATGTAAATTTGCCAGAATGCGCGGTTTAAGCAGAGTTGCTGAGGTCCTGGGTGTCCCCCCTTGGTGTGGGTAATGTTTTTATTTTATTTTTGGGTGCTTTTTGTGTTTTTTAATGTTTGCCGCTGTGCTCGGGTTGTCCGTTAAGGTCGTATTTTTGCGAGTCCGTAATGGATTTTTTCTAAGTCCCGCAGCTCGTATTTTTTTGCGTAAGTCCGTAGTTAGTTATTGCGAGTTTATGATTTTTTTTCTCCAAATCCCGATTTTGTGGTCGTTTTTATTCGAATGTGAGGCGCCGTAGAGCCTCCACCTCCGCAAATGCAGCCCCTATCTTCGCGAGGGTCCTCATTTGCGGGCTGCAATGAGCCTGTGGCTCATTGCAGCCGACATGGGGGCCTCCACCTCCGCAAATACGGCCCTTCGCTTCGCAAGGGTCCGCATTTGCGGTCGGAAAGTAGTAGGGGGTCGTAGGGCCTTCGGCGCTCCATGCCATCAACTGAGGCCCTCGCCCGCAGCCCTCGCTACGCAAGGGCCTCCGTTGCTGGCATGGAGCATCAACTGAGGCCCTCGCCCGCAGCCCTTGCTACAGTGAGCCGCGGGCTCGCTCAAGCATTAGCAACAACTCGTATGCTCACAACTGTATATGTGATATACGTGCACTGTTTTTTGTTAGATAAGAGTGGGGATATGGATTGTGTCATATATTGGGATGTAGTTCTCTATTGATCTATATATTTAACATGTCCTTTACTTTATATAAGATGGGAGAAACAGATAGGGCATGTCCTCCTCCTTTTTTCCCCTTTTTGTGTGGTCACCAATTGAAGATTTGCATGTATTGTCCTTGGGGATAAACGTGAGTATATGCTTATATATATATATGTGTATGTATATGTGTGTGTCCATATCTGGACAGAGACGTGTAATGTGCCTGTAGAGCCACCAGAGGGCATTCATATAGAATGAGAGGTATTTTAGATCAGGAAGCATCCATAGCTGGAGAGAGGCATGTAATGTGTCTGTATAGCCACCAGACGGATTCACATGTGAGTGAGAGTTTATGAACCAGGAAGTGCTAGGATTGCTATACTGATCACATGATGACATCATAAGAGTTAGATGATGCACGTCACATGGGGCGACACCATTGTGGACGCACTTCCTGATTGTTAGAACAATAGAGGGTACTATGCCTTGCAAAAGTATTCACCCCCCTTGACTTTTTAAGTATTTTGTTATATTACAGCCTTACGTTCAATGTTTTGTAAATCTGAATTTTATGTGATGGACAATAGTCTAAGTTGGTGAAGTGAAGTGAGAAAAATATATACATAAAACTATTTGTTAGAAATAGAAAACAGAAAATTGGCATGTGCGTATGTATTCACCCTCTTTGTTATGAAGCCCATAAAAAGCTCTGGTGCAACCAATTACCTTCAGAAGTCACATAATTAGTGAAATGATGTCCACCTGTGTGCAATCTAAGTATCACATGATCTTTCATTACATATACACACCTTTTTTGAAAGGCCCCAGAGGCTGCAACACCTAAGCAAGTGGCACCACTAACCAAATACTGCCATGAAGACCAAGGAACTCTCCAAACAAGTAAGGGACAATGTTGTGGAGAAGTACAAGTCAGGGTTAGGTTATAAAAAAATATTTAAATCTTTGATGATCCCCAGGAGCACCATCAAATCTATCATAACCAAATGGAAAGAACATGGCACAACCGCAAACCTGCCAAGAGACGGCCACCCACCAAAACTCACGGACTGGGTAAGGAGGGCATTAATCAGAGAGGCAGCACAGAGACCTAAGGTAACCCTGGTGGAGCTGCAGAGTTCCACAGCAGAGACTGGAGTATCTGTACATAGGATGATAATAAGCCGTACACTCCATAGAGTTGGGCTTTATGGAAGAGTGGCCAGAAGAAAACCATTACTTTCAGCAAAAAACAAAATGGCAAATATTGAGTTTGCGAAAAGGCATGTGGGAGACTCCCAAAATGTATGGAGGAAGGTGCTCTGGTCTGATGCGACTAAAATTGAACTTTTCAGCCATCAACGAAAACGCTATGTCTGGTGCAAACCCAACACATCACCCAAAGAGCACCATCCCCACAGTGAAACATGGTGGTGGCAGCATCATGCTGTGGGGATGTTTTTCAGCAGCCGGGACTGGGAAACAATGTGAATACTTTTGCAAGGCCCTGTGTATAAGCCTCTGTGGGGGAGCAGAAAGGGTTTGTTTTGTTGGTAAGTGCTGATATGAGCAGTACTTATATACATTTTTACATACAAAAATACTTTATGTTTTTATATAGGAAGCCTTATTGCCAAAACGCATTTGATGCTATTTGATTTTTTTAGATTATTGATTTTATTCATTTTCATTGTGCCTATCCCTATTGGCCATATATGGCATGTACTTGGAATTGCATGATACAATAAATATATGATAAACAAACTGTTGTTTGTACTAGTGTGTTTCAATTGTCCCCTATAATAGACATAAGGAGATGGTAACATATTTTGATCTATAGACACTACTGTATATAATAGTGTACCCAATAGCATTGGTGATCCAACTATACCTACTCCAAGATTATCTGGATTGTATCCTGTGCCTGGGATTGAGATCTGAGGATTGGACATTGTGTACTTCCAGAGGTACCCCTTTTAATCCATACAGATACCTCAAAACTTTGGGGTTATCACATGTGAGTGAAACACTATATGATTGATGTTTTGAAGTGACTATTATACACTCATATTGCACTAGGAGGTGGCGTGCTGTCTTTCCCCTACCCTTCTTATCATCTCTACTAGTTACTTGGACATGGTGGGAACGGTGTCCTCAGAAGAAGCTGCACACCTCTGGCATTTTTATTGTGGTTCTGAACTTATATGGACAGACATTTACTCTGATTTCCATCTGTGTATTTGTATGTAGACACATCTATATAATTCATACATATGGAACACAATCTTGTCGGATTTATACATTTTCTTCTGACTATTTTGTTTAAACACAGTAGGTATTCTTTAGAGTGCTTCTATTTGTAGCAATATACTATATGTAAATTGCTTCTTTTTTTTCTATAATTTTAACATGACAACTATATTTATATTAACAACAACTTTGCCCAATATATATTTATATATATATTGTAACAGAGACAAGCAAGGAGTGCCTCTAGACTAATGATCCTGGAAGATTTCTCTTAGGAAAGAAAGAGTTAACTCAGGGCAGTAATCAGAGGCTAATTGAAGCCCAGCTGGGGATTGCCTTTAAGACAACAGCAGAGAGATGGGTGGAGTTCTCACTTAGGCTTGGGCCTAAACAGTGTGAGCAGTGTGTGGAGTCTGCTAAAAGAGGTCCAGTTAGGGTGCTGCTGTCATCAGCTAGAGATAAGCTGATGATTTGGATTGAGAAAGCAAAGATTGTTTTCGGGAAGTCGGTTTGCAGAGCAGAGCCAAGTTGGTTTGCAGAGCAGAGCCAAGTTAATTTGCAGAGCAAAGCTGTCCACAGAGCAAAGTGGATTTGCAAAGACCCTGAGAGGTGGATACGCAGGCTGGGAACAAAGGCAAGCGGCTTAAAAGGACAGACACCTGAGAAAAAGGTACCAAAATATGTACTGTGTTAAACCCCAGGGAAAAGTCTGAGCGTGTGGACTTTCTGAGCAGCATAAGTGCTGCAAAATAAAAGGGTCCCTGGAAGTTGGAGCATATCGAATGCTCCTCTTTTCTATTGATGAAATATATTCATGAGAACTGTGTGATTTGATATAATTTTGTCTGACGTAAGCTATTATGTGGTGTAGATTTTGGACTTTTAAATAAAAGAATAAAATAATACATAATCTCCTTGCTGTTAATCTATTAGGTAACAGGCTAATCTACCACAATATATAAAATTTAAATATGGTAAAATATCAGAGGCTTACTTTGGCATGGACCACAGTAGGGTGGGCGTAAGCATAAGCCGAGTAGGAACTGAGTACAGGTACATATACATGGAGTGGTGTTTGTAGTTGGAAGGGTGGTTGGAGAGATGGTTGTAGTTGGAGAGGTTGATGTAGTTGGAGTCATCGTCATAGTTGGAGTGGTGGTTGTCGTTGGAGTCATCGTTGTAGTTGGAGTGGTGGTTGCTGGAAAATTTAAATATAATCAGATATTAGAAATTAGTTTAGACAAATTCAGAAAATATAAAATTATTTGTATTATTTTAACGAAATATTCTTATTGGATATAATTATTCTAGATTTTATTCTCAACTAACTTATAAACGAACTCTAAATATATTTACCAAGATACCATTTCCTTGGCAAAAACTTGCAAGATAACAATGATCAAAAACATTAAGTTATACTTATTCAGAAATCAAGATCAAATTGTTAGAATTTGTTTTAATAAATCTGGGCTAATGGTTAAGTCACATATTGGGACAGAAGACGAATGGCAGGGTACATCTTAAAAACAAGTTATGTAAAGGGTCTTGAGAGGCTGCATTGGAACTATGCATTTAAACATAATATAAATGGAACAATGGCCACTAAACCAATAATTTTATCCCTACAGTATATGGGGCTGACCCATTGATCGATCCTAAAGAATGTTGAAGGCAAAAGGTAGAACAGCTATATACATATACCATTTTTATATAATAAAATATCAAAGGCTTACTTTGGCATGGACCACAGTATGGTGGGCGTAAGCATAAGCCAAGTAGAAACTGAGCACAGGTACATATACATGGAGTGGTGTTTGTAGTTGGAAGGGTGGTTGGAGAGGTGGTTGTAGTTGGAAGGGTGGTTGGAGAGGTGGTTGTAGTTGGAAGGGTGGTTGGAGAGGTGGTTGTAGTTGGAGAGGTGGTTGTAGTTGGAGAGGTGGTTGTAGTTGGAGAGGTTGATATAGTTGGAGTCATCGTCGTAGTTGGAGTGGTGGTTGCTGGAAAATTAAAATATAATCAGATATCAGAAAATAGTTTAGTCAAATTCAGAAAATATCAATTTATTTGTATTATTTTAATGAAATATTCTTATTGTATATAATTACTCTAGATTTTATTCTCAACAAACCCATAAACAAACTCTAAATATATTTACCAAGATAGCATTTCCTGGGCAAGAACTTGCAAGATAACAATTATCAAAAACATTAAGTTATACTTATTCATAAATCAAAATAAAATTGTTAGAATTTGTTTTAATAAATCTGGTCTCATAGTTAAGTCACATATTGGGACAGAAGATGAACGAATGGCAAAACAAGTTATGTAAAGGGTCTGGAGTGGCTACATCGGAACTCTGCATTTAAACATAATATAAATGGAACAATGGCCACCGAACCAATAATTTTATCCCTACAGTATATGGGACTGACCCATTGATCCATCCTAAAGAAGGTTGAAGGCAATTGGTAGAACAGATATATCCAATTTTTATATAATAAAATATCAGAGGCTTACTTTGGCATGGACCACAGTAGGGTGGGCGTAAGCATAAGCCGAGTAGAAACTGAGCACAGGTACATATACATGGAGTGGTGTTTGTAGTTGGAGTCATCGTAGTAGATGGAGTGGTGGTTGTTGGTGTCATTGTTGTGGTTAGAGTGGTGGTCGTTGTTGGTGTCATCGTTGTAGTTGGAGTGGCGATTGTCGTTGGTGTCATGGTTGCAGTTGGATTGGTGGTTGTTGTTGGTGTCATCACAGTAGTTGGAGTGGTGGTTGCTGGAAAATGTAGATATTAGAAATTCATTTAGTTAAACTCAGAAATTTTTATTATATGTGTATTATTTGATTGAATTATTATGAATACTATATATAATAAATAATTTTCAACTACCCCAATCACCGCAAATTTAAATATATTTACCAAGCAGATTCTCCAACAATTTATATTTGCAGGCCAAAAACTTGCAAGATAACTATTATCAAAAACAGTTAAACTGATTCATAAATCAAAATATGTAATAAATTCTTGGGTAAATGGTTAATCCACTATGGGACATTTCATTGGAGTAGCTGTAAATTTCAAGTATTACAAATAGATACTAAGAATATTCAATAACTCACTTTGGCATGGACCACAATAGGGTGGGCGGATGCATACATCCAGTAGAAAATCCGCACAGGTACATGGACAGGGAGTAGAGACCATTGTGGTTGTGCTGACAGCTGTAGTTGGAAAAGTGGTTATGGCTGGAGTTGTTGTAGTTGGAGTGGCCGTCGTAGTTGGATTAGTGGTCGTAGCTGTAAGGAAAACATAATAATAAACTGTGTTTAATTAAACAAACAGAACAAAGATGAAGGATATTCTACACCTATAATAATTGCCAGTTCATGGAGTAGCTAGACTTAATAACAGGGAGGCAATGCATGGCATGTTTGGGTAGGTTGAGTAAGTAAATGAAAAGCAAGTTCTCACTTGAACATGGTCCACAGTAGGGAGGCCGGAGACATAGATTCAGTAGAAACTGAGTGCAACTACAAGGACATGGAGTGGTGACCATTGTGGTTGTGCTGACAGCTGTAGTTGGAAAAGTGGTTATGGCTGGAGTTGTTGTTGTAGTTGGAGTGGCCGTTGTAGTTGGATTAGTGGTCGTAGCTGTAAGGAAAATATAATAATAAATTGTGTTTAATTAAACAAACAGAACAAAGATGGAGGATATTCTACACCTATTATAATTGCCAGTTCATGGAGTAGCTAGACTTAATACCAGGGAGGCAATGCATGGCATGTTTGGGTAGGTTGAGTAAGTAAATGAAAAGCAAGTTCTCACGTGAACATGGTCCACAGTAGGGAGGCCGGAGACATAGATTCAGTAGAAACTGAGTGCAACTACAAGGACATGGAGTGGTGACCATTGTGGTTGTGCTGACAGCTGTAGTTGAAAAAGTGGTTATGGCTGGAGTCGTTGTTGTAGTTGGAGTGGCCGTTGTAGTTGGATTAGTTGTTGTAGCTGTAAGGAAAAATATAATAGATTATTGTTAAGTTATATCAAGGTATTTTATTTTAATTCCGTCTGGGGTGGACATACATAAAATATCCTTAGCTAATACTTCTACTTAAGACTAACCCTTTAACATAATAAACATGGCACTCTCATTGAGCCCCATATGATTACCATAGGAGGTTTTGTTGATATTTTTTATTATTTGTAATCCTGTCCCCATTTTGAAAACTTCATGGTGTTGTGAAGTTCTCCTGAAAGGTTCAGACACACCATTACTAAAGCTGACCTGGAAAAGGAAGTTATAGAAGTAACAAGACCTTGGAGTAGTGATACTTAATAATGGCAATACAATCCATAGCATGTATGGGGAGATGGCAGACATATATCATATATCAGTCATATACAATAAACAGGAAGTTCTCACTTGAACACGGTCCACAGTAGGAAGGTCGCTGGCATAGACTCAGTAGAAACTGAGAACAACTACATGGGCAGGGAGTGGTGGCCATTGGGGTTGTAGCTGGAGTGGTAGTTGGAGTTGGAGTAGTGGTTGTAGCTGTGAGGAAGAATATAATAATAGATTAGTAGAGTTAGACCTACTTTCACTGCTGTTTCCTTTCACTACTTCACTAGTGGTGGCTGTACCTGAACTTTTAACCCATTCAATATTTTCCTGCCATTAGATCACTTCACTCCTACATATAACTTTCCCTTTAACCCATTAAACATATCTGCGCCAGGTCACTTTGCCCCTACATGGGGCCGCCCCTTTAACCCTCACTTTGCTCCTAAACGGGAATGATGCTTTAGCCCATTAAACATGCACATTTCCAAAAATTAAGAACATAGAAATATACAAGACTGACATAGATATGGAAGACTAAGGTACTAAGCGTTGACCGGCACCGTAGGGTTTCTTTCTGAACTTACATGAACAGCTGCATGGAAGGCAAAGATTCAAAAACGATGCAATGTATGGACATTCTGGACATGAGCAAGGCGTTGTGGCTATACAAGAAATAGAAGGAAATGTCATTAAAGTACACCCAGTTCTCATAAAAAAATGCATTGGGGAGGATATACTACAGGAACAAAATTGTGGCGTGCTAGTATTAGTGGTTGCATATACAGAACGCATTCAGAGACATACACATCACAAACTGTGGTAGGATGCACATGGGATGTCCATTAACATTGTGCACTGTGGGATGATGCCCACTCAGAGGATAGACATTAATATTGTGCACTGTGGGATGATGCCCACTCAGAGGATGGACATTTATATCATGCCCCATGGGAGCATGCCCACTCAGAGGACGGACATTAATATTGTGCACTGTGGGATGATGCCCACTCAGAGGATAGACATTAATATCATGCCCCATGGGAGGATGTTAGGTGGGTCCATAGCGACTTAGGAGGAGAGGAGACTTAACTGGTATATTAGTTATGGCTTTCCCCCTAGGGGAAGGTACAATTTGATAACGTGCCAGAGATTTCTCCTTTTTATTATACTTTACGTTATAATATGATAATAGTCATAGACATATAGCCATATTATAATAGCCATAGATACTGGTGTGAATTCAAAATGAATCACAGTAGATCTAGAAAAACGTCACAGGTTGTAACAAATTAACATGTAAGCTGTGAGCGTAAAACCATTTTAGTAGACATTGCTTGTGAATGAAGGATGCCATGTTTCTATCTTCCACATTTACTCCTGTCTTGGAGACTGAGTGGGTGTATCCTCTTACATTTTATTAACTATTCAAGAGTGGGCAGAGAAGGGGAGGTAGGAGGATGCAATTATGGTGCTGGGGCAGTCACTGGTTTGTTTGAGAACCAGCATTGTGAAATCTAGTTCATCTGAAAAATTATTGAAGACATCAATGAAGACTATCTAGAGAAACGGCCAACACAAATGGTCTATAGAAGAAGGAAGTAATCAAGACTGAATGGCAAGATGGCCTCTGATGGCCTTGGTGAAGTATAATATGAACAGTCCTGAATAAAAGGTGACTCAAGTTCTCAACCATACATTGGTGGTACTTACTGGTAGTCGGTGTGGTTGTTGTTGTTGTTGTTGGTGGTGGTGCTAGGTTGAAAAAACAACTGTTAGCAACTGAATGCCTAAGTATTAAGGAGACTCTTTAGGCAAAAAGTTTGCCTTATAGAATCATCTTAAATAAATAAATGTTTACCTCCTCAATGTACTTATGAGACAGTATTTACACTTCATTTAATTCTAAAAGGCCCCAGAGTAACAGATTCTCACCTTCTGCAGTCAATTCTTTTCTCCTGTTCTCTCTTATGCCATCTTAGAAATACAGTTTTGACCTAAGCCACTCCCAAACAGCATGTAACACTGAAGCCCCTTCTCTGTTTGTTTATACTTAGGTCACGGCTGTATAAGATGGGACCTCTCATGAGAGAAAACAGGCAGAAATAGGTTACAGGAGGTGAGACTTTCTTACTCTGTGGAGGCTTCTTAGAAATTATAAAATTATAAATGTTATATTATAATAACATTGAGAATAATGTAATTATTTAAATAAAATCTAGAAAAAACAATATCATGAGAAAACAACAACCAAAAAGTATTTGTTTGTTTGTGTCGCTCAGGCATATCCAACTCTCCGTGACCTCATGGACTGCAACACACCATGCTGATCCACTTGGTATTCATGGCATAGATAATGGAGTGGATTGACAGCTCCTTCTCCTGTGGGCCACAGAATACAGCTCCTGGTATTCCTAGGTAGTATCCCATCCTCCCCATTGTGCACTATGGGAGGATGCCCACTCAGAGGAGGGACATTAATATCATGCCCCATGGGAGGATGCCCACTCAGAGGAAGGACAATAATATTGTGCCCTGTGTGAGGATGCCCACTCACGGGATGGACATGAATATTGTGCCCTGTTTGAGAATGCCCAATCAGAAGATGGACATTAATATCTTGCTATGTGAGAGGATGTCCAGTCAGGGTGCAGTCGCTTTTAGATCACTACTGCCATTACAGAGAGAATATCTCCTGAAACATATGAGTGCTTGCCCACCGCTAAGGGTAGGCCAGAGCAAACATGCCAGGTAAGTCTCCATAAACTCTAGATGTACCTTTCCAAGGCATGGTGAACAAGGAACTAACATAAGCCTTATAGGGTAATTCAGATGTGAGAACCTTGTTTGCTAGGAAGGTCCATAGCGCATTAGGAGGAGATGAGACTTAACTGGCATATTAGTTATGGCTTGCCCTTAGGGGAAGGTACAATTTGATAATGTGCCAGAGATTTCTCCTTTTTATTATACTTTACATTATAATATTATAATAGTCATAGACATATAGCCATATTATAATAGCCATAGATACTGGTGTGAATTCAAAATGAATCACATTAGATCTAGAAAAACGTCATAGCTAGTAACAAATTAACATGAGCAGGTGTGTAAGCTGTGAGCGTAAAACCACTTTAGTAGACGTTAGTGATGTCCCGAACAGTTAGCCGGAGAACTATTCGTGGCGATTTTCGCATGTTCGCGTCCGCCACGAACAGCAAACACATGCGCTTTTGGGTTCGCCCCCTATACTTTATCATTGAGGAAACTTTGAACATCATTTATTTTATTTTATAATTTTTTGTGTGTAATCTATGCCTGCCTGCCAGCATGTGTGTGTGACAGGCTAACACCTAACAGCTTATATTGTGCTTATTTTCACTTCTAATACCTGGTGGTGTAGCATACATTAAAAACAACCATTTTTTTCCTGTAATCTAATTTCAGTTGCCTGCCTGTGTCAGGCTCACAGCTTATATTGTGCTCAGTGACATAAAACAACACTTTTTTGACTGTAATAGATTGAATAGCAATTGCCTGCCTACAGTCGTGTGTGTGAAGCCTATTGCATCTA
The DNA here is from genome assembly GCA_027410445.1 of Discoglossus pictus. Taxonomy (NCBI): domain Eukaryota; kingdom Metazoa; phylum Chordata; class Amphibia; order Anura; family Alytidae; genus Discoglossus; species Discoglossus pictus. The sequence goes on from CM050170.1 coordinate 15,082,996, forward strand.
CTCTGCCAACTTTTGCCAGTGCACAGTGACACTCATATCTGGTGTCACCTTAGATTGCACGCGCAGTGCCCCAAATTTGAAGTGGGAGGACCGACCAAGCATCTTTTTCCATCTCCCGCTTCCAAAAATCCATGCCATATACACGTCCCCTGATAGTGGACGTAACAGGGATTAAACCGATAGGAATAGTACTACTTAACAGTACACACCTTATAATAACGCAGAAAGAGGCAACGCGTATAATCTTCCATGCTGTGCAGTGGAAGCCCCCAGACTCTGACCTGTGTATAATCTTCCATGCTGGGCAGTGGAAGCACCCAGACTCTGACCTGTGTATAATCTTCCATGCTGGGCAGTGGAAGACCCCAGACTCTGACCTGTGTATAATATTCCATGCTGGGCAGTGGAAGACCCCAGACTCTGACCTGTGTATAATATTCCATGCTGGGCAGTGGAAGACCCCAGACTCTGACCTGTGTATAATCTTCCATGCTGGGCAGTGGAAGCCCCCAGACTCTGACCTGTGTATAATCTTCCATGCTGGGCAGTGGAAGCCCCTAGACTCTGACCTGTGTATAATCTTCCATGCTGGGCAGTGGAAGCCCCCAGACTCTGGGAGTCTGAAGAAGAGGAGTCAGAGGAGGAAAGTGGCTTTGAGGAGGTGGAAGACCAAACACAGCAGGCGTCCCAGGGGGCTTGTTGTCACCTTTCGGGGACCCTTGGTGGCTGGGTGGAGGAAGAGACCTTCAATGACATCAGTGAGGACAAGGAACGGGACATGGCTAGCTTGGTATCCAACCTTGTGCAAATGGGAAGTTTGTGGTTGTGATAAGGGACTGTTTGCGGTTGTTTGCGGTGCATTAAACGGGGAGATTGGTCTGTTACTATGAAGCGGGTGTAACCCTTACACTACCTGATCGATACAACATCATACCTGATGTTTTAAAGCATGTTATTCCAAACAATTTAGGAACGTTAGGTGATTTATGCCCTTTATGGCTTAAAACCAGACTCTGCATCAACTATGTAATTTTTAGTGGGAGTTTTGCCATGGATCCCCCTCCGGCATGCCACAGTCCAGGAGTTAGTCCCCTTGAAACAAATTTCCCATCACTATTGTGGCCAGAAAGAGTCCCTGTGGGTTTTGAAATTCACCTGCCCATTGAAGTCTATGGCGGTTCGCCGGGTTCGCCCGTTCGCGAACATTTGATGGAAGTTCGTGTCCGCTGTTCGCGAACCGAAAATTTGATGTTCGCGACATCACTAGTAGACATTGCTTGTGAATGAAGGATGCCATGTTTCTGTCTTTCACATTTACTTCTGTCTTGGAGACTGAGTGGGTGTATCCTTTTACATTGTATTAACTATTCAAGAGTGGGCAGAGAAGGAGAGGTAGGAGGATGCAATTATGGTGTTGGGGCAGTCACTGGTTTGTTTGACAACCAGCATTGTGAAATGTAGTTCATCTGAAAAATTCTTGAAGACTTCTGTGAAGACTCTCTAGAGAAACGGCCAACACAAATGGTCTATAGAAGAAGGAAGTAATCAAGACTGAATGGCAAGATGGCCTCTGATGGCCTTGGTGAAGTATAATATGAACAGTTCTGAATAAAAGATGACTCAAGTTCTCAACCATACATTGGTGGTACTTACTGGTAGTCGGTCTGGTGGTTGTTGTTGTTGTTGTTGTTGTTGTTGGTGCTAGGTTGAAAAAACGACTGTTAGCAACTGAATGCCTAAGTATTAAGGAGACTCTTTAGGCAAAAAAGTTTGCCTTATAGAAACATCTTAAATAAATTAATTTTTACCTCCTCAATGTACTTTTGAGACAATATTTACACTTCACTTAATTCTAAAAAGAGTAACAGATTCTCACCTTCTGCAGTCAATTATTTTCTCCTGTTCTCTCTTATGCCATCTTAGAAATAACATTTTGACCTAAGCCACTCCCAAACAGCATGTGACTACCTTCTTGTTAACAGCATAAGCCCCTCCTCTGTTTGTTTATACTTAGGTCAAGGCTATATAAGATGGGACCTCTCATGAGAGAAAACAGGCAGAAATAGGTTACAGGAGGTGAGAATTTCTTACTCTGTGGAGGCTTCTTAGAAATTAGAAAAATATAAATGTTATACTATAATAATATTGAGAACAATTTAATTATTTAAATAAAATCTAAAAAAAAACAATATCATGAGAAAACAACAACCAAGAAGTATTTGTTTGTGTCGCTCAGGCATATCCAGGTCTCCGTGACCTCATGGACAGCAACACACCATGCTGATCCACTTGGTTTTCATGGCATAGATAATGGAGTGGATTGCCAGCTCCTTCTCCTGTGGGCCACAGAATACAGCTCCTGGTATTCCTAGGTAGTATCCCATCCAAGTACTGACCAGGCCCAACCCTGCATGGCTTCAGGGTGGTGTGACCTCATGTTGCCCTGACTGGAATCGAACTCAGGTGGACGTGGTGAAGGCACCAAATCCTAACCACTGGACCACCAATAACCCAAGAAGTATTTAGCAAAACACAAAAACAACCAAACTATTGAATGAAGATCAACATACCTATGAAAGAACAATCAAAATCAATATTGACTAGAGCAATGGCAGAAGGACAAACACAAAGGGACTACATATATTGCAGAGAATTAATGTAAAACACGTACATGGAATGACAAGATATTCTAAAAAACTTCTTCAAGATGTATAACATGAAAAGTTCTAAATAAAATAGGCATCACAATTTCAAACACATCTCAATTTTTAAGAAATTATTCATACTTACTAGTAGTAGGAGTAGTTGTTGTGGGAGCTGGGGATAAAATGAAGATATATACAGTAGTTACTAACTGAGAAACAGAAACAACAAATGCAATGGGTGTATATATATATTGGAATAAATAATAAAAGAATAAACAGTAAGGCAAGATGATCTAAAATATGTATAAGCAATACCAACAATAAAGGTGCTCAAGCAGAGAACAAACTATTCTTAATAAATACTTCAGTGGATATGGTCATCCACTCTGAGAGCAGTCTCTTTTAGTGCCCTTCACAGGGAGAAATATACTGTAGTATATCAGTCTGGTCTCACTTAAAAGAGTGAACCAGCCTCGAAATACCAGGCAAATCTACCCTGAAAAAATATACGTTTCTCCATTAATTGGGCGTTGTTAGTAGGATATAGCTGATAACACCCTAAGGCACAGTGAGCAAGGAGTCCCCTAAATATGTTTATGACTATCACAGCATGAAAAATCCTCAAAATCAAAGGCATTATAGTTCATAAAAATCTTAATTTTTATATGATTATTATTACTTACTAGTAGTAGGAGTAGTCATTGTTGTAGTTGTTGTTGTGGGAGCTAGGATAAAAACTAGGGTGTTAGAAGTCCATGCACGGTGGTTGATCAGTCCATAACTATTTTGCCATAAAAACAAATGTCAAGGTGGAGAAATGGTGGTATCTTTAAGACGGGTGGGGGTACAACATTCAGTTAAATATCCCAACTTCCTGTGATTTCTAGGAAGCCTGTTTTTTAAAAATTATGCCATATTAATAAAAAAAACTCTAGAAAGCATGTTTAGTGGATATATTTTACGCTATATATCCACTTAATTCCACTGATACTTGATTTAGTCCCAAAAAATCATGCCCCTGCCATCACCCAAAATTTTCATTACCACCATTTCACCACAATGTGAATTCTGGCCATTTTTGAATAACATATTAAAGATTAATAAGAGAGAGATCAAATTAGTGGCAGTTAAGAAAAGGATTGAAAAGATGTATGGTTGTAGAGATATATGGTTGTAGAGATATAAAGGCAAGTAAAAATTTATTGAAATTAAATTGGCAATATTTGCAAGTCAAGAATAAATACTAGTCAGGGTGACCACTGTCCTCCCACTTATTTGTATCACTACTTGTAGTCGTAAACGTTGTGGGCACTAGAAAAAAAAATGTTTTGTTACATAGAACAGAGTTATAGAGATAAGACAGAACTTAAAAACTAAAATAGTTATGCATCACTGAGATGGGTTTTCATCGTGGAAAATCTAAACAAAAAGAACAAACTGAATAACAGTTAAAAAACGATGTATTTATATAACATAATCAAGTCACTTAGGGGGTTTTTCTTCGAAAGAAAATACGTTTAATTTGGTTAGTCTATATTCATAGCTTACTCCATGTATTCCTCTTATTCATTGCCATCATGTCGCCATGATGCCTCATCTAAAAGAACCAAATGCAGCCGCTATTAGCTAGAAGGACTAAGGATTAACTGTGTAACTGCTTTGCACAAATGCTTATTTTTAATGTTATCTGAAAAGCTTCAAAGATGCATCCAAATATCAGTGGCTTTTAATAAAATGTTTTAATACTAAGAGAATAATAAATCGAACAAATGGCATTAAAATATAACCTTTATTCAAAATTATTAAAATAAGCCAATCTTAGAGCATATATTAAAAAGTAGCCTGAGATTTAATGGCTGGGACAATGATAGAATATAAATGCCTAGTATTCGGCTGGCTAGGACCTAAGTGGGTGCCTACTACTTGGAAGGTCGCCCTTATGGCATACACCAATACTGGCTCCAAAACTCCTAGCCAACACCTAAGCTAATCAATATTGATAGGTATCTACTCGACTGGTGAAAAAAGCTAACTTAACTTGTACTTCACCTGGACTTCTCTCAGTATTACGTTTCTAATTGTTTTAATTATTATTGAGTAATTATCTCATAAAACCCAACCCTGTTGTATATGGTTGTGTCTTGACCTACTTAATTTTAGGATATATATTGTGTTGGCATATTTTATCTTTGAATTTGTTTCTTTGTCAAATAGGTCTAGGCTAATTATTTTATAGATTTGGGGGCTAATTTGTGTGGGAGTTTTTGATGATTGCGCAATTTGACAGTTTTCACAAAAAAAATGCAAACAATTATTTTTATTATATGGCAAACTATTAATTACTTGATACAGGTACATCAAGCTCATCCAGTGCTCATCATCGGCTGCTTCCCTCTTCTAGACTCTACATTGGCACTACCCTTCCCAGGGCACTCTCAACCCAATGGACAAAGTAGGCCCCCATCGAGAGCATTCCTCTACATTGGCACTACTCTTCCCAGGGCAATCTCTAGCCAATGGACAAAGTAGGTGTCCATCCAGAGCATTCCTCTACATTGGCACTACTCTTCCCAGGGCAATCTCTAGCCAATGGACAAAGTAGGTGTCCATCCAGAGCATTCCTCTACATTGGCACTACTCTTCCCAGGGCAATCTCTAGCCAATGGACAAAGTAGGTGTCCATCCAAAGCATTCCTCTACATTGGCACTACCGTTCCCATGGCACTCTCTATCCATTGGACAAAGTAAGTGTCCATCCAGAGCATTATCAAGGGTGTAACAATTTTACTCCTTGGAACAGGTTCTATTTTTTAAGTTTTTTTTTCTGGACCTTTGGCTAGTAATTCCTTTTTGTTTGCTTCAGTTTTCTTTATATTACTATTATTTATTAGTTCTAAAAATAAATAACATACTTTAAAAAAAAGAAGGAATTAAATGTATAATTTAACATGAAATCATGACCTTGATCTTAACTACACTGAAATAGGTTTTCAAACAACCAAAGCTGGACTCCATTTTCCTTGTACTTGGTGTTGGCTTTGGCCTCTCATAGTCATTAGCCGGCCCTAACTTCTTGAATAAGAAAATTATTGTTAGTAGCAACTACTTAGGGCTCCCTGGGGGTCCAGTGTTATAATGTGGAGCTTTCACTGATGCAACCTGGGTTTGATTCCAATCAGGGAACCCAGAGATCACACCACCCTGAAGCCATGCAGGGTTGGACCTGGTCAGTACATGGATGGAAGACTACTTAGGAATACCAGGAGCTGTGGCCCACTGGAATACCAGGAGCTGTGGCCCAATGGAGAAGGATCTGGCCATGAATACTAAGTGGATCAGGATGGTGTCCTGAGTCAGAAAGACAGGATGGTTGACAAAGTATACCATAAATATAATAAACTCTCTTTTTCTCCTTACATCTCTGTTTTCTGTCTCTAATTCTTATTTCCCCTCTCCATTCTCTGTCTCCTCATACTCGACTAATATCCTTTCTGAATCTTAGTCCATTACTCATTACTATTTTTCTTCCCTTCCTCATCACTATTTCTCAATGTTCCTCCCAACTTCGCTCACCTCTCACTCTTCACTTCTTATTCCTGTCATTCCTCATTATCTTTTTTGAAGCTCGTCTCTTCTACTCCTCAATTCATCCCATTTATTCTTCACATATTCTTTCACCAACAATCAATGATATTTACCTATATTCATTATTGCTTTCTTCTGCCTTTTTGCTCTCCTCGTCCTTCATTCTCCCCATCTCTTTCTTCATGACACATTTTCCTTCTCATCCACACCTTTTATTCTCAACCCATTTTCTATTCCTCTTCCTTCCTTCTCACCTCTCTCTTCAGTTCTCTTTCTCTTCACCTTCATTATCTCCTCTTACTTTTGGTCCATCTATCTCTACCCTAGGCCAATATTTCCTTCCACATTCTACAACATTCTTTTTAATCTCTCCTGTTTCCACCACTAAATATTCTATATTTTAGGTTTATACCCTAATTGCATAATGTTTAATTTATCGGCATTTTTAGATTTCACATACTTGGCCATTCCTCTAGTTTATTACTTTGTATTGAATAGAGCATTATTAGGGATTATAATTTATAATTGACATACAGACGATTGGTATAGTGAGCTTCAAAGTTTACCAGGCCAATAGTAAAAAAATTGTAGTTTAAAATTTGGGGGTTGAAGCTTTTCGATATAAAAAAAAAAGCATTTGGGAAAGCAATATTATCTATCATGATAGACATATTGAAACCATGAAAGACCTAGCTTAGAAAAACAATTACACTAATTTCATCTGAAGGGGGTAGAGAAGACCCTTAGGGGTCATCAAAATCAGGGTATTTAAATGAACCTTATAAATAGTTAAAATAATTTCATATATAAATTGAAGTCCATGTTTTTTCTCACCAATTGCTACTCACCAGTTGTAGTAGTTGTAGGACGAGTCGTGGAGGTAGCTAGTGTATAAACAAGAGACTTAAATAATAAATAGATAAATATGGAATTGTTAACACTAATTATATTTATATTTCCAAAATGTCTTGAATAGCCTGTAGATGAGTTCATGGCACCTATGGAATAATGGGTGATACATTTGAAGAGTGTAGGATTCATGAGGACTGTAGAGTTCATGACATGTGGAAGAGTGTATGATTCATGAAGGATGTTGATGAGTGTGGGGCACATGATGACTGTTTAGTTCACAAAGCCTGTAGTAGAGTGTAGGGCTCATAAATATTATGGAATCATTTATGGCTCCTGACATTTGTGGAAGAGTGTAGGGTTTATGAAGAAGGTTGGAACTCATGAGATATGTAGAGTTCATTAAGCCTATGGAAGAGTTTAGGGTTCATGAACACTTTGGACTAGCTTTGGGTTCATGAAGCCTGTGGAAGAGGGTAGAGCTCATAAATACTATGGAATCATTTATGGCTCATGACACTTGTGGAAGAGTGTAGGGTTTATGAAGAAGTTTGGAACTCATGAGATATGTAGAGTTCATTTGGCCTATGGAAGAGTTTAGGGTTCATGAAAACTTTGGACTAGCTTTGGGTTCATGAAGCCTGTGGAAGAGGGTAGAGCTCATAATACTATGGAATCATTTAGGGCTCAGGACACTTGTGGAAGAGTGTAGGGTTTATGAAGAATGTAGGAACTCATAAGATATGTAGAGTTCATAAAGCCTGTGGAATTGTTTAGGGCTCATAACACCCTTGGAAGATTGAAATGTTCATGAAGAAAATTGAAAATTGTAGGGTTCATAATGTCTTAAGAACATAAGGGAGTTTGTGAACAAGTATGTTTGTGACGCCCGTAGAGTTCATTAAGCCTGTGGAAGAGTTTAGGGTTCATGAAACTTTGGACTAGCTTTGGGTTCATGAAGCCTGTGGAAGAGGGTCAAGCTCATAAATACTGTGAAATAGTTTAGGCCTTATCAGAGAATGTAGGGTTCATGAAAAAAAGTTGAAAATTGTCAGGTTTATGATGCCATTATAACATAACAAATTCTTTGAAAAGTTGAAAAATGTGGAGACAGAAGCTCCTGGATAACCGAAGGGTGTTTGTGAAACCTGTGTTCATGATGTCGTTTTGAGGAGTGTAGAGTTAATGAAGCATGTGGAAGAGTTAAGGGTTCATGAACACGTTGCAAGAGCTTTGGTTCATGATGCCCATGGAAGAGTATAGGGTTCATGAAGAATAGTGACCAGTGTGGGGCTCTTGAAGATTGTACAGTTAATGAAGCCTGTGGAAGAGTTAAGGGTTCATGAACACGTTGGAAGAGCTTTGGTTCATGATGCCTGTGGAAGAGTATAGGGTTCATGAAGAATAGTGACCAGTGTGGGGCTCTTAAGCATTGTACAGTTAATGAAGTCTGTGGAAGAGTGTAGGGCTCATAAATACTGTGGAATAGTTTAGGTCTCATGGCACCTGTGGAAGATTGTAGGGTTCATGAAGAAAATGTAAAACTGTAGGGTTCATAATTGCCTTAAGAACATAAGGAAGTTTTTGAAAAAGTAGAAAAGTGTAGGGGTTAGACAATCCTATATATGTGTGTTTGTGAAAACTATGTTTTATGATGACTGTAAAGGACTTTAGAGTTAATTAAGAAAGTGGAAGAGTTTATGGTTCATGGAAACTTTGGAGCAGCTTTGGGTTCATGAGGCCTGTGGAAAAGTGTAGAATTCTTGAGGAAAGTTGAAGATTGTAGGATTCATTAAGAATTGAAGTGTGTAGGATTCATGAAGAGTTGAAGAATGTAAGATTCCTGATGCTTATATAACAAAATGGGGTCCATTAAGCCTGTGGAAGAGTATGGGTTCTTAAAGGCTTTGGAAGAGTGTAGTGTTTGAAGCTTCATAATGACTTATATGAATCCCCATAGAAAAGTTGGGGCTTATGATGACCAATTAATTGTATAATGTTTAAACATGTAATAGACAGTGTTGTTAATGAAGCATGTAAAATCTCTAATGTTCATGAAGGCCTTACCGTCATGAAGTACATAGAAGCATGTTGGGTTCATGATGATAGTGAAAAAAGTGTAGGTTTCCAGAAAACTTTGAAAGTTGGTCTAGAAACATGAATGTGAAGGTACAAGCTGATAATAAACAGTCTCTGAAGTCTTATAGTCTATTGAGAAACAACTAACCATGTGCTCTATATACATTTCTATGAAAACGGTAGAAGTTCAGAGATACTTACATGGACAGCCACATGTCTCAGCAGTACAAAGCCCAAGAATTTGCAGGAGTGGTAGGCAAAGTATGTTGCACGGGCATCTAGTACCATCTCTAGGTGTTGGGTTGACTACAAATAAAAATGAACTCACTGCTACATCACAACATATATGCATAGCACAATCAACAATCATCTATATCATATAGTGAAATTACTCACTGGACACATTTTTTTGTTTTGAGTTGTTACTTACCTGTAGTAGTCGTGGGCGGAAGTGTCGTTGCTAGAGTTAAGATAAGAAAACTTTGTAAGAACTAAAATATTTAAATGATTTATACTTCATCTTAATACATTTAAATATAATTCTCAAGGAACATCAGCAACAATGTTCAATGCCAAATAAAAATACGAAGCAGTCAGACTTATTAACATCCAAACATACAATACATAGCAGGTTTGGGGAGGACATAGTCCTTTATGTTATGTCATTGATACTTAAACATGGTCCACAGTAGGAAGGCCGGGGGCAAATACTCAGTAGAAACTGAGAGCAACTACAAGGACATGAAGTTGTGACCATTATGGTTAGGATGGTAGCTGTAGTTGTAGTAGTGGTTGTAGTTGGAGTGGTAGTTGTAAAGAGTTAAACCAACTTTCACTATTGTTTACTTTCACTACTTCGCTAGTGGTTGATGTAGCTGACCCTTTAACTCATTAAACATGTCCTTACCATTGGGTCACTTTGCCCACAAATGGAACCGACCCTTTAACCCATTGGTCACTTTTCTCCTAAATGGAACTGACCCATTAAACAAGCAAATTTCCAAAATGAAGAACATAGAAATATACAAGACTGACATAGATATGGAAGACTAAGGTAATAAGCGTTGACAGGCGCCATAGGGTTTCTTTCTGCACTTACTTGCACAGTTGCATGGAGGGCAAAGATTTAAAATCCCTACAACGTATGGACATTCTGGACATGGGCAAGGAGTTGTGGCTATACAGGGATAAGAAGGATATTTCATTAAAATAACACACTTAAAGCAGCCTGTTCTCATAAAACAATTAATTGGAGGAAATGCTACAGGGGAAAATGGTGGCAAGCTAGTAGTAGTGGTTGCATATACAGAACACGATGAGATAGACCCACACCAGAGTATGGCCATCACTTAATATCATGAACTGTGGTAGGATGCCCAAGTGATGGACATTAATATCGTGCCCTGTATGAGGATGCCCACTCAGAGGACAAACATGAATAAATTAATTAATTACATAAGCCTTTACCTATTATATAGAGTAGAGGTAACATGCTTATGAGATTTGATCATTACAACATTTGGCCATTAGTGCATCCAGTATAAAAATAAATACTTTATGTAGCCAGTCAATCGAGTTAATTGAGCTAACTAACATTATAAGGAAAAGTATTTAGGCATAAAAAATCATTTATGGTGTCAAAGAAGTCACTGCTTTGTTCGATAACCTGCATTGTGACGTTAACATTTAGTTTATCTGAAGACTTCTATGAAAACTTACTAGAGAAATGACCAATACAAAGGGTCTATACTTGAAGGAAGAAATCAAGATACATAAATGGAATGACAAGATCACTTCCCTTGGCCTTGCAAAAGTAAAATATGAACAAAAGGTGGCAAAAGTTCTCAAACATACATCATTGGTACTTACTAGTAGTGGGAGTGGTTGTTGTTGTTGGTGCTAAGTTAAAAAAAAGACTATTAGTAACTGAACATCTAAGTATTAAGGTATTCTTGAGGTGAAAAACTTTGATTTAAATAGATTAATTTTAACCGCCTCAATCTTCTTATGAGACGATATTTACACTTCACTTAATTCTAACAAGCCTCAAAATAACAGATTCTCACCTTCTTCAGTCAACTTATCTCCTGTTCCCTCTCATTAAAGAAATTTTGTCTTGACCTTATCCACACCCACAAGAGAGACAACTTACACTACCAGTGTCTTATGTTGTGCATACATACAGCATGTATAGCCACTGGTAATGTAAAGCCCCCCCCCCCCCCTATTTATGTGTACTTAGGTCAAAGCTGTGTAAGATGGCACCTTCCATGAGATAAAACAGGCAGAAATAGGTTTCAGGATGTGAGAATCACTTACTGTGTGGGGATTCGTAAGATAATTGTACATTTTCTATGCTAATTATATTAAGAATACTTTAAATAATTAAGTAACCTAGATAAACCTAACAAAAATATATCAAGAGAAAACAACATGACATGCAATTGATATGACATAAATATTACACTCTATAGATTAATATAGTTTCTGCAGAAACAGCATTTATTGGTATAACAGTAAATATCAAGGATAAACAATTATATGTGTTTACACTTGTAAGCTTTGATATTTAGTTAGATCACAATATACAATCTACCAGATGTCTATTGTAATCTCTTTTGGATGATTGGATAACAATTAGTCTTAATACATTTTATATTTGGTTAGATCAAATACATACATCAATAAGCAGTTTATATAATCTTATCAAATGTGGATTAGCAATATATCTTAAGACAATCTATATCCGGTTAGTTAATTTATCAAATTGGTCAATTCAATCAATGATGTTGTAAAACAGTTTTGTTGATTGTGTGATACGAGATTATATATATGTTGAGTATTGCTAAGTATGGTCTGCTGTATAGATATTTTTAAGAATTAGTTTTGTAACAGAGTTAAATAGTTACATTATTGAATATGAGAATATGGGCACAGATTGAAATATATTGATTAACAACTGCAGTCTGGAATGAAGGTGCTAATTAGTCTTGGTTCTGTGACCACTCCCAAAATGGTAACAGAAGGATTGCGGTATATTGGGCTAATTTTAACTCCACTACAAATTATAAAGTTAAACCAGTTTATACATACCATGAATAAGATTCAGGACACACCTATCTCATTTTCAGGATCCCTTCTCAAAAGAGTCTGAAGTAATCCCTCTTTGTGTTATCGGTTTGTTACAAAGAGTTGTAGAGATAGGGTAGAACTGGGATATATACAGATATAGTAATGTATCTTAGAGAAGATATGGAGGGGGGATAGGTTTATGCCACAGAAGGTCAGGCTGGTATGTTCTCAGATAAAGATCAGTCAGAAATTAGTACAGAAAAACAGATTCAGAAAAAGCAGGAAAGACCAGGAAGAGACAAAAGCAGGAAAGACTCCGCACCTTCTCTCTCTCTCTCTTTGATAAACAGTTTTTCCCTCATCATCACAAGGTTGGTTTCCACCAATCACAAACAGTTACTCCCTGTTTGCATGTATATGTATAAATTAGAATATATCCATAACTATGTTGTGTATATCTGTTTCTATCCGCTTAAGAGCGTTGTGGTTACACATATTAAAATAAATGATTATTAATATGTGTGACTTCTTGTCCCATATTGCGTGACAAGTATATTCTGACGAAACTATTGTGCGTTTAATCTTAACACCTGCTCGATAATGTTTGTATGAGACAATGGAGATTTGAAATGAAATGCGTATGTCTTAGTAGCATTCTGAAAGTCTTTCTAACCCATGTGAAAATATTCCAGACTTAGGCTAGCCAAGTCTTGATTTGATAAAACATATTTACCAACTTGGAGAAGTATTTCATTTTAATAGGAAAATGTTTTAACTCTTACATGTTAAAAGATGCTTACGATAAGTGTGTCAGTGTTTACAATGGTAGTAGCAAAGACCAATGGATAACCATATAATGTAAATAATGGATGTATATAACCACTTTGTTGTCCCAAACAAGATGCACTACAAACAGCCACGAAGAGTCTAGAAATCCACAACAAAACAACCAAAGTAATAAGCAAAGATCCACACCATCATGAAAGAACAGAAAGGACAAGCACAAAGGGACTACATATATTGAAGATAAGTAATTTAAAACACATAAATGTAATGAGAAGATATTCTAAAAATAAAAGAACTTCAAGAAGTATAACAGGAACATTTTTAGAATAAAGGAGGCATCATGATTTCCAACATATCTTCATTTTTTATTAATTATTGGCCCTTACTAGTAGTAGGAGTAGTTGTAGTAGTTGTTGTTGTGGGAGCTGGGGAAAAAAAGAAGAAACAGTTAATAACTGAATAAATAAATAAATATGTTTTCATTGCGTATTTGTGCATTTCAGACTATTGTGCAATTCATTCTAATGTCTTTCCATGCCTTCCAGTGCTTTTATACTACAGTAATGTGTGTTTAATTGCTGCTACGGCTCTAATTACTGTCTGAAAAATCCCTTGCAACTCTTATATAGTACTCATAATATTTTTGACAGACATTTGATAATTTTTTTAGTTGCGCATCAGACTTTATTTGCAAGCTAGAGCTACAGGTCTAATGAAATAGTGATTTTGTATAACTTGAATTATTTAGAGCTCATAAAAAACCTAAACCAATGGAGTTCTAAGGCCGGTTTTGCATCTTTGGCCTGTGGTGATGGTGGGCTGGGAACTCGTAATCGGATTGCGAGTAGCTAATAGAATATGTGGCAATATTAAGAGTTATTTTAAGTGTGTATAAACTTACTAATTGGGAAATCGAATAGGACTATGGTTAGTAGGGAGAACTAACAAATTAGTGACGGTTAAGAGAAGGATGGAAAAGAGGTATGGTTGTAGAGATATAAAGACAAGGACTTTTTGGGGGGGTGAAATTATATGTAGTGTCAATATTTTCAAATTAGGAATAAATACCAGTCAGGGGTGACCACTATCCTCTCATTTATTTGTATCACAAGAAAATACTTACTTGTAGTCATAGTGGTTGTGGTCACTAGAAACAAAAATTATACTGTTAAATTGGACATATTTATAGAGATAAAAGGCAATTTAAAAATGTATATTTTTTAATACAATAATTGAAATATGTTAATTTTATGCAAAATATATCACTGCATCAGATTGTCACTCAGAAAAATATGTTTTTTTGTAGTCAAAAATTCTAAACACAACGAATAAAAGCTATAATTGAGGGTTTTAACCTTGGAGAAAAGCAAAATGGATTTTACTCTTACCTAATAACAAAGTAATTGAAGTTGATAAAAGACTTATGTGAACTGCTTACTGTTAAAAATGTATCAAATGTGTCACCATATTTCCTGATCCCAATTGTGGCAACTGGATTACTCCCTGGATCAATACCCCTCCTAAACTAGTTATCCAACAGAAAATTGTATGACTAGTATGACTGGTGAAGGAAATGGCAACCCACTCTAGGATCCCTGCCATGAATACCAAGTGCATCAGTGGTCCATGAGCTCACACTTAGCATTCATAACATTTTTGGAGGGGGTTATTACATTTATATTCTGTAGTGCATTATAGCAAGTAAATTGGTTTTGGTCAACAAGATAATTGTAATTTCGATTGAGAAAGCATGCCATAAATACAATAATCAATATATTTCTCCTTACATCTATGTTTTCACTCTCATTCTTATTTCCCCTCTCCGTCTCTCTTTCCTAATACTATTCTTCACCCACTTCCTTTCTGTCTCTCCATCCACTCCTCATCCCTGTTTTCTATCCCACTCCTCATCTCTCTACTTCAACTCTTACTCAAAGTTCCTTCACTCCCTACTTCTTTTGCCTCTCAATCTTTACTTCTTATTCCTCTCATTCCTTATTCATTTTCTGAAGCTTCTCTCCTCCACTCCTCAAGTTTCTTGATCCCTTTTACTCTTGCCGCATAATCAATCTTTCACCAACAATCATCATTCCGCCTTGGTTTCTTCAGCCTTTTGCTCGCCTCATCCCTTATCCTCTCCATCTTGTAATCCCTTTCTTGACCCCACTCCATTTTTATTTCTCACCCACACTTCTTAACTCTCTATTTTATCCTCAACCCAGTTTCTATCCACCATCCTCTTCCTTCCTTCTTATCTCTCTCTTCAAGTCTCTTTCCCTTACCACTCATTCTTTCCACTTTTGTGTCCCTCTCTATCTCTACCCTTGGTCAACATTTCTTTCCACATTCCTCATCCTTATTTCTTTGTTGCGATCATCAAAATACAATACATTTGTTATTTGAGGTTTTCTTCCCGTGATTGCATCATTTTGAATTAATCATCAATTTTAGATTTTATATACTTGATCATTCCTCTAGTTTATTACTTAGTATTGAATAGTGCATATGCCAATGGATTATGGTGCTTAATTGACATATAATTTATTCTTATTTTG
This sequence comes from Discoglossus pictus, assembly GCA_027410445.1. Taxonomy (NCBI): domain Eukaryota; kingdom Metazoa; phylum Chordata; class Amphibia; order Anura; family Alytidae; genus Discoglossus; species Discoglossus pictus. The sequence goes on from CM050170.1 coordinate 15,098,567, forward strand.
TAACGTCAAATTTAGAAACTAGATGACTGGTAGAGTAAGCTTCATATATAAACAATAGTTTTGGTAGCGTCACATACATGGTAGTTCAAAACTTGGGTGTTGAAGCATTTGGGAAACCATACTATCACCCTTCAATATAGATTTAATGCCACCATGAAAGATCTAGCTTTTTTAATTACATCTGAAGGGGGTAGAGATGACACTTGGTAATCCAAATCAGGGTATTTAAAAGCAAGATATTATTTTGAACCTTATATATAGGTAACATAATTTCACATATAAATTACTGTTCATGTTTTTTCTCACCAATTGCTACTCACCTATTGTAGTAGTTGTAGGTCGAGTTGTGGAGGTAGCTAGTGTAAAAACAAAAAACTTTAGTAAATAAAGATAAATGGATTTTTTTACAATAATCATGTATATATATGCAAAATGTCTTGAAAAAGCCTGTAGACAAGATTTTAGTTCATGACACCTATGGAATAATGTGTGGTACATATATAGCCACATTAAATTCGAAGCCTGTAACCGCTACGGGAAATCCACAAAGCCTGCAAGCTTGGAATTTGGCTGCGTTATGGAGCTATTACATTCAACCAACGGGCCGGAGACGCAAGCCTGTAAATAATTATTGCGCACATTGCATGTGCGGCCGTGAACATGATCAATTAGTCAAACCCATAGTTACGGTTTTAGATGGAGCCAATGGTAAACGAGATCGTCATCATTACGCCGCTGAAACATGGAGGTTAGATTTCAAACCCTTAAGGGTTTCAATTACGAGTTACGATCGGACCCGCATTCCAGAAATAATGCAATATTGATAAATCAGTAAATATGATATTCTAGTACATGCGAGTTCTATTATATGTATTAACACATTGATTGCCGGTATCGACATAACACGGAAATTAAACATTAAAAAAATGTTGTGCTATTAATATAAACACCTAGCATCACTCTCTCTTTCATTTTATGTACAGTAGTGTGTTTATATTTGCATGTACAGTGCTACGGATAGGAATTTAGCCCCTTGCGGGTCCTCTCCAGTACCCGTAGGCTTTTTGGCTCCATTTGCGGGCTACGAGTTTGAACGCCAGTGGATTTGTAGCAATTTAATAGCAATTCCAACCGTAACAGTTATGGGTTTGACAGATCAAAGGATTTGCGGCAACGTAATTCTGATTTCAACATCACGTAGAGTTTTTCCTCTTGTAACCCGCAGATCATGCAGGTAGCTTTACAAAGCCAATTTAATAGCCGTAAGTCTTGCATGCTCCATTATGGGCTATGTATTTCCACACTGAGGGAATGGGGCTGTAGGTGTGTAGACTGGTGTACATTTCCTGAACTTCTTTGAAGAGTATAGGGTTCATGAACTTTTTGCATAAGTGTTGGGCTCATAAGGATTGTAGAGTTTGTGAAGACTATAGAAGAGGGAAGGGCTCCTAAAATACTATGGAATAATTTGACACCTGTGGAAGAGTGTAGGGTTCATGACGAATGTTGATGAGTGTGGGGCTCATGAGATTTGTAGAGTTCATGAAGCCCGTGGAAGAGTGTAGGGCTCATAAATACTGTGAAATAGTTTAGGGTTCATGGGAGAATGTAGAATTCATTAAAAAACTAGAAAATTGTCAGGTTCATGACGCTATTAGAATATAACACCTTTTTGGGGGGAAAAGTATAGGGGATAGAAGAACGGGCATAACAGAAGGGTGTTTGTGAACCTGTGTTTATGATGTCATTTGAGAAGTGTAGAGTTCATGAAGCCTGTGGAAGAGTTAAGGGTTCATGAATATCGTGGAAGAGCTTTGGGTTCATGATGCCTGTGGAGGAGTTTAGGGTTCATGAAGAATGTTGACGAGTGTGGGGCTCATGAGGATTTTAGAGTTCATGAAGCCTGTGAAAAAGTGTAGGGTTCATGAAAACTGAGGCCTGTTCATGAGGCCTGTGGAAGAATGTATGATGCAGGATTTATGAAGAAAGTTGAAGAATTGAAGAGCCTGTATAACAAAATAGGGTCCATTCTGCCTGTGGAACAGTATGGAGACTGTAGAAAAGTGCTGTTTGGGAAACTCCTGTAAAAATGCATGATCCTGTAAAAAAAAGTTTGGGCTTAAGATGACCAATGAATTGTATAGGGTTTTAAAATGTGACAGAGAGTGACGTTCATGAAGCATTTGAAAGGTCTAATGTCCATAATGGTCTAAGGTTCATGAAGGAAATGGAAGAGTTTTGGTTTCATGATGATATATAAGTTAGCCTAGAAACATTAATCTGAAGTCTGATAGTCTACCCAGAAACAATTAACCATATGATCTGGGTACATTTCTATTAAAAGGGTAGAAGGTCAGAGATACTTACATGGACAGTCACATGTCTCAGCATTACAAAGCCCAAGATATTGCAGGATAGGTAAACAACGTATGTTGCAGGGGCACCTAGTACCCTCTCTAGGTGTTGGTTTGCTACATCACAACATATATGCGTAACACAAACAACAAACATCTATATCATATGGTGAAATTACTCACTGGACCCATGGTTTAGTTCTGAGGTGCTACTCACCAGTAGTAGTTGTGGGCCGAAGTGTCGTTGCTAGAGATAAGATAACAAAACTTAGTAAGAGCTCCCTTTTGGTTTTGTGTTTGGAGGTTGCTCCTCAGTCATGCCCTCTGCTTTGGCTTTCACCAAGCCCTTAATTTGCAGATTTTAGGCATCTATCCACTAACCAGTGCTCTTCTCTGGATCTCCCCAGCTCTAAATAGGCTAACAAGAGGTCAAGTAGCAACAGCCAACAGTCAGCTCCCGATCCAGAGAGGGGTGCTCCTAGCTTTTTCTACTTCCATTTCAGCCCAGTTCCTAACATGTTAGAGAGCCATGCTTGCTGTATCACATTCATACCAGGTACTGGATTTAAGCTTTCACCTATTTTTGTCCCATATCTACTAAATAACTACCTCATATTAGCTCCCCATGTTGTAATTTTTGGCCATATGTACTAAAAATGGCTTTCCATAAGTTCTACATGCCTACTATGGCCCATATCTACTAAAACATGCAGCTTTCCGTAATCCTGTCATGCTTATTTGGCCCAAAGCTACTACAGCAACAAGCCCTCCATTACAGATAGTGGCCCATAGCCACTGAGCAGCATTTTTGCCCATTTCCAAGGTCAAGCCTTTAATCTCACAAAGTAGCTTTCCATAAGTCCACCCATCGGCTATCACAGAAGGGGTACCCGACCATCATTTTTTTTTTATATATTTGTTTTTTGTGTGTGGTATTTTCTAAATAGAGATAAAATGAAAGATTGAAAGACTGCAGCCTATCAAACAACCTTATTAAATTGTGATTCAGCCAATTGAATAGGGCTCTATATAAGCACACAGCATATTATTTTTACAGAGGTTTTTAGTTAGTAAACTTCTATCCAAAAGCAAGGCCTTCACTAGCTAAAAACTTCAAAAATATGTTATGTGCTTATATACAACCATTTTCAATCGCAATTTGATAAGGCTGAAAATTCGGAAAGTTGGAAGGAAATTAAAGTTGAAAAATAATTAGGCAAATTAGTGAATAATATTAAATATATATATATATATATATATATATATATATATATAATGTAGAATGAAAGTAGAAAATTAGAAGTTAGACATAAGATTAATAAAGGACATTGATAAATCCTTTTAGTAGACTGATAAGTATCAATAAGTACTCATTATGCCAGACAAAAGCACCATACAGATTTATGGATAGATGGTGACCACATGGGAAATACATTTCTAGAAAGTAAGCAGAGTGATGATAAGTTAAGACATATCTATAGTGATAAGTAAAAGCTACTTAAGAGTTCAAGACAATATTCAGAGACACAACTGTGACCCAAAACTTCACACCCAATAGTTTTCTCCTTCACATCTCATCAGAAGAATATTTTCATTGTGTGTTAGTGACTGAATAGTGTAGGATTCATAGGGCAAATGGAAGAGTGTATGGTCCAAGAAGGCTGTGTTCACATAGGGCCCTATTAAAATTACAACAGTTACAGATTGATTTAATTGAACAAGTCAGCAATTACATGGCCGAAAGCCAAACCCGTAAACCATGTAACCGTACGTAGCATTTCAGGGCATGATCATATTCAATTAAGCGAGGCCATAAGTAACAATTTAGAAACAACCAATAGTAAATGAGACCGTCATCAGTAAAACATGGAGTTTAAACGTCAATTAATTAGAGTTTTGACGTCCGATATGCAATCAGGCTTGCAATTTAAAAATCAATAAAAATGAATGAAGAAACTATTATAGTCCATGTGGGTGGCATAATATGTATTAACTCCTTAATTCCCGAGATTGATATAACACGGATATTAAACGTAAAATAAAATGAAAATATTGCAGATTTGCGAACTGGAGACTGTTGTGCAATTTATTCTAATGTCTTTCGCCCATATTTTAAAGTCAAGTATTGTCTTTTTATTGGCTTTTAAAGTATTAAGAACAGGTTTTTAATCCCCTTGCAAGTCCTCTCTTGTGCTCGCAGGATTTTTTGCTACATTTGCCATTTACAGATTTTAAGGCAATTGCGGGCTTGTGGAATTGTTGCAATTAAAGCACAATTTGCGGTTTTAGCAATTGTAAGATTTACGGGCTTGAAAGATCAAATACTCAGATGGGGCAGAGTTACGATTTTGACAACCGCAGAGATTTTCAGCGTGTAGCTAGAGAGGGCCAATAGAATATCAGTAACTTTTGCGGGCTACATTACGGCTTCAGTAATTGTGATTTTGATAATTTAATAGGGCCCACAGTCTGTGGAAAATTGTAGGATTCATGAAGAGTGAAAAATGAATGTTGTAAGTGGAAGACTGAAGGATTCATATGGGATGCCGAAGAGTTTCATGGGTTCATGAGACATGATGAAGCGTGGGGGGTTCATGAAGCAGATGAACCCTGAGGCATGAGGAAGAGTGTAAGGTTCATGAGGCATGAAGAAGTGTGTAGAATTCATAAGCCATGCTGAAGAGTGAATGCTTCATGAAGCAGATGAACCCTGAGGCACAAGGAAGACTGTAGGGTTCATAAAGCATGAGGAAGACTGAAGGGTTCATGAGGCCTGCAAAATTGATAAGGCCGATGGAAGAGTGTAGAGTTCATGAGGCATGCAAAAGAGTGTAGGGTTCATGTAGCAGATAAACCCTGAGGCATGAGGAAGAGTGGAGAGTTCACAAGGCATCCACAAGAGTTTATGGAGTATGAGTAATGTACAAGGGTGAATGGTTCATGTGGCAAGCAAATGTGAAGTGTTCATGAAGAAGATGGAAGAGTGTATGGTTCACAAGGCATGAGCAAGTGTGCAGAGTTCATGAGGAATGTGCAAGAAGGGTACAATTGGCATGCAGAAGAGTGAAGTGTTCATGAAAAAGATGGAAGATTGTAGGGTTAATGAGGCACGAAGAAGGGTGTAGGCTTCAGGAGTCATGAGGAAGAGTGTAGGGTTCATGAGTCATGCAGAAGAGTGTAGGGTTCATGATGTAGAGTGTAGGGTTCATGAGTCATGAGTAAGAGTGTAGAGTTCATGAGGAAGAGTGTAGGGTTCATGAGTCATGAGGAAGAGTGTAGGGTTCATGAGGAAGAGTGTAGGGTTCATGAGTCATGAGGAAGAGTGAAGAGTAGAGGATTACCAAAATCTTTAGAATATGGTCTAGAAGGTGGATGGGAATTCATAAGTTGATAGCCTAGAGTCCATGGAATAAAATTATCTATAAAAAGGTTCTGTTAAAGAGATATAAGGTCAAAGAAACTTACTTGGACAACCACAGGCTTCAGCAGTACAAAGCTGGAATATCTGCAGGACCGTTGGGCATGGTAAATTACAGGGGCACGTGGTGTTATTTGTAGGAGGTGGGTTGTCTGCAAACAATATAATTTATTAATATATATACAGCAGCATCAGCTACGGGCAGTGCCAGCCTCGCCTCATACATCATGACATGTACACACAGTACAGGCAGGGGTAGTGCCAGCCTCCCCTCACATACTTACTAACACAGTCAGGGCAGTATTTGGGACCAAAACACAGGTTGCTGATGTTATACATGCAATACAGGCCATCTTCTGGAACTGCAAAGGGAGTGTTAGAGAGTGAAGAAGTTAATTAGGTAAATACGGAAGATCCAAAAGTGAATTTATGCCAGAGACTGGAACCTCTAGGACTAACATAGGGGATATACAGAGATTGGCACCTCTAGGATTTATGCAGGGGATATGAAGAGGTTTGCACCTCTAGAACTGACATAGGGAATATAAAAAGATTGTCTGGAACTTGATTGTCTAGGACTTATGCAGGGGATATATAGACTTACTTGCACAGTTGGTACAGTTAGATGGACTAAGACATTTGTCGCCATATTGGATCAAGCATTGGGACAGCACTGTGGGCACTGAAAATAGTAAAAATGGAGGTGTTATTAGATTGATAGATAGATAGATAGATAGATAGATAGATAGATAGATAGATAGATAGATCAAGACTAGAACCAGATACTATGATTTTTTGTTGGATGTAATTGATTGACATACAGAAATAGTAGAAGATATATAACCCAATCTTCCAACACTATTGATAAATGGAAAAAGAGTATACATCATTATACCCTGATATTTCTTTACATCATTGCACAGGTTTTCTTGAGTAACATGGGAATCATTCCAATTGAATAACATATGAATTAGCTCCTGTCACTACCTCCCACCTTAGTGGATGCAGCCCATGTTACAGATCCCTGCCATTGTCCTGCCCCTATGTATATCGGTAAGGGTGTATCTGCAGCCTCTCCCTTCTCTCACTTCACTCTCCGTACAATCTTGCATATCCAAACAACGGTGATACCAGCAAAGACTATTTCTTAATTTTTTACATATTTTGCACAATTTAAACCATTTTCTCTTTTTGGAACCTTTTTGGGATTTTTTACCATTTAGCATTTTTTCATTTTGTACATTTTTTATCTTTTTATTCTGTCTGTTGATATTCTTTGTTTGTTACTTGTCCTCTTTACTCTTTATTCCTTTTTCCTTTCCTTTTTTATTTCTTCATTTGTGTTCCTTCTTTATTCTTATTTTAATTTTATTGTATGTATTCAGTACCCAGTAATTCTGTTTTCCTTATGGCTTATTCGTTTGTTCTCTTTTTTATTTTATTTTATCTTTTTTTCTTTTTAACATTTTCTAACCTTGATTTTCTTTTCATATGTTTTACCTAATTAATTACATTTTTATATTTGTTACCGAGCTGGTCCAGCTACAACTACTGGTATGTCCAAGAATCCAAGAATTTTTTTTCTTTCTTTCTTTCTTTCTTTCTTTCTTTCTTTTTTTCTTTCTTTCTTTCTTTCTTTCTTTCTTTCTTTCTTTCATATTCTTCTCTCTTGTCTCTTTTTTTACCCTTTTCCTCTCTCTTTCTCTCTTTTTAACACCTGTGATCCCTTTCTCTTTTCCATCTATGTCTCATCTTATACGTTTTTGTTTCATTACGATCTTTTTCTTCCCTTTTCTCCCTGTTCTTATTTTCTTACTACTTGTTGGTTTTTATTTTATCTTTATTTTTTTAAATGTATTACAACCATTTTATCTGAAGCATTTATCTCTTTTTTTCTTTATTTTTCTGTCTTTCTTTTTGTTATTAATTTATCTCCCACTCTCTTCATCTTACTCACTGTATTCTCTCACTTTCTTTATTATTCTATCTCTCCCCCTCTTTTTCTCTCTTTCTCTCTTATTCTTGATTCTCTCTCTTTTTCTCTCTTATTCTCCCTCATTCTCTTTCATTCTCATACTCTCTTATTCTCTCTCACTCTTATTCTCTTTTTCTTTCTCTATTATTCTCTCTCTCTCTTCCTCTATCTCACTTTTTTTCTCTTTCAGTTTGATTCCCCCTTTCTTTCTTTTGCTCTCTATCCTCTCTCTCCTCTCTTTCTCTCTCTTCTCTCTCTCTCTCTCACTCAACCCCCTCTTTCATTCTCCTTCTTTCTTCCCCCTCCTATTCTCCCTCTTTCTCTCTCTATTCTCTCTCTTTCACTCTCTCCCTCTCTCTCTCTCATTCTCCCTCTTTCTTCCCCCTCTCTCCAATTCTCCATCTCTCACTCTCTATCTCTCCCTCACTCTCTTTCTTTCTTTTTTATTTATTTCATTCATTTTTTTCTGATTAGAATTTCTTTTCATATAACTTCTTTACGTTTGTCTATCTGCTCTCAGACTTCTAACCTTTCCCTTAATATTTCTTTATCTTTTTTTATGCTTTTATATATTTTTTTACACTTTTACATAAATGTATATATTTGTTTTATACGTTACTATCATTTTATTTTGTCTTTTACTACACTTTATCTCTATATTTTTTATTTTTCCCTATCAATCTTTCACCAGATTTTGTTTCATTGTCCGTCAAAACTTTTAAATTTTTTTGCAAAATGCCAAATACATTTTTTGGAGGAAATTAGCACTTGTTCAGGTAATTGTTTACTGTTCCTCTCCTCTTTTCTCTCATATATATGTTTCTTCCTATTCTTTTCTTCTATCTTTTATACTCTCTTTTTTCCTTTTTCCTAACCACTTTTCTCTTTCTCCCCTTTTGTCTCTTTCTCTCATTCTCTATTTCTCCTTTCTGTTCCTTTCACTCCATCTCTTTCGTTGCCTTTCCCTTTTTACTTCTTGTTCTCTCTCTCTTTTATTCTCTTGTTTTATGATTCTCTTCCTCTGTGCCTTTCTAATATTTTGTTTATTTCACATCTCTCCCTTTTCTTTCTTTCTTTCTTTCTTTCTTTCTTCTTTCAACTTCCAATTTCTCTTTTTCTTTCTCTCTCTCTCTCTCTCTGTATCTCTCTCTTTCTCTCTCCCTCTCTTTCACTTTATTTCTAAAACTTTCCCCTATCTCTTCTCATTCTCTCTCCCTTTCTCTATACCACTTTCTAGTTCAATGTCCTCTCTCTCTCTCTCTTTTGCTTTCTCTCTATTTCTCCCACATCTCTCTCTCCCTCTCTTCTCTCTCCCTCCCACTCTTTCTCCCTCTATACCCATCTCTTCTCCTTCTCTCTCCCTTTCTCTATACCTCTTTCTATTTCACTCTCCTCTCCTCCTCCTTCTCTCTGTCACTCTCCCTCTCTATCTCTCTTTCACACACTCTCCCTCTCTATCCTACTCTGCCTCTTCCCTCACTCTTCATTGCTTAATCTCTTTCTTCCACAGATCCCTCTCACTCTCTCCCTTCTCTCTCTCTCTCTCTCTCTCTCTCACACACACACACAATCTTACCTGTAATGTGGTTCTCTCCATTTCTCTTTGAAAATATAAAAAAAAAGTAAAGAAATAATCAGAAATCCCCCAACCCGTCTCTCTGCACTCATCTGTCAGCACACTCTTATCTCTCTATCACTTATTACCTTTATCTTGGCTGCGACTCTAATGCCCCTCAGGGGTAACACAGCAAATCCAAAGAAAACATGTCAAATGTGGGTTTAGTTCTTGGCGCTCTCCCTCTCCGCCTCCACCCTTTCTCATCTGTCTCTATTTTCTGCCTTTTACTCTTTTTTTCGTTCTCCTTATATTCTCCTTCTCATCAACCTTTTATTTGCCATTATTTTTTTTATATATTATTATTATTTGTTCAATTTTTTTATATTTTTCTTTCCTTCTCCTTCTTTCCCTCTCTCTCTCTCTTTGTCCATCTCTTTTTTTATCTTGCTCTGTAGCTTTCAAACACATCACTTACTGTCATATTTCTCTCTCTCTTCAGCCTTTTTCTCTTTTTTTATTATTTTTTCCTTCATTTTAGTTTTCTTGTTCTACTTGTTCCTTTCCTATCATTCTTTCTTTCTTTCACATAATATATAATATAATAAAGTATAATATATTTTTTACTATTTTTTTAATATTATTTCTATCACTTCTTTACTTTTATGCAGAGAGTTTATTTTTCAGTCATTTATTTTTTCTTTTCTGATTTATTATTTTATTCTCGTTTTACATTTCCATTATTTATTTCAGCCAAATCTCCTTTATTTTGGTCAAAATCTCTCTTTCTCTCTCCTTCTCTCTCTCTCTTTCTGTCGTTCACTCTTTCTTTCTCTTGCTCTTTCTCTCTCCGACTATATCTCTTTCTGTCGCTCTCTCCTCTCTCCTCCCCCTCTCTCTCTTTATGCTGCTCTCTCTCTTTCTCTTGCACTTCCTCTCTCCAACTCTCTCTTTCTCTCTCCTCCTTTCTCTCTTTCTGTCTTTCTCTTGCCCTTTCTCTCTCTTACTCTTTCTCTTTTTGTCTCTCTCTTTTTCTCCCTCCTATTCTCTCCCCTCTCTCTCTCTCACTCTCTCTTTTCCCCCTTTCTCTTTTTCCTCTCTTTCTCTCTCCCTCTCTCCTACACCCTCCCTCTCTCTCTCCTACTAATTATCTCTCTCTCTCTCTCTCTCTTTCTCTCACTATATATACATAGCTACCTTTCTCTCTCTCTCTTTCTCTCCATCGCCCTCTATCTCTCTCTTCTCTCTCTCCTCTCTCGCTTCCTCTCTCTCTTTCTCTTTCTCTCTCCTCTCTCTCTTTTTGTCGCTCTCTCTCTTTGTCTTGCTCTTCCTCTCTCCTACTCTCTCTCTCTCTCTCTTTCTGTTGTGCTCTCTCTTGCTCTTCCTCTCTCCTCCTCTCTCTCTTTTTCTCTCCTCCTCTCTCTCTCTTTCTGTTGCGCTTTTCTCTTTCTCTTGCTCTTCGGCTCTCTCTTTCTTTCTTCTCCTCTCTCTCTCTCTCTCTTTTTCTGTCTCTCTCCTACGCTATGTCTCTCTCTTTCTGTCTTTCTCTTTCTCTTACTTTTCTCTCTCTCTCCCTCTCTCTTTCTCTCCCCACTCTTTCTCTCTGTCTCCCTCTCTCCCACTCCCTCTCTTTATCTCTCTCTCTCACACTCTCTCTTCCACCCTCTCTCTTTCTCTCTCTCCCCTATTCATTCTCTTCCTCTCTCTCTCTCTCCTCTCTCCTCTCTCTCTCTGTGTTTTTCTCTCTCTGTCTTTCTCTCTCATTCTCACTCTCTCTCTTTCTTTCTCCTCTCTCTCTCTCTTTCTATCTCTCTTTTTCTCTTGCTCATTCTCTCTCCTACGCTATGTCTCTCTCTTTCTGTCTTTCTCTATCTCTTGCTCTTTCCCTCTCTTACTCTTTCTCTTTTTGTCTCTCTCTTTATCTCTCTCTCACATCTCTCCCCCTCCCACGTTCTCTTTCTCTCTCTCTCTCTCCTTCTCTCTCCTCTCTCTCTCTCTCTCTGTTTCTCTATCCCTCTCTCTCTGTTGTTTCACCAATTTATTTTCTTTCTAAAATAGCACTCTCCACTCTATTTCTTTCTCTCTCTTTCTTTCTCCTATTCATTTTCTCTCACTCTTTTTTTTCTCTCTCTCTTTCTCTCTTACATGTTAACCTCATTATCATTCCTTTATTTCAGCAAAATCTCTTTTACATTGGTCAACATCTCTCGTTCTGTCTTTCCTAATCTCTCTCTCTCTTTACTCTTTCTCCCTCCCTCTATCATTTCTCACTCCTCTCTCCATTTCTTTCATTTCACCCATTTCTTTTCTTTCTTCAATATCATGTCCTTTTCCACTCTCTTTCTTTCTATCTCTTTTACATACAACGTTATCTCTCTCTCGCTCTCTCTCTGTTTCTCTATTTCACTCTCTCATTCTCTCTTTTTCCATCTCTCTCGGCCATGTTTCACCACCTTCCATTCTTTCCAATCGCTCCTTATGATCTAATTTATTATTCTCTCACCCACCATTTTTCTCTCTTCTTTTTCACTATATTCTGGTTATTTCTCCATCTCTTCCCTTCTACTCTCCTCCTTTCTCTCTCTCTCTCTTTTAAGCAATGTTTCTCACTTTCCCAATTCTCTTAAATCTTTCTCTCTTTCTCCCATTGTCTCTCATTCTCTTCTTCTCAGTTTCTTCTTCTCTCTACATTATGTCTCCTTGTCTCCAAATTCCCCTTCACCCTCTCTCTCTCTCTCTCATTATCCTCACATCTTATCTTTTTTTCTTTAATTCTCCACATATAGCTCTCCCACCAATCTTTTACCTCCTTCCTCCTCTTCCACTATCTCTTTTTCATTTTTACTCTCTTGATCACCTCTTACCTCCAACTTTCTGTTTCCCATTCTCCCTATCAAGAGTTTCTCCCACATCTCTTAATGTTTTTATTCCTCTCCCACATTTCTCTCTCATCTTTCTTTCTTTTTATCTCTCTGCCACCATACTATACGACCTATGTTTTTGTTCACTCTCTCTTTCTCTCTCAGAACAGTCCCTAGCCCCTCTCTCATCTTACTTTGGCTGATTTTCTCTCCCACAATCCTTTCCACTTAGTTGATAACGCTCTCTTTTTCACAATAGTCTCTTCCACTTCTGATATCTTCTGCACTCTCTTTCTTTCCTATTATTAACTTCCATCTAAGCATCTCTCTCTCCACATTTCTCATACATCATTTGCTCTCTCTGTTCTCTCCCATACCAACCTCTCCCTCCTTTCTCATATCTCTACCTTCTTTTATCTTCTTTGTTGCTTCAACTTCACTCGCTTCTCTCCGCAAATTATTCTTTCAAACTTCTTTAATCTTTCTTATTCTCCCACGGTCTCTCAGAACTATCTCTCTCTATATATATATATTTTTCTCTAAACAGCATCTCCAACCCCTCTCCCTTTTCTCTCTCTTTATTTTGCCAGTCTTTAAAACTTTTCTCATCATTCTTTCTCTTTTATTCTCCCACCAGTCTCACCAAGCTATATCTCAAAACCCTTTCTCACATAAGTCTCTCTTGTTTCTCTTGCCAGTGTTTCTCACCCCTCTCACTCTCTCTCTTTCTCTCCCTCCCTAGTCTCTTCCACTTATCTCTCCATTTCTCTTATTTATCAACCTCTAGCAGAAATTTCAATTTTCTCTCTTGCTTTATTTCACTGGTCTCTCTCATCACTCTCTCTTTCCTTATCTCTCTCTCTCTCTCTTTTTGTCTTGCCAGACACTCAAACCTTCAATCTGACTCTCTTTTTCTCACCAGTTATCTCTTAACTATCTTCTATTTTCTCTCTCTCTTTCTCTCTCCCTCTCTTTCTTTCTTTCACTCGCCCCCTCTCTCTCCCTCTCTTTCCCTCTCTCTTTCTCTCTCCTTCCCTCCTCCCTCTCTCTCTCCCTCTCAACGTTCTCTCCCTTACTTTCTCTCCTTTCTCTCCTTTTCTCTCTCTCTCTTCCCTCTCTTCCTCTCCCCCTCTCTAACTACCTCTCTCCTTCCCTCCTCCTTCTCTCTTTCCCTCACACCTTTCTCTCTCTCATTTTCTCTCTCTCACTTTCTCTCCTCTCTCTCTCCTTCTCTCTCTCTCTCTCTCTCTTCCCTCTCTTCCTCTCTCCCTCTCCCTCTCTCTCTCCTTCCCTCCTCCCTCTCTCTCCTTCTCCCCCCTTTCTCTCCTTCTCTCCCTTCTCTCGCTCCTCTGTCTCTCCCGCTCTTTCTATCTATCCCTCTCTCTCTCACACGCACACATATACTCTCGCTCTCTCTCTTTCTTTCTCTCTCTACCCATTTCTTTCAAGTCTCTTTTTTCTATCACACTTTTTGTTCCCTTCCCTTCCATCCCATCAATCATTTTCTGTATTTTTCTTTCATATGACTTTGGCTTTTTTCCCATGGATATTTTCCAATCTGTGTTCCCCAACAACGTGAGTCATTTTTAATTTTTTCCCATTATTGTTTTTATTCATCAATTCTGCTAATTAACATACAATTAATGACTAAGTGCATTAATTTAGTGTCTTTAACTTTTTAATTATTAAAATTTTTTGTATTTAAAAAAAAAAAAAAATCCTTTCTTAATCCAATAATCCCTTTTGTTCTTTCTTTCTTTCTTTCTTTCTTTTCTTCTCTATCTTAATATTTGTTGTCATATCTTCATAATATATATACTGTAAGTAAAATTTCCATTTATAAGCTAATTAATCTGCTTTCCATCCTTGTTTTTCTTTTCTTCTCCATTTGTCCTTATTATCACTTGATCTGTCTTTGTCTTCTCTTTTCAATCCATTCTTACCCACTCTGCCTCATTTTCTCACCCTCTCTTTTACTCTATCGCCCATTAATTTTTTCCTTTCTCGCCTTCCCACACAATATATAATCTCTCTCTTTCTCTCTCCCTCTCTCTCTCTATCCCTCTCTTCCTACCTCCATCTCTCTCTCTCTTACTCATGTTCTCCTCTTTCTCTCTCTCTCCCTCCCTCCATCTTTCCCTTTTTCTCTCTTCCTACCTCCGTCTCTCTCTCATTCTTGCTTTCTCCCCTCTCTCTCTCTCTCTCTCTCTCTCTCTCTCTCTCTCTCTTTTTCTCTCTCTCTCTCTTTCTCTCTCTCTCTCTCTCTCTCTCCTCCTCCTCCCTCTCACTGTCTCTCTCTTTCCCCCTCTTCTCATTTTCCAAATGTATACAACTTCTCGTTCTTTCTCTCCATTTTGCCATTCTCTCTTTCTCTGTCCCATATATGTTTATCAGAAATAGTTAATTTCTACTATTAATACAATAATGAAATGACTTGACCAAATCGCCTCCATATTTACAGGTCTATCTATCTATCTATCTATCTATCTATCTATCTATCTATCTATCTATCTATCTATCCCTCTATCTATCTATCTATCTATCTATCTATATCTAGCAATATAATATATACACACATCCATGTTACTGTTTTTCTGAATAGACCATGACTAAATATACCCGTTTTTACATCATAACACCTCAAATTATTAATAAACCATCTTACCAGTTGCCAATATCAATACAGCGAGCATTGGGTTCCATTTATTCACCAGGCCCAAAGCCATGTCTTGAGTAGATTGTAGGTTCCCAAGATCCAAAGACAACAGAAAAAAAATGAGGCCAAGAGGCTGCCATCCACTATAAGACCTCGGTTGAATGGTTATAGGGTGGCAACTCTATGTTACTTAATGGGTGACCGTCACCGTGCCCCATGACCAAGGGAGGAAAAATGCAGAGCCTTGGGTGGCTGATGAATCCCAAAAAATTTAAGATGTCTGCCAAGGGGTGGATACGGAAAGTAGAGGAGAACCATGAGTGTGTGTAATATGACTTTTCGAAAAGATCACATGGTGATAATATGCTTGGTCATCAATATTTTATTTCTCATGCACCCACAAATGAGATTTTTCAGGTGTTGCCTTATATTTAGATTAGATTAAAGAACCAATTATGATATCTTAAAAAAAGACTTTGGACATATAACAAAAAGGAGGAGGGAACAAAAAGTTGAATCCATGATAACGAATCTTCTTACAAATGAAAATGACCTTGTTCTACAATTGTTATGTAATGGCACATTAATTATGGATTATGAATGGGTGGCATTAAGTAGGGTGTGCTGATTCCCACCAGTCTCTCCATCCTCTAACCAAATGATAGGACACTAAATAGAACGTGTCGAGGAAAGTGGAAAGAAAAAGGGGCATGTGTAGTTAATCAGAGTCTTATGTGGCATAAGTGTCTATAGCCTTCATTTTTTATTTTCTTATCTACATTCTTCCTATATTTTTATGTTTCCAATTCTTTATATATATATATGTAATTCTTCTTCTATTTTTTTTATTTAACTCCTTTATATATAAATATCTTTTTACCTTTTCATTTTTTCTCTTCTTCTATTTTTTCTTTTTTTTCTTGTCCTCTCCGCTCCCAGTTCAATTCAATTATTTTTACTTATTGAAATTTTTCTATTTCGTTTTCTGCCTTTTTTTCTGATTTTATATTTGTTCATTCTTTTATTATTTAGACATATCTTTTTCTTATTCATTTATCTTTTCCTTTTTATGTCTTACTTTCACTTGTTTTCTCACTTATTGTTTTCGATTTATTGATTGTTTCATTTTTATTTTCTACAACTCATTCTCTCTTTTCTTTATTGTTTTTAAAAAAAAAATGTTATCTTATTTTCATGCTTTTTTCCTTTTTTTTCAACTCCTCTTATATTCAGATTTCTCAACCTCTTTACTAAAAAATTGAAATATTCAAATAATTAGATATATTTCTAAATGTTTTTTTTATCAACATCAAGTGTAAGTTCTTTCTTTAAATATATAGGTTGTAAATATTTAAAAAATACCATAAAATACTTTAATCCAGGCTTCAATATAATTATGAAACATAATATTAGAAATAATATTTTTTTCAGAATTTTAATTAAAAATATGTATATGATAATTGTCTCAATATTAATTTACACAGAAATCTTTTTATGATATGGAACCAAGATATTTTTCTAAATAGTTTCAATTCTTCCTATTCATCTTTGTAATATTCTTTTATGACCCCATCTAATTATTTTTTTTTAGTTTTTGTAAATCAATCTCAAATACTCCTTTTCCTTCCTCTTCTTTCCCTCTATTTTCACTTTTTTGCTCTCTTTTTACTTTTCTTTACACTTCCACACAATCTTCTCTTGTTTATTTATATTTAACCTTCTTTCTTTTTTGTCTATTTTTTATTTCTATTATTTGTCTTTTCATCTTTATAACCTTTTTATATATATTTTATTTTTCCTATATTTTTATACATGACACCTCATACTCATTTTCACCATGTTTTTGAGTTTTGTATCTTTTTATACATGTCCCCTCACATTCATTTCCATCATTTTTTGTTTTTGTTTTATTTTTATACATATGCCCTCACCTTCCTTCACAAATTGTATTTTTTATTTTTCATCTTTTTCACTCACCTCCATTTTTATAGTTCATGCTTTCATTTTATTTTTTCTCTTGTATCTACTTATTTATACCTTCATTTTATTTTTATTTCTTATTCTTTTTTTATTTTATTGCTCTTCTATTTTTCTTTTTCTAGTTTTCTCTTTTTCATACCACCTCTTTCGTTTCTCTCTAAATATCTAACACTATTTGTTTCTTCTCCATAGTATTTTTTCTTTTTACTTGCCTTTTTATATTTTCCTTCCTTCTTGCATGCTATATACTTTTCTCTTTTGAGAGCTCAATAATTACTTGTAAACCTAAATATGCTAATTAAGCATACTTATAAAAGTTACTCATCAATTTAGGGTGTAGATCCTTTCTATAAATGTACAAATCCTTAATTAATACAGCTGGTTATAAAAATAAATAATATAAATTATAAATTAATAAAATAAATAAATAAATAAACATATTTATATAGTTGTAGCTGTGGTTAATGCTATCCTTAACATATTAATTAATTATTCTTTCTATTGCATTTCATTCTTTCTTATCCATTGTCACATGAAACAAGTCAACTAGACCTTCTGGAGCTCCAGGGGTATATTCAGCACCTGCCCCAGTTGACTTCTTGGATCAGGAACCCATAGCACGCTGAGTCACCAAAAAACTTGATTACTACTCCCAGAAGAATATATCCAGAACCTCCATCTAGTTTCCTGTACAAAAACAACTATTTATTGCACACAAACCCATGAACTTTATAAGTACTTAAGAGCAAGTGAGGTTTCCCTGGTGGTCCAGTGGTTAGGAATTCAGTGCTTAAACCACAGTGACCTGGGTTCAATTCCCAGTCAGGGAATCAAGAGGTCACACCACCCTGAAGCCATGCAGGGATGGGACAGGTTAGTACTTGGATGAGAGGTCACCTAGGAATACCAGGAGATGTATGCTATGGCCCACTGGAGAAGGAACTGGCAACCCACTGCAGTATCTCTCCATTAATACCAAGTAGATCATCATGACCATGGACATAAAGATGTTCTGGTGTGTTATGGTCCATGAGGTCTTGGAGTCATAAACGACTGAACGATACAAAAAAAATAGTTGGTGAGACATAAACAGAGGATACACAAATTTCAGTTTCAAGACAATGTACTTAGGTAATATAGCTATGGAGACTTGTAGGTTACATGAACGGCTAGATGCCTCCAAGTCAGACCTTTCTAGTTTATACAATGAGGTTTATGTTCTATAAAAACCTTGGCCCGTCTATTGATTAAGGTTGATAGATTAATTGTCTCGCCAGGGAACCTTTTTGCACATATCCACGTTCTCCCTTGCAATACAATCAACATATAAAAATAAATATATACAAACTAAAAAATATTTGTTAGCACGAACTGCTAATATCTATTTCAGTGCAATATTTTCAATATTTTTTGTTGTCATTCAGTCTTTCATTCATTTCCGACTCTCTGTGACCCTATAAACATAAGGTTTTCTTGGCAAAGATACTGGAGTTGGTTGCCAGCTCCTTCTCCAGTGGACTGCAATTTCTGATCTCTCTGCTCTGACCTGCCTATCTTGGGTCACCAAATATGGTATAGATCACAGCTTCATTGATGTACACAAGCCCTGTTCACCATGACATTGAAGTGATCCAGAAGAGGGCATTCAATATACAACCAAGCATAATGAATTACATTCAATATTCCCAGTCAGGTAAGTTAGTTAAGAGATCAGTCTGAGGGAAAAATCCTTACAACCCTCAATAGCACAAGGTGGTTCATGACATTTATCCCGCCTTTCACACAGGATGGACCTGAAGCAAGACCCACAATGGATCTGCTGCCAGGTGTGTCTGGGTCCATGAGTCCTATCAAGTGTTTGTTGGTAGCCCTAAGAATGTGGTCTACCTAAAGAGCAGGACTTCCTCAATAGGCAAAAGATGAATGGCTGATCAGAAAGGAGGCCCATACCTTGGCTCCACTTCCAGTAGCTGGTGTAAGAACTTGGCCCTAGTTGTTTCCCTATCAGGCGATTCTGCCTCAATATTACAGGAAGAGAGGAGTTGCCTCGGAGAGGGGGCACATTCCCTGTTCCATTGCCAGGATGGTGGTGCAGAGGTTCGTTCCTTGTTGCTCGTTGCTCAACAGCGGGAAACCTTAACTGTTATCTAGTCCACCCACTCATTTGAGTGACTGCACCTATCTTTCCTCTCATGAGGCATTCCTTGGTGGAAAACTTCAGTGGTCCTTACCTAGGTAACCCTCAATCCATCTTTTGGAGAGGAATTTCTTCTGTCTAACATCTAATGAGATTCTGGGGAGGACTAGTGCCAAACCCAATGCCAAACTCAATGTCTCCCAAACTAAAGATGTACTATTGCTGTAATGACTCCTTCATGTAGACTCCTTCAGTCGTTCTTTCTTTCTACTGCCTTTCATTCTCTTATCCATTTTTCAAGTTTTTTTCTTATTATTTGTTGAACACATTTTCTCCTTTCTTTCTTTCTTTTCAGAACTTGCTATTTCTAAGTTTTAAATTTCTTTAGTTTTCTTTCTTGTTTCTTATTTATATTTATTTTTCTTTCCTTCTTACCGTTGCTCAGTCTTGTATTGTCCAACATTTATCTTTAGTATATATTGTTTTTCCCTTGCATTCTTTTTGTTATTTATTTTGTTCTTTCTTTCTTGTTAATTTTTTGTCTATTGTATTATATATTTTTTGGTGTTTTTGCTAAATCTTCCTCCCATAAAACACTAGTTCTTACTTACCCTCTTTTTCTCTACCTCTTTCTTACTTTGTACAGATATATTTAAAGTTCTCACACTTCATTTTGACCAAACTCATTTTTGTTTTGTTGTTTTGACATTTGCTTGAGTTTTTATTTTAATAATTTTGCAAATTTTTCATATTATTTCTTTCTTTATTCCTTTTCTTATAATCCTATAGGGACTGAACCTTTAACCTATTGCAAATATCACTGTCATTAGATCAATCTTTTATATTTTCCTTTCTTCTCTCTCCTGATGGCTCAATAACAGCTCGTAAACCTAAATATGTTAATTATATATATTTATAAATGTTGTTCACCATTTTAGGGTGTGGGTCGTCTCTATAAACGTACAGTTCTTAAATATTACAGCTAGTCATTCGATTAAATCATGTCAGTTTTATCCATAAAAACAATGTAATGATTTATATATTCTCTTTTACATTATTATTATTATGCAAACAATAAATTATGTAATTTTTATTTTTATTGCCTTTTATTGGGCCTCATTCAAATTTGATTTGGCCAATTGAATAGGGCTATATACAGTATAGGCACATAGCATATATTGTTTTACAGAAGTTTTTAGTTAGTGAAGACCTTTCTTTTAGATAGATGTTCACTAACTAAAACTTCTGTAAAAAATAATGCGCTTGTATAATATATAATATGTGCTTATATAGAGCCCTATTCAATTGGCCAAATCTCATTTGAATGAGGCCCATTTTCTTGTATCTTCTGTTTTGTCTTCTCAAATGCTCTTGTTTATTTTTCCCAAACTTTATTTTTGTTTGTTTGTTTGTTTCTTTTCATTTTTCTCTGTTTTTATGTTTATTTATATTTTAGGGCATTTTTAGAATTTCTTTACTATTTTTCCTTTTTTTATAGTATTCCTTTTTTCTATCATGTTTATCTCAACATCTTCTTGTATTTATATTTTTTTCTTTCTTGATACACGAATAGCTTTTGAATCTTCTTATTTTATATCTCTGTTTAAATGTTTGTCTATTATTTAGGGCATTATCTCGTAAACTTCATTGTATTTTTATGTTTTCTTTCTTTTCTACTTTCTTTCATACAAGAATAGCTGTCTAATCTACTTAATATTTTTTCTCTATTTTTATGTTTCTTTATATTTTAAGGCATTTTTAGGGCCTCATTCTATTATCGGCCGTAAAACGGCTGCAAGGCTGCAAGGATCTCCCCTTACGGCCGGCCGTATATCTTGCAAACGGCCGTAAGCTCAGAAAACTTAAAACGCAAAAATAAATTCAAGCCTGCACTGTACAGCTCTGTAAATGCTAGGGATCATATTGGGAGACATGAGGATTAATATCAACCCCCTCTCAAGCTTGCACATCAGCCCAAATCCGAGTTTACATTAACTGTTTATTTTCCGGCCGCAGCGTGGGCGGGTCTGAGGTGCTCCAAGCACTCTGGACTTTTTACATGGATATGTGACATAAATTAAATTTTTTTTTTTTTACGGATTTGAGTGTAGGGGAATGTTGTGCTATTTTTGCTAATACCTACAATCACTTTATAATCTCCTCAGAGTGCAGGATGGCTTTATTTCGGCTTTATAATGTGCTTAATTGGTGCTAGCGGGACCTTTTTCCTGCAAGTAATCTGCGGCTCGGTTTTAGCCTTGCAGACAGGGTTCCCGGAGCAATAGAAAAGCAACCGGGCTTTTCTTGCGGCCAAACTCTTGCGGCCGTTTTAGATCAAAGGCTTTCCTCCGGCGCGTGCGGCCGCAAGGGATAGCAAGGCGCCAGCCGCAAGCCTGCCGGAATCCCCGGCCGGAGGGGAATAGAATAGCCGAATAGCTTGCGGCCGGTCCTTGCGGCCCCGCATCTCCTACGGCCGTTAATAGAATGAGGCCCTTAGAATTTATTTACTGCAGTGTTTTTATCATATTATTATTTTTTTTTACTTTCTGGTTTATATCGCATATTCTTATTTTATTTTCTTTCTTTCTTTCTTTTCTTTCTTGATACAAGAATAGCTGTCTAATCAATCTTTTCCCTCTTTATTTATCTTTGTATTTTGGGGTATTTTTTAGAAGTTACTATTTACTATTTTGCAGTTTTTTTAATCATTTAATTCATTTTGTTTATATCTTGTAATCTTCATTGCTTTTTTTTTTCATTATTTTATTCTTTCTTTAATTTTTTCCCTTTCTTTAATACAATAATAACTGTCCAATCTTCTTATCTTTTTTCTCTATTTTTATGTTTCTTTATATTTTAGGCCATTTCTAGAAGTTATTTACAGTTTTGCAGTTTTTTATTTTTTCTTTCTTGTTTATATCTCATAATTTTCCTTGTATTTTCATTTTATTCTTTCTTTTGTTCTTTGTTTCTTTCTTGAAGAAAGAAATAAAAGAAATAAAGGAATATATTCTCTATGGGGCATTTTTAAAAGTTATGTACAATCTTGCATTTTTTTCATTTTGTTCTTGTTTATATTTTGTAATCTTTATTCTTTTTTTATTCATTTTTGGCTCTTTTTCATTCTTAATCTTTTCCTACTTAATCTTTTATATATTATCTTTAACCCACGAAACACGTCCCTGTCATTCGGTCACTTTGCTCCTTTATGGAACTGACCCCTTAACCCATTAAACATGTCCCTGTCATTAGGTCACTTGGCTCCTACATGGGACTGATCCTTTAAGGCATTCAACACATTCCTGTCATTAAATCATGTTGATTCCTAATAGAGTGCTACCTGATACAATATGTGGCCCTTGATACAGTGTGTGGCCCCTGATACAGTGTTTATGCTCCTTGATACAGCACATGATTCCTAATAGAGTGTTTGCTACCTGGCACACTATGTGGTCCCTAACACATGTATATTCCTTGATAGAATGTGTGTTCCTGGCTTGAGTTTTTATTATGTATACAATGTGGTTTTATTATAAGCTGAATTTGTTTACGTTGGATTTTGTCCTATATATATATTAATATTAAAGCCTAAGGCTTCTATTCAAATTGTTGCTTAACAATTAAATGTATGTGGCAATGTTAATGAATTTATTTGCTTATGGATCCCATGTATGCTGAATATGGTGTGTAATGGAGTTTGTACTGCCGGAGGTGGTGTAGTCTATAAAATGAGTGGGCTTCATAGCAGAGTGAGTGTTCCCCGATACATTGTGTGTTCTCTAAGTGAGTGTGTGTTCCATAGCAGAATGTGAGTTCCCTTAAAGAATGGGTGTTCCATAATGGAATGTGAGCTCTCTATAAAGTGTGTGTTCTCTGACAATGTGTGTTCCATAACTGATGGCGTTCCTCCTGATAGTGTGTGTGTGGTCCATAACAGTGTGTACATTCCTTGATGCAATGAGTGTTCCCACATAGTAGCATTGTATGTTCCATAGCAGAGTGTTCCTTCCAGAGTCTATGTTCCATAGACAGAGTATGTCTTCCAATGCAGAATTGGTGTACCCTAATAACGTGTGTGCTCTATGCAAAAATATGTGTTCCATAAGAGTGTATATCCACTGACAAAAATGTACTGACTATTTTATAATTGTTTTTAAATATTTAAGTGCTGAGATTTTGGGGAGAAAATGAACACAAAAGTATAATATTTTGCTTGATGGATATCGGGTAGTTAGCTGCACCTGAGCAGCCCTGATTTAAGACTAGTCCTGGTGTATGGTGGACCTGTTTATGGACTCCATTTATGTAGTTTGTCTGACCCGAGCAGGAAAGTTAACTCCAGTAGATGTACTGGGGGTAAGAGAGCCTTGCAGAGTCTGTGGCCCCCTCAATAACTCACTCAGTATATATATATATATATATATATATATATATATATATATATACAGTATATATATATATATATATATATATATATATATATATATATATATATATATATATATACAGTTGTGCTTAAAAGTTTGCATATCCTTTCATAAATTGTGACATTTTCACATTTATTTTGAAAATATGACTGATCATGCTAGAAAAAAAATATTTTATTGAAGGATAGTGATCATATGAAGCCATTTATTTTCACATAGTTGTTTTGCTTTTTTAAATCATAATGATAACAGGAATCACCCAAATGGCCCTGATCAAAAGTTTACATAACCTTGAATGTTTGGCCTTGTTCTAGACATACAAGGTGACACACACAGGTTAAAATGGCAATTAGAGGTCAAATTCCCACACTTGTGGCTTTTTAAATTGTAATTTGTTTCTGTGTATAAATAGTCAATTAGTGTGTTAGCACTCACGTGGAAGCAAAGAGCAGCCTAGATACTGAGCCATGGAGAGCAGAAAAGAACTGTCAAAAGACCTTTGTAACAAGGTAATGGAACTTCATAAAGATGGAAAATGATATAAAAAGATACACAAAGCCTTGAAATGCCAGTCAAACTGTTTAATCACCTATTAAGAAGTGGAGAATTCAGAGATCTCTTAATATGAAGCCAAAGTCATGTAGACCAAGAAAGATTTCAGCCACAACTGCCAGAAGAATTGTTCAGAATACAAAGAAAAACCCACTGGTAACCTCAGGAGAAATACAGGCTGCTCTGGAAAAAGACAGTGTGGTTGTTTCAAGGAGCACAATATGACGATACTTGATTTTTTTTTTCGCTTCATGGCCAAGATGCCAGAAAGAAGCCTTTACTGCATCAATGCCACAAAATGCCACGAAAAAGCTCAGTTACAATATGGCCAACAACACCTAGACATGCCTCACAGCTTCTGACACACTGTCATTTGGAGTGACGAGACCAAAATAGAGCTTTATGGTCACGACCATAGGTTCTATGTTTGGGGTCAACATGGGCTATAGTGAAAAGAATACCATCCCCCCTGTGAAGCAAGGTGGTGGCTCACTGATGTTTTTTTTTTTGGGAGGGGGGGGGGACTCTAAAGGCACAGAGACTTTTCCAGTATGACAATGACCCTAAGCACAAGGCCAAGTTGACCCTCCAGTGGTTACAGCAGAAAAAGGTGAAGGTTGTTGAGTGGCCATCACAGTCTCCTGACCTTAATATCATCAAGCCACTTTGGGGAGATCTCAAACGTGCGGTTCATGCAAAGACGACCAAAGACGAATGGGCAGCTATACCACCTGCAAGAGTTAGGAACCTCATAGACAACTATTACAAAAGACTGGACGCTGTCATTGATGCTAAAGGGGGCAATACCCTGTATTAAGAACTAAGGGTGTATAACTTTTGGTCAGGGCCATTTGGGTGATTTGGTAATCATTATGATTTAAATGGAGCCAAACAACTATGTGCTAATCAATGGCTTCATATGATCACTATCCTTCACTAAAATTAATTTTATTGCATGATCAGTCATATTTTCAAAATAAATGCCAAAACTTCACATGCATATGAAACAAACCAACAACATTAGCAGTTCAGTAAAGTATAGGAAGCATTTCTAGAAAAAAAAAGTATTTTTAGAGGCTTGTGTCTTGGGGATTCTGTCATGGACTATTAGTCTGCTTGTAACCAGTGGGGGTTTCCTGGTGGTCAAGTGGTTATGATTCGGTGCTTTCATCACTGCATCCTTGGTTCGATTCCAGTCAGGGAACCAAAAGGTAAAACCATCCTGAAGCCATGCAGGGTTGGGCCTGATCTTGGATGGGAGACCACTTTGGAATACCAGGAGCTGGATGATGTGGCCCACTGGAAAAGGAACTGTCAACCCACTCCAGTATCTCTGCCATGAATACCAAGTGGATCAGCATGGTGTTGCGGTCCATGAGGTCACGGAGAGTTGGACACAACTGAGCGATGCAAACACACTCACTATGCTATTTGCTTAATAAATTATCTCAGTTTGGCAGTCATTATTTAAAGCAGATATAATAACCTATCCAACCAGTCTCGAACGAGCTTCACTTTGAACACTTCAATCAGTTTGCTTGGTTGTATGTAATAGCTCCAATTATGAATTGGCATTGGCGTTAATTAATTATTCATGGCATTATCTATTTTTGTTGAAGATTATTTAAGGCATGGTCGTTAACCAGTAAAACCAGACTTGCATGAGATGGCATTAGCCAAGAAACAAGTATAAGGGTTTGAGCTGATGACTTATACTGATCCAATAGAAGGGATGGATGATAAATGGATTATTACACTAGTTGGAAGATGATAGGGTGAAGGATGATTAGGCTCGTGGATGGGTGATAGAGTGATTGTGGAAGGATGAGAGAATGATGAATTATGAGAATAGAGACGGGCAATTGAATGAATGGGGATTAGAATAGAGAAATGGTCATGGATGGTTGGATGAGTATAAAGTGATAGAGAGATAGATGATTCGAAAATTTTCATTAATGGAAACTAATGAGTTTGTTAGCTATCATGTGGATGCACTGCACAGGCTAGTTACTGAGCTATGGGGAGCAGAAAATAACTGTCAAAAGAACTGTGTAACAAGGTAATGGAACTTCATTAAGATGGAAAATGATATAAAAAGATACACAAAGCCTTGAAAATGCCAGTCAGTACGGTTCAATCACCTATTAAGAAGTGGAAAATTCAGAGATCTCTTGATACGAAGCCAAGGTCAGGTAGACCAACAAAGATTTCAGCCACAACTGCCAGAAGAATTGTTCAGAATACAAAGAAAAAATACAAATGAAAGATTGATGAATGCTTAAACTAGTGGACGGTCCATAGAGTGATGGTTGATTGGACTAGTTGAAGGATCAAAGGGTAATGGATAATTGTAATAGTGGAAGGGTGAAAGAGTGTTAGATGGTTAGATTAGTGGAATGGTGGAGAGTGATGGTGATTTAGACTAGTGGAACTGTGACAGAGCGCTGGATTATTAGACCAGTGGAAGTGTTATAGTGATGGATGATTGAACTAGAGGAAAGGTTGTAGACTGGTAGATGATTACCTAATTGGAAGTGTAAACGAATTATTGGTGAATAGACTTGTGGAAGCTGATAAAGTGATATTATGATAAATGATTAGACCAGAGGAAGGGTGATAAATTGAATAACAGTTTACTAATGGTAGGGTGATATAGTGATGGATGACATGACTAGTGGAAGAGTGAAGGACTTCTAAACTAGTAGAATGGTGATAGGTTGGTGGATGTTTAAAATAGTTGAAGGATTATAAAATAATACATTTGTGGAATGTTGATAGAAAGGTGGATGTTTAGACTCATGGAAAGGTGATAAAGTTATGGAGGATTGTTTGCATAGTTTGGTCATGTACAGCTTTCTGTGACCTCATGGACCATAACACACCATGCTGATCTACTTGGTATTCATGGCAGAGATACTTGAGCCAGTTGCCAGGTTCTTCTCCAGTGGGCCACAGCATACAGATCTGGGTATTCCTTGGTGGTCTCCCATTCAAGTACTAACCAGTCCCAACCTTGCATGGCTTCAGGATGGTGTGACATCTTGGTTCCCTGACTGGAATTAAACCAAGGTCACAGCGTTGAAAGCACTGAATCCTACCCACTGGGTTAACCTTAGATTAGTGGAAGTGAAAAAAGTGATTTGAATGGTGATAGTTGATGGATGATTAGAATGGTGGAAAAGCGATGAGTGAAGAAGTGAGTGGACATTGTACATGTGAGAGGCATTGGTTACGGATTGAAAGACACCTGCATACTCTAGATTAGAACCCAATAAGTCCTTCAACCCAATCCTCTCTCTGTACCTCTGCCTCCCTCCCTCTCTCTCTCTTTCTGCCTCCCTCCCTCTCTCCCTCCTCTTTCTTTACCTCCATCCATCTCTCCCTCCTCCCTCTATCCCTTTGCCTTCCTTCCTCACACTCTGTCCCTCTCTCTCTCGTTGTGCATTCACAGTGGTTTTAGGCATCTCTTCATCAAAGATCCATTAGGCTGACATGTTAACACAATGCAAAATCTTCCACTGTGACTTTTCCTTGAACAAACCTCTTTATGTCTTAATTCAAGGAAGAACACATTTTATAAATCAACCGAAACCTAAATATATCTATGTCATACACACATCACAAGCATCTAGTTCAGATTCACTCACAAAGAATGTTGTGTTACCAGTAGGACAATCAATGAAGGCATTGGTTCTACCTGATAAGAAGCAGGGTCAATTTATCCTCTGTCTCTGTTTTACATTATTATATCTATTTCTTGTTCTTAGCGGTATAATATATGATGTGTTAAGTTGTTTCATATTTTTGAGAAATATATAGGAATTTCGAAGGCAGTTAAAGATAACGCCAGTCCTTAGTCTGAAATCTGAGTTTGCATGGGTGACAAAAAATACTTGTGATAAGTTTGGGGAAAACATAAAGAAGGTCAATTTGTAAGTAATACAGGGGACTACATTGGCCAAGCAAGATATATTTGAGATTAAATGTTAAATAACTGTGGAGACCATGGTTGTATATTTTGTGGATGTGTGCCCAGGCTAGAGGGTTGAATACTAACCCAACCAATATCTTGTTACTGAGGTTAAATACACTGTCCCCCCAAATTTGAGAGAGTCAAATCATAGATGCAGCCCCTATCACCAACTCTTCCTGAGCACAGGGTCCCCACCTGCTCCATGCCATCATGCCTTCTCTAAGGGGGTGCAGCAGGGGGGCATTCCCCCATCTGGTGGCAGTGTAGTCTCAGATGTAGGGTGAGGAGGCTGGGCCAGGCTGCTGGCTACATGGGCAAAACTCCAGGGTGGATAGAAGGTGCTCATGACGAGACCTCACTGTGTAATGTCTATGTTCAGCTGGATGAGAACACTCTGGTTCTGCACCCCTGGGAGCGGCCTAGCCATGTACATCTCCATTGTCAGATTGTGGCCCCTCACCTGCCTATAGAATCTCCTTTTTGTGCGGCCTAAGGTGTGATATGAGAGGATAGGGAGGTCTGTTGGGAGGAGATGCCGGTCAAGATCCCCACCATCACGTCCTCAGCATCTCCTCCAGTTCTTTATGTTATTTTTGAACAACTGGCTGTCCATTGTAATAGCCATTTTTTCAAAAGTTGACCATTCATGAGCAGTTCACTATTAGTCTGCATGTGTAAATATGTATTTGTCTGTTCCTGTGGTCTCCAAATCAATGCCCCCCAATGATGCCATTCTGTTTGAACCCCTCACCCATCCTTATCAAGCACTTTTAACCACAAATTATAATATTGAGCTATAAATTAGCCCCACAAATATTGCAGTGTTTCTCAAGAAGGATTTATTGTACCTAAGCATAACTAGTACAATAATTGAGGAATTGGACTATGGCTTTACTGGAGCTATTATGCCAAACAGAATTTGGTGAAGTTATGCATTTGAATACAAAAGAGTGAATTTCAATTTTCAATTGAATGAAAATGTTTGTGAGATAATAGAAATAGATGGAAGCACAAGACAAGGATGTCCACTATCCCCACTTGTATATGCCTTGTATATTGAAGCCTTAGCTATAGCAATTTGAAAACATAATTATATAATTGCCATTACGGTTTTGGAAAAATACTTTATGAAAATGATATTATTCTTACTTTTCAAATCCACATATATTGATCCATGATCTGCAGAAATTATTAATTCCGACTTAGCTCTATCAGATCTAAAAATTAACACAGCAAAATCATGCACAATACGAATAAAGGTTAACAATAATACTCAACTTCTATTATGTAAAAATGTTAATTTTCAATGTCCTACCTAGGTGTAAAAATTCAAACCAACACAACCTGCTAGATTTATACAAATGATACAATGGCACTACTATAAACCAACATTACAACTATTACAAATAGAACAAGATGTATGCTTTCCAATGGAAGTTAAGAACATTGCATGATTAAAAGGTCAAATGACATAAAACATGTGTCACAAGCAATTATAACTAGAGATGTCGCGAATAGTTAGCTGGCGAACTGTTCCCGGTGAACATAGCATGTTCGCGTTCGCGGCGAACTGCGAACATATGCGATGTTCGATCCGCCCCCTATACTTTATCATTGAGCAAACTTTGACCCTGCACCTCACAGTCAGCAGACACATTCCAGCCAATCAGCATCATACTCTGCATTCCAGACCCTTCTACCTCATGGACAGCAGCCATTTTGTAATCATAACTAACTTCCAGTCTTACTGAGAGGAGGGAGAGTGTAGGTGATGCTGATTGAATAGGGAAATCAATAGCTAGGCAAGTTTATTCAGTGTCCAGTGCAGTGCTGAAGGACTCATCAGATCTCTGCTGTAAACACAGCACCCCAAAAAGCCCTTTTTAGGGCTATAACATCATTTTTTTTTGTTTGTTTTTTTCTGTCTATTCTAACTTCATTTGCCTGTCTCCCTGCTAGCCCCTGCTAGCAAGTGTGTGTGTCAGGCTCACAGCTTATACTGTGTGTGCACAGTGCAACCAATACAATCTTGTTTACTAGTTGTCTACTTTTAAAAAACCAAAACCTTTATTTTGTTAAATCTTAGTACATTTGCCTGACCGCCAATCTAAGTTCATTTGCCTGACCGCTAGCCAGTGTGTGTGTCTGGCTTACAAGTATTGTGCCAAGTTCAACCAATCCAATCTAGTGGTGTACCAGCACATTTTAAAAAAACAACACTTTTTTTCTGTGTAATCTAATTTCATTTGCCTGCCAGCGTGTGTGTCTTAGGCTCACATCTTATACTGTGCCCACTTGCCCAGTCAGTGCCACCACTCATATCTGGTGTAACAGTCAGTAGTGCACATTTAAACAAAGAATACAATTTTGACTGTAATACATTGAATAGCAGTTACTTGTCTACAAGCGTCTGTGTCAGGCCTACAGCGTCTACTCTGCCAACTTCTGCAAGTGCACAGTTCCACTCATATATGTTGTCACAGTAGCTTGCACGCATAGTACCAATCTGTCAAAACCTGTAATGATGAATGAGGTCTAGAGTAGCCTGGTTCCCTTATCCTCTACAGGTTGAGACCTAATGTTTGGGTGACTCCAGATCAACACATGAGTACAAGCAGCACACAAACTCAAAGCCACCATCCTCCTCCTGTTCCAGCATCATCAGCCACATCAACGACTGCTGTCCTCCTTGCCCCCTCTCAACCATCCGCCACTCCGTCTCTCGCCTTGAGCAGTTCCTGCTCACCTGCCCATATTCAGGTGCCTGTAAAGGACATGTTTGAGCGTAAGAAGCTAATGTCACAAAGTGCCCCAAATTTGAAGTGATACGACCAACCAAGCATCTTTTTCCATCTCCCTGTTCCAAAAATCCAGGCCTTATACACGCCCCCTGATAGGTGCTGTGACAGGTATTAAACTGATAAGAGTAGTACTTACAAACACGCCACTCCTATCTGGTGGCACTTTTGATTGCACGTGCCGTGCCCCAAAATTGAAGTGATACGACCAACCAAGCATCTTTTTCCATCTCCCGGTTCTAAAAATCCAGGCCTTATACACGCCCCCTGATAGGTGATGTAACAAGTATTAAACTGATAAGAGTAGTACTTACAAACACGCCATTCCTAAATGGTGGCACCTTTGATTGCACGTGCCGTGCCCCAAAATTGAAGTGATACGACCAACCAAGCATCTTTTTCCATCGCCCAATTCTAAAAATCCAGGCCTTATACACGCCCCCCGATAGGTGCTGTAACAGGTATTAAACTGATAAGAGTAGTACTACTTAACACACCTTATAATAATGCAGACAGAGGCAACGCAGTGAGAGGAGTCTGAAGAAGAGGAGTCAGAGGAGGAAGGTGGCTTTGAGGAGGTGGAAGACCAAACACAGCAGGAGTCCCAGGGGGCTTGTTGTCACCTTTCGGGGTCCCTTGGTGGCTGGGTGGAGGAAGAGACCTTCAATGACATCAGTGAGGACAAGGAACGGGACATGGCTAGCTTGGTATCCAACCTTGTGAAAATGGGGAGTTTGCGGTTGTGCAAATGGACTGTTTGCGGTTGTTTGAGGTGCGTTAAACGGGGAGATTGGTCTGTCACTGTGAAGCGGACCTAACCTTTACACTACCTGATCGATACAACATCATACATGATGTTTTAAAGCACGTTATTCCAAACAATTTAGGAATGTTAGGTAATTTATGCCCTTTATGGCTTAAAACCAGACTCTGCATCAACTATGTAATTTTCCGTGGGAGTTTTGCCATGGATCCCCCTCTGGCATGCCACAGTCCAGGTGTTAGTCCCGTTGAAACAACTTTCCCATCACTATTGTGGCCAGAAAGAGTCCCTGTGGGTTTTAAAATCCGCCTGCCCATTGAAGTCTACGGCGGTTCGCCGGGTTTGCTGGTTCGCGAACATTTGTTGCGGTTCGTGTTCGCGGTTCGCGAACCGAAAATTTTATGTTCGCGACATCACTAATTATAACTTATATGTATGAGATAAATATAAAAATACATATAAATTGGCATGACCATAGTCTGCCTTAATACCCATAGCTCAGAATTAAGATTTTGGCCCAGGGATGGAAATTCTCCCATTTTTAAGGTGGCAAAAATAGAATTTATTGGGATGTAACAGTGCTTTGACCACCCTTTGAATGATTATGAGGGTGACTCCATTTCGTCTGTGGGATACTTTGCCCCACTTGAAGAACTGATGGTTATCTGATATTGAATTTGATATTCTAGCCCATTTTAGTTCACTAATTACCAGGATATTAATGTTTAATCTTGCCATCTCATGTTTGATCACGTCCAGTTTGCCTTGGTTCATAGTTCTTTGCAGCCGCAAACTTTACTTTCCCTTCCAGACACATCCACATCAGAGCATCCTTTCGACTTTGGCCCAACAACTTCATTAGATCTGGTGCTATTCTCATGTCATATCATAACAAATGGTGAAATAATTACTTTTCAAGAAGTCAAATCCATTCTGATGTATATGACTCTGATAGTTTGCAATATTTTCATGTAAAACATCATATACAACTATATCTAAAAAATAAATCTTCTTACATCCTTACCATCTTTGAAAGCCTTTAAAGAGATGGTCCTGGCACAATATTACAACTATTTAAAATGATTAACAATCTAGATGTAAATAATGAAATGAAATATACACACAAATAATGCTACTAAATGGGCATTTGGAAGGTATAGGTAGCGATAGACAAAAACGTATTATACAAGTGTTAACTGAAGCAAGAACTGTTATTGGAGCTCATTGGTTGCCAAAACAAAGCATTAACCAAAGCATTAACCAACAAAAAAAAAGTTTGTCAAATTTTCCAAATGGAAAACATTTCTTATGTGGGAGACTAATTTTACATTATTTTGAAGCCACGGGCGTTATATAATAATTATGTTTAACAATAGTTTTGTAACAATCTTCCCCTTTTACAAAAATAAGAGATTGAGGCGTGAGATGTAATACAAAGCAATATTTAATTATTGTGTACTCATAGCTTCTTCTTCTTCTTCTTCATCTTATTATTATTATTTCAATTACGATCAATGTCGTTACAGCTACTTGATCCATTTTACGCTTGGCTAACCATGTGATTGAATATTTGTACATATGTTAAAAACTAAAACAGAATAATAATTCATTCAAATCACATAATTAATAATCACATTAGGTGAAAAAAAAACTTTTATTTTGGAAGTCAGCTTTTTTTAAAATGCCTAAAGTGGTTGGGCCATAGTCAATAGGACACCCTGCTGCAGATGTGTCTGGAGGGGAAATGAAAGTCCACTGTTACAAAGAACAATTCAGAATAGGAACCTGGAATGTTAGAACTAAACTGGACGTGGTCAAGAATAAGATGACAAGGTTAATCATTTTTATTGTGAGAATTAGAGAACTCAGTTGGACTTGAATTATATATTCATATCAGACAACCACCAGATCTTCTACTGTGGTCAAGAATCCTACAGAAGAAATGGAGTAGCTAATAATCAGTCAAAGGGTGGCCAAATAAATGACAGAATTAATTTGATTTGAATTCAAGTCAAACCATTTAACATCACAGTGATCCAATTGTATGTTCCAACTTCTGCGGATGGTGACTGCAGCCATGGAATTAAAAGACACTTCCTTTTAGTGAGGAAAGTTATGGCAAGTCCATATAAGCTATTAAAAAGGTCAGAATAATTAGAACTATGGTATTCCCAGTAGTACAGATGTGAGAGCTGGACCATACAGTATACAGGACTGAGCACCATAGAACTGATGCCTTTGAATTGTGGTGCTGGGCAAAACTGCTTAGATTCTATTGAACTGCAGGACGATCAGTCAATACTACAGGAAATCAAGACAAACTGTTCATTGGAAGTTTAATTGTGAGGCTAAAACTCAAATATTTTTGCCATATCATGAGAAGACAGGATTCCCTAGAAAATACTCTGATGTTGAAGGCACACAAAGAAGGAGACAGCAGAGGCAGAGATGGACAGATGATGTAAATGAAGCAATGAAATTGAGCCTGATGGAGCTCAGAGGTCCAGTAGCTGACATGATGCGCCTGGTGTGATACAGTCCACATGGCCAGATACAACTGAACGATGGAATAAAAAAAGCTATAATTTCTACCACTGACTGGAGATCTTGTTCTAGGATTTATATCTCTGATGCTTCTGGGTGAAGATTCCACAGGTGCCCACGTCATACACATATATATTAATAAATGTTAATCCAATGCTGCAGGCGAACTTTGAATATGTTATAGATTGTTTATATAGATGGTAGGGTGCATGTTTATTTTTTATTATCTCATATTAATACCATTTATTTCGAAGTTATTTGGGGACATCGGTTATTTTTCTCTGTAGTTCATATCACTGATTGTAAAACAAGATTCTTGAAGAAACCTGTGTTACTACATTTGAAGTAGAAATTTTATATTGTAAATATGTATTTGTTGTATGTTATTTTAAATAGAAATTAACAATTAATTCTTACTTTCATAAGGCACCCCTAGGCAACTGCCTACTCTGCCTAATGTGAAATCTGATACTGATCTTACTTCTCTCCTGGGATATAAGCTCGTAGTTTTGGCATATCAAATATGAGATAGTGGATGCTATCAGCTGAGACAGAATATATATGTATTACTAATTCTAAAATATTTTGCAATATTTGAAGAATCCTGAACTCCATGGCCAAACAGATTGCACTGTCCCTTTTTTTTAAATGTCCCTCTTAGTTCCAAGAGACAAACATATATTTTAAAAGAGAAATAGGACCTCAAATCCAAGGTTGAAAATAAAATTTTCCAATTATAATTTGAAATAAATATAAAGTATGTAATTTATTTTATTATACACTAAATCATATTGTGTATTAAGACTATGTTTCACATTTTTATTTAGTTTGTAAACTACCTTCTAAATGTCCATGCTTATAAAGGTACTTACTTTGTGTATGTTTATTAATAATAATAATAATCCCATTATTAGATTTTTACAACTGATGACACACATACAATTTATTGGATCACATTCTAACTAGTTCATTTCTCACCACTCCTTTGTGTTAATATGGAAATTAATTCTTAGACCAGAATTACTCATCGGCAAATATGCATGAGGTAGTTGATCTTTCAACAGAGTAATAATACAATATATATTAGTTTTTCATTTATTTTATATCATTATTGTATAAACAGGAAGTTTAAACATAATTAAAAATAGATGGAAAGGTAGATAGATATAGATAGATATAGATAGATAGATAGATAGATAGATATAGATAGATAGATAGATAGATAGATAGATAGATAGATAGATAGATAGATAGATGAATGGATAGATAGACACATAGATAGATAGATAGATAGATAGATAGATAGATAGATAGATAGATAGATGAATGGATAGATGGGTAGATGGATGAATGGATGGATGCATGGAGCGATGATAGATGGGTAGATAGATGAATTGATGGATAGATGGGTAGATAGATGAATTGATGGATAGATGGGTAGATAGATGAATTGATAGATGATAGATGGGTAGATAGATGAGATATGATAATAAAATATTGTTTTTGGTTACAGTATAATTTCTATGCTGATGATACCCAAATCTACATCTCATCACATAATCAAAATATTGGGCCCTAAAGCATATTCTGCAATAATTTTGTATTGACTCACAGAGAGTCTTTTTTCACTTGTGCGATGGTCTCTTCCTTTTACAATCAACTGCAAAAGATGGTAGTCATGGAATTATAAGACATTTGCTTCTGGGGAGGAAAGCTATGGCAAGCTTAGACAAGCTAGTAAAAAGTAAAGATATTAAACTATCAACAAAGGTCTGAATAGTTGGAACTATCGTATTCCCAGGAGTAACATACGGATGTGAGACCTGGACCATAAAGAAGTCTGAATGCTGGAGAATTGACTCCTTTGAATTGTGGTATTGTTGAAAACTACTTAGAGTCCCTTGGACTGCAAGAAGATCCAATCCATTAATACTACAGGAAATCAAGACAAACTATACACTATACACTGAGGCTGAAGATCAAATATTTTGGTCATAT
Organism: Discoglossus pictus; assembly: GCA_027410445.1. Classification (NCBI taxonomy): domain Eukaryota; kingdom Metazoa; phylum Chordata; class Amphibia; order Anura; family Alytidae; genus Discoglossus; species Discoglossus pictus. Next base: position 15,134,558 of record CM050170.1, read on the forward strand.
CTTGAGAAGGATTTCCTAGAGAAGACTCTGATGCTGAGAAAGATTGCAGAGGTGGAGATGGATAGATGAGGTCACAGAAGCAATAAACATGAACTTGATGGAGCTCAGAGGGGCAGTGACTGAGAGATGTACCTGGCGTGTTGTGGCCCAAAGGTCACAAAGAACGTCTAAACAACAACGAGAAAGAAATTATTTATTAGAAGGCTAACCATAAACTGAAACATCAAGATGTTTTTTGGGACTATTTAGATTTGTCTCAAGATACTTTGAATGTCAGTAAAACAATGCATTTAACAAAACAATAGATAATTCATCTAAAGAGCAAATTCTTTCACTGATTAACATTAATTATATTAGGATAATTTAATTTATTATATTGAACAGTGATATCATTAAAACCCTCTGAAATTATTAAAACATAAGTATCCATCAATATAATTATGACTGCAGGAACAATCCATTTCATGTAATTATGATATTTATCAAGATTCTGACCCCCTTGTAATAAAAGCATGGCCCAGCTTGACTACTGAAACTCGATTAAACTGGCCTTCCACTGACCTGTCTATCCATACTTCTATCCACCTGGAACGTTTTTGTCAGCCTCATCCTCTCTAAAACTAACATACAAAGCACCCACCTCTATAGACTCCAGTACACTAAAACACTACTCTGCCCATGAATTGTTCCTCATCCTCCATCATTGCCTCCATGCTGGACCATAGATCTTCTTAAGTAGATCCACCATTCTTGGGAATTATCTACCTCATCTCATTAGATTTTTCCCTAAGTCTTCAATTATTCAAATGTTTTCCCCCTGTTCAGAGAAACATACCACCTCCCCCCCTAACCCTCTCTGACATCACCCTCTATCATTCTATAACATCTATCCATCAAGAAACCCTCTCCTGCCAACATGCTATAGCATCAATCCATCAAGAAGTCCCTAATATCATGTCCAAATCACCCCAGTTACCCCTTAAACTATAAACTAGCAAAATGCCCGCCAAAAAATGACAGGCATAAAAGTGTAAGCCAGGCAATGCTGTTTGCCACACAATGTGAGGCTTTTGCTTCGCTAAGCATCTTCAGCTTTTCCTCCCGAATACTGTATGGGCCGCTCATTGCAGGGTTCATTAACCTGCAAGTTTTGTGCTTGGGAATGCCATGTGTCTCTTTCCAGCATCTCCCCCCTGTCCCTTCCCTGTGTGTTTCTCCTCTATGTGTCTGCTAAATGTTTGTATGGCGCGCACTGACTGGCGTTGGTTTTATTTTCAAAGTCCCTTGTGTCTGGCGTTGTACTGTCTTTGGTGTTGTGTATTTTCTAAGTCCGGCGTTTTTGGTGTCGTGCATTTTCTAAGTCTGGCGTGCCTGGCGTGTAAGTGTTACTGTCTTTGCCGTCATGTATTTTCTAAGTCCCGCGTGTCTGGCTTTGCTCAGCCTCATTTTCATCCAGTTTCAGACATTTTTGTGTTCTTCATCCGTCATTTTCTTCTCAAGTGACGAAGCACAGCAAATTCCTCTCAAATTCCTCTTGCAACCTCACTCCCAGGCATCCTGGCTCTCCCCCTGTGCTGCGTGTTAGTGTGTTTTAATTTATAATTTATTATTTTTCGCGTTTTTCTTCTTTTTTGATTTCTGCCATTCGGCCATTAAATTTGTATTTTTCCGAGGTCAGATTTGGTTGGTGTGTTAGTTTCTTTGCCATCGTGTATTTTCTAAGTTCCTGGCATTCTTGTAAGTGTTACTGTCTTTGCCGTTGTGTTATTTTCTAAGTCCCGCATGCCTGGCATTGCTCAGCCTCCTTTTCATCCGGTTTCAGACTTTTTTGCGTTTTTCGTCCTCCATTTTTTTTCTTGCTTAGCCATTTGAGTGATGAAAAGCGACAAATTTGACTCAAATTTGCTTGCAACCTCCCTCCCAGGTGTCCTGGCTCTGCCCCTGTGCTGTGTGTGAGTGTGTTTTAATTTATTTTTTATTATTTTTCGTGTTTTTCGCCTTTTTTTTATTTTTGCGGTTCGGATGTTAAATTCATATTTTTGCAAGGTCGGATTTTTGTGCCCCCGAGATTCCAATGTCAGAATTTTTTTTTTTAAGTCCTGCGTTCCTCAACTGCTTGCAGCCTAAGTCCAGCCTGCCTCAACTGCTTGCCTTGTGTCGTGAGGCTTGCATGAGTGCCTTTGGCGTTCATTTCAGCCTAAGTCCTGCGTGCTTCAAAGCCTCACCTGCTTGCCTCACTTGTGAGGCTCACGGGCAATGAGCACCTTCGGCGCTCATTGCCTAAGACCTCCAAGCTCGGAAGGCTTCAATACCGTAAACGGCTCGCTTCGATTCACGAGGCTCGTAAGCGTCTTGACCTTACCTTTATCTTAGCCCTTTCAGTATATTTCCTAAAAACTACACAAAATCTTCATACAACGCATTAAGAAAGTAATAAAATTTCTGAGATATAATAACACATGAAAACAAAAAGAAACATAAGTACAGTTTTCAAGAAGGTATTTACAAGACTTTTTAAGAAAATAATTTTTTATCTTACACATCCAAGGCTTTTGAAAAGGGATCTAGTTTTCAAAAGTGATGTTACCATCATACACATTGACTCTTGTCTCTCTTGCCCATGCAGCTTACATTATGTGGGCAAGACAAAAAGTGCATTGAAGAAGAGAAAAGCAGGTTTTAGAAATTGTATTTTGTGACAAAAAAGTGTCATATCATAGCTTGCACTCAGTTGTAATTTGATGAATAATTAATTAATTAATAATAATTAATTAATTAAAGTTAATAAACTTTCAAGCTCAAATATCTGTTCATTTTTCATTTTCATTTTGGACCCTCACAACCAACAGCCCTTCAGGTCCAAAAAGTGTATGTGAAGATCAGAGGATTTTTCTTCAGCTACAGACTATTGGTTTTCTCCAGTTATGTCAGTAGCCTTTAAAGAGACTAAAGGACTATTTTCATTGATCATCTTGAATGTTATTATTTGTCTCACTTAGATGACGTAATTTGTTATACTGTATATTTTAACCCTGTCTGCTTTCATCGTTAATCATGGTTACTATTTGGGAGATATGGTGGTACTAAAGAAAACTGGGCCTTCCTTCAAATAAAGGATATAAGCCTTACTGATGATAAGGCCCTCTCGGAACTCCCTTAGTCAGTATTAACCCCTTACAGGGTTAATCTCTTATCTCTTCCCAGACATCAAGGCACCATAGGTTCCATTGTTCACAGGAAGGGACAATGTGGGATTGCGTGAGAGGGATGACATTACACTAAGATACAGATCACTCCCTGGATTCCAGGGCCGCAAACTATTCCAGTGGACCACTGGAGAGTCCAGATGCTATACAGAAGGTCTGACCTTCTGATGGGAGATGAGCTGACAACTGGCTGAGGGAAGTAGACATCCTGACACCGTTGCCCCTGCCAGAAACCATGAAGAACTCACGAAACCGCTTGGTGTTCATGCAGGGCTAACCTATATAAGTGGACCATTGTTTTATTGCATGGAAGAAATGTATATAGACACAGTGAATAAATATTTTGCTCTGTTTGGGACACATGTGCATGGTGTGTTTCATTTAGATGAAATATTGTTATTTTTACTGGGCTATAGTCATTTTGTATTCTGAACCTTTGCTGCTACCCTATGAGAAGGGGATTGAAGAACCAGATTGGAACTGCATCCTGAACTGATGCTGATATCCTAGAAGAAGGGGATAGTTTAACCAGATGATATCTTTGGGTAGGATTTGTCTCCTTCAACCCACCGAAGAGCAGATTGTACTGGATATGCTGATCCTGTGTTCCTTGAGGCTCCTGATTCTGATATGACCTCCGGGCACATGGAAGCCCTCCTCCTCATGATCCAGAGGGAGAATCTCTGTAACTGAAAGCAGGTGATTTTTGGGGAAAAGCAGACCCTCCTTTCTTTGGGTTGTTACACTGTATGTATATCATTTAATGTATCAGTGTGCATGTATGCCAGTTTCTGTGTATGTGTCAATATGTGTATTTAGTATGTATATGTGTAATAACGTGTGTAAGTGTATATGTATCTCATTGTGTGTTTATGTCCATAACATGTTAATCAGTGTCACCATGTTACATAGTTACATAGTAATTAAGGTTGAAAAAAGACTTTTAGTTTATCAAGTTCAACCTTTTTAGATCTCCTCTGATCTGCAATATGCGGATTAATTCATAATTGATCCAGAGGAAGGCAAACAGAAAAAAACATTAAAACATTGCCAATTGCCCCATAGGGAAAAAAATAAATTCCTTCCTGACCCCAGATACTGGTGATCGGATTCCTCCCTGGATAAATACTCTCTAATTATCCAGGATAACCCTGAATGTCCTTTTTATTCAAAAATATATCCAACCCTTTTCTAAAGTTATCTATTAAATCCACTGCCACCACCTCCTTTGGTGGAGAATTCCACAGATTAACAACCCTTACTGTGTAGAACCCTTTTCTTTAAGGTGGAATCTTTTTACTTCTAACGTTAAAGCATGTCCTCTTGTCAGTTGAAAACCTCTTGGGACAAAAAGTCTGCTTGATAAAGCGTTATATTGATCCCTGGATATATTAATATAAGGTAATCATATACCCTCTTAGACACCTTTTTAAGTATGATTTGGTTAGTCTTTCTTCATAACTTAGCCCCTACATTCCCCTTATTAGTTTTGTTGCCCTTCTCTGTACCTTTTCCAGCTCTAAAATGCCCTTTTTATGTAGTGGTGACCAAAATTGTACACCTTATTCCAAATAAGGGGGTACTAAGGATTTGTATAGTGGCAGAATTATATTTGCTTCCCTCGCTATATACCCTTCTTAATACATGCTACTATTTTTCTTGCCTTTGCAGCTGCTGCTTGGCTTTGAGCACTGTTACCTAGGTGGTTGTCCACAAGTACTCCCAAATCCCTTTTAATATCTGATACCCCTAGTTTTGCTACATTAAGAGTACATTAGAGTACATTAAGAGTATAAATTGCATGACTATCTTTTCTTCCAAATGCATAACTTTACATTTAGTCATATTAAATCTCCTAGATTTAGTTGCCCATTTTGTTAATCTATGCAAATCCCTTTGCAGGGAAAGTACGTCATCTTCTGATTTAATTACCTTGCACAACATAGTGTGCTATGTTGTGCAAGGTAAGTCCAGTCATTAGTAAATACTGTATGTTAAAAAAGTAATTAATAAAAGTAATTGATATATATGTTAAAAAGAAGAGAACCTAATACTAAACACTGAGGAACCCCACTTACCACATCTGAGAATGTTCCATTTACAACAACCCTTTGCTTCCTGTCTTTTAGCCAGCTCTCAATCCATGAGCAGACATTTACTGCAGTTCCTGTATCCCTTAGTTTGTACAATAGTCTTCCATGTGGCACTGTATCAAAAGCATTTCCAAAATCCAAAACGCAGTGGTGAGTGAATCTTGAAAAATTAGATATAATGGTCTGGCTATTACAGAGCCCAGTTACCTCAGTACCCTTGGATGTATTCCATCAGGACCCGGGGCTTTATTACCATTTATTGTTTTTCAACGCCTTTGGATTTCTTCCTGCTTTGACCAATTATTTGATGAAGGTAGTTTAACCCCATTATGTTGCAGTGACCCAACTACTGGTAGCTCCCTTGTGTATACAGAACAAAAGAACCTATTTAGCTTATCTGCCTTTTCCTGGTTACTAATTAATGTTCATATAACTTCCTTCCTGACCTTCTTCCCATTAATATATTTAAGTTTTAAGGTGAATCCTACAAGTGTCAGTATGTGTGCTCATGGTAATGTTAGTGTGTGTGAATATTTATATTTGGTGTATATGTACTGTATGTTTTATTTATCTATATGTTGTGTATGCCCCTTTTGGATCGCTACCTTGTCATGGTGAATAGGCTTGCGTACTTCAATGAAACTGTGAACTATACCATGTAAGGTCATCCAAGATGGGTAGGTCATAGCAGAGAGGTCCACTGGAGAAGGCACTGGCATCGACTCCAGTATCTTTGCCAAGAAAACTTTATGGATAAGCACAACCAGAGACATAATGATAGATGTTCCTGGAGTGCTATGGTCAGGTTCACAGAGAGTCTATATGTCAGCCGCTTCTCCACATATAACTATCAACACCATAGAATAATAATAATTATAACTGTTTAATTAATCTATAATTTTAATGATAGGTGAACATGCTAGTGTATAAACCTTGTGTGTTGTATCCAGCCCTCTTGATCAAACTGGTTTTGCAGGTCTCTTTCATGACATTGTAATTATTGGGTAATAAAAATGTCATCAATGAATCTCTAAAGTGTGGGGATTTTGTACAAACTTGCAAGAATTGTGGAAAGGGTGAAAATCAGTGTATTAACTATAGGTCAATCCAATTGGAACCAATACATTTCCTTAAAATATATTTACTGTGGTGGAGCAAGTAAATTGGGGGCAAAGGTCAAAATAATTTGGGGTCGGCACATGCAATTTCTCTATACAAATATTTTTTTACGTTATTTTTAATTTGACAAAGAGATCAGAAGATGGGTCATGGCAAAAGACCAATGTTGAATCGACCAGGCAACCAAAGGGGCCAAAAATGAGAGGCAAACAATAGGTCTTTGAACAAGGGTAAATAGATTATCTCATTCCCCAGCAGGAATTATGATGTCATCCTGGGAAGAATAAATGGGCCTTTGGTTTTGGATTATGATAAGGTCCTATTGGGTGCTAGACTGGAGAAGGACTCTCTTTTGTTAGTCCACCTCCTATGTTGCTACACAAATTGTAACATGTATTTTTGAGTAGGGTCATTCATAATGGGCAGGTCCTATTAGATTAACACAAACAGAGACATAATGATATATATGCCTGGCATGCTTTGGTCTATATGGTCATGGAGAGTTAGACATAACTAAATTACAACATAACAACAGCAAATGTTTTGTATTAAAATCTAAAAATATAGGTAGAACCCATACCAGTTCCACAAAATACATAAATATTTTACTGTATGCCAACTAAGGGTACCCTGGAAGACTGATTTCTAATAAAATAGCTGATCAGATCTGAACTTGGAACCTATCGAGTGATGGTACTGCTAATTGGTAGTTCTGATTTGGTAGACTGATTTACGACTTAAGACACTGGGTCAAGAATGTCTGGAAAAAAAAGAAGACATACTCTGTCTCAAAAATCTTAGGGTCACTGAAACCAAATATCAAAATATATACCTATGTTAGCAAAGGTGTTAATTGCTATTATTATTAATTCTCAAATTAATAGTAAACTATATCCTCCTTACAGGAATATTTAATGGTCAGTCCCATTTAGGAACCCTAATAATAGGGACATGTTTAATGAATGAAATGGTCAGTCGCATGTAGGAACCAAGTGACCTAATGACAGGGACATGTTTAATTGATTAAAGGGTCAACCCCATGTAGAAAAAAAGTGACCTAATGACAGGGACATGTTTAACATATTAAAGGGTCAGTCTCATGTAGGAACAAAGTGACCTAATGACAGGGTCATGTTTAATATATTAAAGGGTCAGTCTCATGTAGGAACAAAGTGACCTAATGACAGGGACATGTTTAATTGATTAAAGGGTCAACCCCATGTAGAAAAAAAGTGACCTAATGACAGGGACATGTTTAACATATTAAAGGGTCAGTCTCATGTAGGAACAAAGTGACCTAATGACAGGGTCATGTTTAATATATTAAAGGGTCAGTCTCATGTAGGAACAAAGTGACCTAATGACAGGGACATGTTTACTGAATTAAAGGGTCAGCCCAAAGTAGGAACAAAGTGACGTAATGACCAGGACATGTTTAATTGATTAAAGGGTCAGCCCTATGTAGAAAAAAAAGTGACCTAATGACAGGGACATGTTTAATGGATTAAATGGTCAGTCCCATGTAGGAACAACATTACCTAATGACAAAGTTGTGTTTAATGGGTAAAATCATCAGTTACATGTAGGAACCAAGTGACCTAATGACAAGTACATGTTTAATGGATTAAAGGGTCAGTCTCATGTAGGAACAAAGTGACCTAATGACAGGGGCATGTTTAATGAATTAAAGGGTCAGTCCCATGTAGGAACCAAGTGACCTAATGACAGGGGTGTGTTTAATGGACTAAAGGGTCAGTCTCATGTAGGAACAAAGTGACCTAATGACAGGGACATCTTTAATGAATTAAAAGGTCAGTCCCATGTAGGAACCAAGTGACCTAATGACAGGGACATGTTTAATGGATTAAATGGTCAGTCCCATGTAGGAACAACATTACCTAATGACAAAGACGTGTTTAATGGGTAAAATCATCAGTTACATGTAGGAACCAAGTGACCTAATGACAAGTACTTGTTTAATGGATTAAAGGGTCAGTCTCATGTAGGAACAAAGTGACTTAATGACAGGGGCATGTTTAATGAATTAAAGGGTCAGTCCCATGTAGGAACCAAGTGACCTAATGACAGGGATGTGTTTAATGGACTAAAGGGTCAGTCTCATGTAGGAACAAAGTGACCTAATGACAGGGACATCTTTAATGAATTAAAAGGTCAGTCCCATGTAGGAAGCAAGTGACCTAATGACAGGGACATGTTTAATGGACTAAAGGGTCAATCCCATGTAGGAACAAAGTGACTCAATGACAGTGATATGTTTAATAAGTCATAATTATCTAATTTATATATCACCAGCACCTTCCATAGCTCTGGGGTATGGTACATCATGGGTATGACAACACATAATTTGACAGACTGATACAAAAGTACTTGACGACCCTGTCCTTGAGCTACCAATCATACTCATGATAATTTTGCTACAAAGTGCTTTGCATAACTAAGAGTTTACAAGCTAAAAGACTAATGCAACAAAGGGTGAAGTATTTAAAATGGAGAAACAAGTAACTGAGGGTGAAAAATGGAGGTGATAGTGCAGAAACCTGTACTATAAAATAACACAAATCATAGGTGGGTGGGTGTGGACAGAGTAGGTGAGAGGACATGTTAAATGAGTTCTGAAGCAAAAGAGAATGTGGTCTTCGTGAGCCTCCAGGTCTTGAGTAAAATAGATTAAGCTGAATGGAACTGGGAAGATGTTAGTTGATGAATGAACATAGAAAATGTGTCAACTGGTGAATGGAACTGGAAAGATGTCAGTTGGTGAATATCCTAACTTGGGTGGATGGCATGATGTCCAGTATCACTGGATGAGCCTCTGTAGAAGTGACTGCATCAGTTAAAGGGGTAAAGGCTCAACCAACAATGACCATAGTAGGCCCTTTCCTAATAAGCTGTCCACTCAGAAGGTCCACCAATCAAGGTTCAATTGACCCAATGCTATTGGGCGAATTCCAAGTTCAGGAGCAGTAGAGAAGCTACAAGGTGGCTTAAATGACCACTTATTGACCTGGATTAATAATTATATTGTGTAGGAGCAACTTCACCTAATGGCAGTTATATGTTTAATGGATTCAAGAATCAGTCCAATGTAGGAGCAAAGATATCCACTGCCAGGTACATGTTTAACGGGTTAAAGGATCACTCTCAAAGAGGACCTAGCTATATATATGGGTAAGTCGAAAGTCCTATGTTTCATGTACATTTCTGTGAGTATATATTGAATAAATTTAAATTCTTTGGTTAGCTCCCTACTCTGGAATGATAATTATGTCTATAATTGATGCTTTTTTAATTGACTCTGACAAAGAACTGAAATAATCTCATGAGAAATATTTTAGTCTTGTGAACATGTAGAGAAATTTATTGAGCTGTCTACATAATGAGAATTAAATTAATTAGAGAGAAGTGGGGAATTAATAAATAAAAGAAAGACAGGTTGACGTGTGAAGATTGATGATAATAAATTCAGAACATAGATACAGGTAAACATGTAGATATAGATAGACACGTAGATATACCAAAATATATACACATACACTTATATACACAGATACATAGATACACAGGGTATAGATACACATACACTTATATACACAGATACATAGATACACAGGGGTATAGATACATACGGGTTTCCTGGTCCAATAGTTAGGAGACCACCTAGGAATACCAAGAGCTGTATGCAAAGTATGAAAAGGAACTAGCAATTCATTTAAGTATCTCTACCATGAATACCAAGAGGATCACGGAGAGTTGGGCATGACTGAATGATGCAAAGCAAAACATAGATACATATACATTTAGATACACAGATAGATACAACAAGGTGTAGATCCACAGATTAATTTTATATATATACATCATTTAAATATAATTTGCTACTGCTACTAGATGCATTGATGATATACCAGCATAGAAACACAACACAAATACATGTAGATACTCAAGCACATTGAAAAAAGAGTTAAAATGAAAATATGTAGATACTCAGGGACATAGATATATACACATATAGGTATATACACTTAGCTATACAAAACACATAGAAACACACAAACATATATACACAGACACTTTTGTCTGAGGCTCATCCTGGAAGGGCACCTCATGCTGTCACATATTGGTATTGGTGGGGGTGGAGGCACCCAGGACCTCTGCAAGTGAAGTTACACCTCAATTTAAGTCCAAATTCCCGAGTTCAGACACACGAAAATCCCCTAAGCGAGAGAAAAAATGGCAGCCGAAAAAAACGAAAACGAGGCTCCACCACCCTGGACCTCCCAGCCACGTACAACTTACCCAAGAAGGGATCCGAGATAAGCTCAGAAACCCGCATTAACCCCACGGGACCCGAGATTAGCGATCGGGGACCCCCGCTGCAATGAAAATTCTAAATTCCTGCGTTACGGGTCCTTAAAGAACCGTAAAGGTCCTTAAAGCGCCGTAATAAAAATTAAAAAAGTACCCTATGAGGCATGGGGCTCTAATCAGACCTTATTTAACCCTGTCACTCATGGGGGTCAATATAGACCCCCATAAGCCCATAAATAACCCTGGCTGTCATGTGGGTCAAAACAGACCCCCATAAACCCTTAATTAACCCCACCACTCATGAGGGTCAATACAGACCCCCATAAGCCCTTCATTAACCCTGTCACTCATGGGGGTCAATATAGACCCCATAAGCCCTTAATTAACCCCCTCACTCATGGGGGTCATAACAGACCCCCATAAACCCCAAATTAACCCTGTCACTCATGGGGGTCAATACAAACCCCATAATACATATCATTAACTCTGTCACTCATGGGGGTCAATACAGACCCCCATAAGCACTTAATTAACCCCCTCACTCATGGGGGTCAATACAGCCCCCCATAAACCCCTAATTAACCCTGTCACTTATGGGGGGCCTTCCCACACTACCTACCTACCCCCTTATAACCCCCCACCACTCTAATTACAGAAAACAAAAAAAACTAAAGTAACCAAAAATAAAAAATCTACATTACATAAAATAAAAAAAACTACATCACAAAAAATAAAAAATCTACATTACAAAAATAAAAAAACTTAAGTCACAAAAAATAAATAAAGGAACATTACAGAAAATTAAAAAAATACATTACAACCCCCCCTCCACTACAGAAAAAAATAAAATTACACACCTGAAAAGGAAATACATATAATACATACAATACAATACATGCAATACAAATACATACAATACAAATAATATGAAATACAATACATACACCCCTGTCTAATATACAATACATCCTATCTATCTAATATACATCACCCAATCTATCTAATATACAATACAACCTATGTATGTAAAATACATCCTATCTATCTAATATACATCCCCCAATCTAAATAAATACCACAATCTAATATACAATACATGCTATCTATATAAAACACATACCCTTTGCTAACATACAATAAATGCTATCTCTATATCACATATATAGTTGTGAGCATGCGGGATGTTGCTAACGCAACTGCGGACCTCGCAAAATTTACGGAGTTACGAAACAAAAATACGTTACGACCCATTACGACCTTGCAAAAAACGCCCGACACCCGCGCACATAAAAACATGAAAAACACAATAAATACACACAACAAATACATAAAGCTTACCTACAGCAAGTGGGGGCAGCCAGGACCTCGAACACTGAAGTTACACCTCAATTTAACTCCAAATAAAAGAGTTTAGACACCCGAAAATCCCCTAAGCGAAAGAAAAAATAGGCGCTGAAAAAAACGAAATTGAGGGTACAGCCCTCTAAAGACGCAAAACACCACCAAACACCTACGGATTTTCTGAAAAAGATGAATGAGATTCGAAAACAAGGGAAAACCCGCGCAACCCGAAAAACATCACAAACACAATAAATACACACAACAAACACATAAAAAGCTTATCCACAGCAAGGTGGTGCACCCAGGACTTCTGCAAATGAAGTTACACCTCGATTTAAGTCCAAATTCCAGAGATTAGACACCCGAAAATCACCTAAGTGAGAGAAAAAATGGCCGCTGAACAAAATGAAAACGAGGCTAAGGTACCCTAAACACGCAAAAAAAACACCAAACACCTACGGATTTTCCGAAAAAGTCAGACGACATCCGAAAACAAGGACGCAAAATCTGCCACAGCCGCATACCACACATTAGGCGCCATTTTAGAACACTAACTTATACATTCCGGAAGTACACAGCTACCCTAACGGATTTGCCTCGCGCACGCACACTATTACACTACACACATTCATGACGCTTACACAGCAGCTCCACAGCACTGATGATGCGGCAACATGAAAACAGGTTGCCAGCTCTTCAACACAATGCTTCCTGCATATATTACTTCACAATAAGTAAAGTATATTAATTTCTTATTTTATTAATTATTCATTGCCATTAGAGATGTCGCGGACAGTTCGCCCGAGGAATTTATTTTATTTTATAATTTTATTCTGTGTAATCTAATTGCATATGCCTGCCTGCCAGCGTGTGTGTGTGACAGGCTAACACCTAACAGATTATATTGTGCTTATTTTCACTACTCATACCTGGTGGTGTACCATACATTGAAAACAACCATGTTTTTCCTGTAATCTAATTTCAGTTGCCTGCCTGTGTCAGGCTCACAGCTAATATTCTGCTCTGTTTCACCAGTCATAGTTGGTGTACCATACATTGAAAAAAAACAACCCTTTTTTCCTTTAATCTAATTTCAGTTGCCTGCCTGTGTCAGGCTCACAGCTAATATTCTGCTCTGTTTCACCAGTCATAGTTGGTGTACCATACATTGAAAAAAACAACCCTTTTTACCTTTAATCTAATTTCAGTTGCCTGCCTGTGTCAGGCTCACAGCTAATATTCTGCTCTGTTTCACCAGTCATAGTTGGTGTACCATACATTGAAAAAAAACAACAGGCTCACAGCTTATATTGTGCTCAGTGAAATAAAACAACACTTTTTTGACTGTAATAGATTGAATAGCAGTTGCCTGCCTACAGGCGTGTTTGTGAAGCCTATTGCATCTACTCTGCCAACTTTTGCCAGTGCACAGTGATACGTCATATCTGGTGCAACAGTAGTGTACAGTGACATAAAACAACACTTTTTTTACTGTAATTGATTGAATATCAGTTGCCTGCCTACAGGCATGTGTGTGAGGCCTACAGCGCCAACTCTGACAACTTTTGCCAGTGCACAGTGACACTCATATCTGGTGGCACCTTAGATTGCACGTGCAGTGCCCCAAATTTGAAGTGGGAGGACCGACCAAGCATCTTTTTCAATCTCCCGCTTCCAAAAATCCATGCCATATACACGTCCTCTGAAAGGTGACGAAACAGGTATCAAACTGATAGGAATAAATAGTACAACTTAATACACCACTCCCATCTGGTGGCACATTACTTTGCACGTGCAGTGCCCCAAATTCGAAGTAGGAGGTCCGACCAAGCATCTTTTTCCATCTCCCTGTTCCAAAAATCAATGCCATATACACGTCCCCTAATAGTGGACGTAACAGGGATTAAACCTATAGGAATAGTACTACTTAACAGTACACACCTTATAATAACGCAGACAAAGGCAACGCAGAGAGAGGAGTCTGAAGAAGAGGAGTCAGAGGAGGAAGGTGGCTTTGAGGAGGTGGAAGACCAAACACAGCAGGCGTCCCAGGGGGCTTGTTGTCACCTTTCGGGGTCCCTTGGTTGCTGGGTGGAGGAAGAGACCTTCAATGACATCAGTGAGGACAAGGAATGGGACATGGCTAGCTTGGTATCCAACCTTGTGCAAATGGGGAGTTTGCGGTTGTGCAAAGGGACTGTTTGCAGTTGTTTGCGGTGCATTAAACTGGGAGATTGGTCTGTTACTGTGAAGCGGGTGTAACCCTTACACTACCTGATCGATACAACATCATACCTGATGTTTTAAAGCATGTTATTCCAAACAATTTAGGAATGTTAGGTGATTTATGCCCTTTATGGCTTAAAACCAGACTCTGCATCAACTATGTAATTTTCCGTGGGAGTTTTTCCATGGATCCCCCTCCAGCATGCCACAGTCCAGGTGTTAGTCCCCTTGAAACAACTTTCTCATCACTATTGTTGCCAGAAAGAGTCCCTGTGGGTTTTGAAATTTGCCTGCCCATTGAAGTCTATGGCGGTTCGCCGGGTTCGCCCGTTCGCGAACATTTGATGAAATTTGTGTCCGCGGTTCGCGAACCGAAAATGTTATGTTCGCGACATCACTAATTGCCATACCAAAAAAAATGGTTATGTTAAACCGTAGCACTTTAGCAATGAGCGCTGCAGTCGCTCCTTGCAGGCGAGCCTCGGGTAGCGAGGCGAGCCGTTGAACCGTAGCACTTAGAAAAAAAATATACGAGATGAAAAAAATTACGAGATAAGCGGCGGAACCAAAACACTAAAAAAAACACTAAATACACACTACAAAATAAAATAAAGGTCACTTACAGCATGGGGAACCAGGCAGGATGTCTGGAAGTGAGTTGGAACTCCAATTTACAGCGATTTAGCCGAGTTACAAAGATCGAAATTCGGCTAAGCGAGAAAAAAATGGCTGACGAAAAAAAATGAAAACGAGGCTATACTACTACGAACTGCGTAAAACACAGCCACAGACGTATGTGTTTGAAAAACAACGAGATAAAGGATGCGGATTAACCACACAATGAGTAAAAAGACAGTAGCGAGTACATTTTAAGAAACGCAATTACAGATTTACACATTAACACAGATTTAACGCCTTTGTCTCGCGCAACATCGGATTTACCGCCTAAACCAACGCATTTGATGAAATATAAGTTGAAAGTTACAAAAATAAAAATGTAAAAATTATTTTTTTTTATTTATTTTAAGGGAAAAAAAAGGGACAAATGTAGCGTCATGTTGTGTGGCAAACAAATTTCACAACATTTAACCGTCATTTGACCTTTTGACCATATTTACTGTTAAACTGTAGTACTTTAGCGGGCTTAGCGATCATCGCCCGGCGAGCCTCGCGCAGCGAGGCGAGACGTTAAACCGTAGTACTTTGGCAATGAGCGCCGCAGAAAAAATGGCGGACGAACAAATGAAAACGACGCTACAGCACTATAAGCACGGAAAACACGTACCGATAATCCGCTAAGACGCATACCACACATTATCCGCCATTTTAGGATAATGCGGAAGTACACAGCTACGTTAACGGTTTCGGCTCGCGCACGCACACTATTACACTGCACACGTTCATCACGCTTACATCACCTCAACACCACTAATGCTGCAGCAAAATCAACACAGATTGCCAGCTCTTCAACACAATGCATAAAAATACGTAAATTAATTTATTAATTTGTATTTTATATTTCAGTAGTACACACAAAACAACATTAGTTACCTAATAATTCCATATGTATATTAATAATTAAACAACTTTTAAAACATACACATCTCATTGCCGTCATTTTTTGACGGGTAATGGGCTAGTGAAATATATTAAGACTAGCGACTTGCCCGTCAAAAAATGACGGCAATGAGATGTGTATGTTTGTAAATTTGTTTGGTCGGAAATATACGTATTTGACACTTGTAACCTTTTTCTGATGTCAAAAGAAGTACACTTATTATATTAACATGTTTATTTTTGGAACATTGTCTTTTTTTGTTGAGGAACTGTGGAAGAGTTTTTTAGTAAAAGTGGTAACATTTGAATGTAAGAACAGTTGAACATTGGATTAATGAGTATTGTAAACTTGACATAATGTTTTTTAACATGCAACTTGTAGATTAAGAACTCTTAACGGAAATATATATTGAATCCAGAGGAAAGCAAACAGTAAAAACCCTCCATGAAACGTAGCCAATTGTATCAAAGCGGGGGGGGGGGGGGAATAATTCCTTCCTGACCCCATTAACTGGTGATTAGATTACTCCCTGGATTAATAATTAACATGAAATACATTTACATTGTGTAGGAAAACGTCTTTGTGCTGTTAACATCAAGTTTCTAATATTTATAATTAACCAACTTTAAAGTATTTTTTATAAAACTTGTAACGTTATAAACAGTAACATAGTTAATTAACATTTGAAGATAATTTAAAAAAATGCAAGGTAAGTGTTTTGTGGGGCTAATCATGAATAAATAGTACCTCCATGAATTATTAATGAGTTATTTAGTCATTGGTGGTTTTGAATGGTTGATATTTGTTTGTTGGTGTTGTAATTGTTTAAAATGGCACATAGAGTTTCCTATGTGGAAGAGTGGTTCTCTAAAAAGAGAACGTGAGACATTAAAGTTCGTCCGAGATGTGTAATCACTGTTCTCTATGTGTTTTGCCATTGTATGGAGTTTCATATGGAAATATCGGTGCTGTCCAAAGTTTTTGAGTGCCCTAAAAAAGAATTATTGAAAGAAACCGCCGGTTTTCTATATTTTTGCTTTGTTTTTTGGGATTACATTGTGGTTGAGGTGATTTTTTACTTTTCTTTGCAGTTTGTGTGGCATGGGTTATGTTTGTTTTATTGAAAGTTACAGTACTTCATAGTAGACAATGTTTTTGGTAAAAATGCGTCCATCCTCTAATAAATCACCTTGACTTTCATTGTTTTCAATGTAAACTTTAATAGCATGTGGATTTTTCCACCGTGATAAGGCAACGTACAATTGGCCATGTGCAAATACTGGATGTTCTAGGAATATACCCACAGATTTGAATGTTTGTCCTTGTGATTTATTAATGGTCATGGCAAATGCCATGATGATGGGAAATTGTCTTCTTTGAAGTACAAAAGGGAGGCTACTTTCACTTGGTGCCAAATCTTTCCTTGGTATGAAAACGCTGTCTCCTTTATGGGTACCAGTTAAAATTTCAGCATCTATGAAAGGGTCCTTTAATTGTTGAACAATTAATCTTGTCCCATTGCATAGGCCTTTTTTTGGGTTCATATTTCGCAGTAACATGACAATTGCACCTTTCTTTAGCTGCAAAATATGTGGTGGCATTATTTTTTTTACAGAAGTTTTTAGTTAGTGATCTCCTATCCAAAAGCAAGGTCTTCACTAACTAAAAACTTCTGTAATGAAATGTGCTATGAGCTTATATAGAGCCCTTTTAAATTTACTGAATCGAAATTTAATAAGACTGATAGTGTTTTGTAAATATGTTGGGAATTGTTGTCTTTCTGGAAGTTTGACCTTGCCTTTTTGACAGCAACTAATGAACTGGCAATCTCTGGGTCTTACCTGTTTAAAATGATAAGCCTCACAAAACTGACAGAGAATATTCATGTCACCACAATTATGAACCTCTACCACTAAAGACTTAAGTAAAGGACAATTTGAAGAGCATATATCAGTTTCAGTTTCTAATTCATCATTGGAAATGTTATGTGATGGTTCAGGAACAGGTTCTAAATGCTTCTTTTTTTTTGTTGCTTTTTTAGGTTTCGATTTAATTTTTTCATCTGTTAGTCTATTGGTTGCAAGTCTTTTCTGTTCTTTTTCTCTTCTAAGTTCCTTCTGCACCAGCGTCTGCTGGTTTGCCCATCTTTTTTGTCGATCTCTAGCTTGACGTCTTATCTTTTCCTGTTTGTTGTCGTTATCAGCCATATTAATCTGTAAATAAAAATAATGTATTATTAGTTTAGTTTGTGATTATAATTTGTTTTGGAAGTGCTTGTTTGTGTTTTTTGTTACTACAATGTTTTTGGTGTATTATGATTATCGATTTCCGTTGTATGGGATTATAGGTCATTGTAGATTAATTAGCTTTATAGTGTTAAATTTGTATGTGTTATTGTTTTGTTGTTTTTTGGTGGCCGCTCCTTTTTATGTTGTAGGTTTGGATTAGATGCAAGGGATTTGTGGATTGGATGTTGTCAATGGTAGTAATTTTTAGATCTTTGTAATAGTAGGATTTTTTTGTACTTTTAGGCTTATATGGTGTGGGTCAGAAAAGAGGCTTTATAGTGTTATTTGGTAGGTGTTAGTAATATTTGTTGTAGTATCCTATTTTGTGGGTCTGTTTAGGTTGTGGGCTTAATGTTGTAGGTTAGGGCCCAGAAAATATAATTTTTTGTTGAATTTGTTATGTGTTAGCACTATTTGTTGTACTATTCTGTTTTATGTTGGGCACATTTGGGTTGCTACATTGAAGTTATGGTTTAGTGTTAAAGGTTGGTGTAGGTAAAACAGAATTTCTTTTGACATTTAAAATGTGTCAACAATATTTATTGGAGTATCGTGATTTGTGTGCCTCATTGTTGTTGGTTGCTTCTTCTTTTATTTTATTTTTGATGTTGACATTGCTGCAGAGCAAACATGCTTTTGTTTTTGTCTCTGTTTTTACCTTGTTGGAAGTCTGATTTGAGGATGAATATCACTGGATCAGCTGCTGCACATCTTCGTGCAACAGTCTTCAGGCAGTGTCCGTTGTAAAAGAGAAAGAGAAATTTTATTTTATTGTAATTTATTTTTGAGCAACAGCATGTTTTATTTATTTCAAAAGCAATGTGTTAGTATTTTTGGGTTTTTTGTTGTGTGTAAAATCCTATTTATTTGAGAATGTGTGAGAAACAATGTAGCGCTGGCTAGAATGTCTTAGTATCGTGTTTTGTGTACACCACTGGTGTAATTGGATTATTGTTTTACTGTAGTAGTTTGTTGGGCATAAAACAGTATTTTTTATGTTTGAATTGTGTAGTTATCATGATTTCTTATACTATCCTTATTTTTGTGCTGCACTTTTAAATTGATCGATTTTTGTTCTGGGTTATAGTTATAGTTTGTTTCAGACTAAACAGTAATGAATGTTCCATTTTGTATATGTTAGCAATGTTTGTTGGACTATCGTATTTTGTGTCCACCACTTTTGGGATGCTCCATTTGGCTTCTGGGTGAGGGTTAGAGGTTGTTGTAGAGTAAACAGGAATGTTAAGTTCATTTTCTATATGTTGGGAATATTTTCTGTACTATTCTGTTTTGTGTCCGCCAGTTATATTTTAGTTATGGGTTCTGTTGAGATTTTTTTTCCTATGCAAGTATGTTTCTTTTAGAATTGTATATGTGTTAGCAATATTTATAGAAGTGTGGTGTTTTGGGTTTGCTGTAATTTGTATTGAGGCTTATTTATTTTTTTGTGTTACTTTTCATATTGGCGGGCAGGAAAGATGTGATTTTTTTGTGTTTTGACTTGTTATACTATACCTTGATTGAAGTCTTTTTACGGTATGAATGGCAGGGGGTCCCCTACTGCCAATGTTCATCCGCCAGTCTTCAAGTAGTGTCTGGTTTGAAAGAGAAAGGTAAATGGTTAATTGTATATTCATTTTTTTTGGTTTAGGAAAAGCATGGTCTTTTTCTGCATGTAATGTATTTTTGTATGTTACCTCTTCTTCTTTCTTTGTCATGTTTAAAAGTAATCCACTTTCACAGTCCACGCTGCAAATTCTTGAGTGACGCTGTTGATACAGAATCTGTTGAAATTGTGCAAAAAAGGCAAAGATAAAGCTGCAGGTTAAATATGTATGGGTGTCATTTTTTTTTTTTTGTGGCATTATTTTCTGTGAATCAATGTCACTTGAATATACTTCTTTACTTTGTTTCAGTTAAGATTAGCTTGTTGTAGGGCCTATACACATATGTGTGCATTTCACATGTCACTATACATGAATGACGTCTTTGGTCTCAATCTTTTAAATGGGTTTTTTATTAATATTTCTTTTAGGGGGTATTTCTTAATAAATTAAATATATTATAGCTTACCTCTCAGTTGGAATTTGCAGATTGTGAAGTTGTAAATTGGTAAACAATTATCTTCTGAAGTAACGGCAGCAGTGACATGTCCAGTCACACTGTTCATCACCTGAGGAGAAATGTAGAATTTTCTGGAAAGTGGGCAGTATTTATAAACTTTGAGATGGTTGAAACCATTAGAACGCAATATGCATGCGCTATTTGCGTTCCAGCCTTAAATTTGCGTTCCAGCCGATATTTTGTGGCTAATAGTTGTGTGTTTTATGTAAAATGGTGGGGAATTTCAGTGTGGTACGTGCCGCATAGTGTGTGTTACATGCCGCGTGAACTGGTCTGGAGTGTTCGCTCTGTTTTGCGAGTAAGTGTAGTAATTTTGCGTCCTTAGCCTTGTTTTCGTTTTTTTCGGCAGCAATTTTTTCTCTCGCTTAGGTGATTTGTGGTGTCTAAACTTGTGGTGCCTTAAATTGAGGTGTAACTTCAGTTTCCGAGGTCCTGGGTGCCCCCCCCCTTGCTGTGGGTAAGAAATGTATGTGTTTCTTGTGTGTATTTATTGTGTTTTGAATGTTTTCATGTGCGCGGGTTTCGGGCACTAAGGTCGGATTTTTGCGAGGTCGTAATGTTTTTTTTGCTAAGTCCCGCGGCTCGTGTTTGTGGACGGTAAGTCCGTAAATTTTGCGGCCGTCATGGGAGCCTCCACCTCCACAAATGCTTCGCGAGGGTCCGCATTTGCGGGCCTAAAGGCCGCAGTTGCTGGCAAGGAGCGCCGAAGGCTTTGCGAGGGCCACAGGCTCTCTGCGTGAGCTTGCAGTGTTAGCAACGATCCGCATGCTCACAACTATATATGTGATATTTCTCTATTAAATGTGCAGTTAAAGTAAAGGTTTGCTTTGGGAGATGGTGAAAATGGATGTGCTTTGGGTTGAGACCATACATTTTATTGTGCTAATGGGGGTCTTGTTCAGCGATGTAGGAGCCAGAATAATTCTGGGGGGGATACAGCTCATTGTATACACAGGGCGTAATTAGCTTATTTATGCAGACATATACAAAAAGAGGTATGTGAGGAATTTCAAGTTTCCCCAGGGTGTTTTCCACCCCAAATCCAAAATTGTAAAGTTTAGGGGATATAATACAACCAAAATTTTATTTATTTATTATACAAAACAGCGACAAATAAAATTGTTAAAAAGCAAGGAAAAATGGGGATTTAAAAAAGGGCAAATGTATGGAGTACAGCAATCCAATTAGCATACAGAAATTCTGTGTTATAGATATCTTCCAATTGGAGGGATGCTGATATTCCAACCTTCAGTCAAAATTATATCAATTCAAATGGTAAATCCATATGTATACGTGTGCTGACCCACTGAGATATAAATATATCAGTAAAGCTATACTGTCAGTAAGCTTGTAATGAATGGTATTGAGTTGGCTTGCTTAATAAATATACTGTCCCAAAAGTAAAACCTATGGATCTAACTATGAAGTCTAAGCGTCCGCGGGCTGCACACTCATTGACTTCCGGGTCTGTACCACGCATGCGCACGTCTACGTGATGACGTACGCTGCGTGGTTACGGAGGCCTGACGCGTTTCGACGTGAATACGTGATTTTACCTTTGAGAAAGACGTATTCACGTAGAAACGCGTCAGGCCTCAGTAACCAGGCAGCGTACGTCATCACGTAGACGTGCGCATGCGTGGTACAGACCCGGAAGTCAATGAGTGTGCAGCCCGCGGACGCTTAGAGTTTATGGCCTAGCTTAATGTCCCTCATATTCCCATTTATGCTCCGGATTTAATCAATTCTGCCCCAGATTTACTCTGGACTTAATCAACTGACATTCTAGTTTGTTCCTAGGAGACAAAAGCACCGAATATTTATTGCTATTTAGTATATGGACCTCATTTTGTTTGTCTGTATGAATTTGTGCCATATATATCTCCATAGGACTCTTGAAATTCTATGAGGCATTCATAGTTAGATCCATAGGTTTTACTTTTGGGACAGTATATTTATTAAGCAAGCCAACTCAATACCATTCATTACAAGCTTACTGACAGTATAGCTTTACTGATATATTTATATCTCAGTGGGTCAGCACACGTATACATATGGATTTACCATTTGAATTGATATAATTTTGACTGAAGGTTGGAATATCAGCATCCCTCCAATTGGAGGATATCTATAACACAGAATTTCTGTATGCTAATTGGATTGCTGTACTCCATACATTTGCCCTTTTTTAAATCCCCATTTTTTCCTTGCTTTTTAACAATTTTATTCGTCGCTGTTTTGTATAAAAAATAATCAAAATTTTGGTTGTATTATATCCCCTAAACTTTACAATTTATGCATACATACAAACATAGAAAAATATGGGGGCATTGGTCCTCCCCATCCCCCCCAGTTCCTACACCCATGGTCCTGATGATGTATGTTTTGGGCAGAGAGTGTTGGTTATATGGAAAATAAATGTGATATGTAGAGGGTACCATGTTATTGAGGGCTATAAAGGTGGGTGTAAGGATTTTGAACTTAATTCTTGCAGATATGGAAAGTCAATGAAGCGACTAGCAGAATAAACTGGGGAGATATATGAGTTGTTGTTTAGTCATTCAGTCAGTTCCAACACTCCATGACCCTATGGACTGCAGCACACCAGGCAAAGGCCTTTAAGATATATTGTAGTGGAGAGAGTTTAGTAAGGGGGTGGTCATCTAGGAATTGGTTGAGTAGTCAATGTGGGAAATGACCAGAAAAATGAATTAAGATTTTGTTTATTTCTTGTGTGAAAAAAATTGATTTTGGATTAAGTACAATTATCTTTTTTTTTTAAGTAATTGGATATTGGGTATAAAAGAAAGTGCTAAAAATGGTAAAGTCAAGGCAACAACTTCACTATGTTATGGATTTAGCTGTGGTGTAGATATCCCGACACACAAATATACACACATAGGTACATAAATTTACAGGTAAACAGATGCATAAATATTTGTTGTTTTTACGTCGTTCAGTGGTGTCCGACTCTCTGTGACCTCATGGACCGCAACACACCAGGCACAACTGTATGTCCATGGTCATGTGGTGCCACATGGTATTCATGGCAGAGATACTGCAGTGGGATGCCAATTTATTCTCCAGTGGGCCACAGCATACAACTCCTGGTATTCATAGGTGGTCTTCCATCCAAGTACTGACCAGGCCAAACCCTGCATGGTTTCAGTCCAGTCGCAGTGGGGATATCACCGAATCCTAATCACTGGACCACCAGGGAACGATAACTCTAAATAGAAATGGAGAGCAAAGGGATCAGTGGTGTAGTACGATGAAAAATGTATTGCCCAAAATAACACAAAGTACTTTCAATAAAATTATCTGACGTGTTTCGTCTATAAAACCAGATTTCTTCAGGGATCTCTGAGGAAGTCTGTTTTTATAGCTGAAACACGTCTATATATCTGGTCCATTTGCTATCTGTGTAGGGTTTTTTGTATGCTAGTGTATAGGATTAAAGTATTACTTCTCCATAACACTGGAATATATCGGTGTCCAAGTATATAGTCTATTTTGTCATATTATAGTTTAAAATAAGAGTCAATCTAGGGATATTTATTGTCAACAAATATTGATTTATTATTTATGTTCTCTCGAGTGCTTGATCTAGACTCATAAATATAGATAAATACAGAATAATACTAACCAAAGCACATAGATACACACACTTAGATACAATGCTACTTGGTAATGTAGACATATAATTAAATGCCCAGACTGATGTACCTGTATATAACGTTAAGTACAGTACATATTTCTGTATATATCTAATCAATTAAGTTATTTAATGTAAATGTAATACATCTATCTGTATACTATTAGCATGTATTAAATCAGTTGATATAAAACAATACAACCCATCATTTTGAACCATTGATAAATTAAATATAGATAGAATTTTTCTGATAAATTTGATACATTTTAACGAAGTAGACATGGAATTCTTGTGAGAATACCAGGGATATGGTTATCTTGGCACAGATACTGGAGTGGTTTGGAAGTCCCTTCTCCAGTGGGCCATGATTTGATTTACCATTCTGCTATGGACCTGCCCATCTGGGGTGATCCTACATGGTATAGCTCACAGCGTCATTGAGGTTCACAAATCCCTTCACCATGGAAAGGTAGCGATCCAGAAGGGGAATATTCTTCAAAGAATACCATATAAATGTGTATATATCGAGAAGATAAAATATAGGGGGCTTCAGAGCATACTAGATAAATCTGAACATTTTTACTAAATAGAATATAGGACGAAGATAAAAAAAAAATACCAGACAAAATGTGAATATTTTAACAAAAATAAAAAATAGGGTTCTTCAGAGTGGCAGAACCTGGTCTTATGATGGGCTTCAATTGGCACAAGTCAACAGAATCCTACCCCAAAGTATCCATGGGTTCAGGAATCCCCTCACTCAGGAAGGCATATGAGAAGAGAGATATACTTTTTCCATTTTTTTTCTGATTCTCCATGACCTCATGGACAGAAAAATTCCAGGACATATTTATGTCCATGATCATGCCAACCCACTTGCCAGTTTCTTCTTCAATGGGCCACAACAAACAGCTCCTGGTATTCCTAGGTGGTCTCCCATCAAAGTACTAACCAGGCCCAACCCTGCTCAGCTTCATGGTGGTGTGTCCTCTTGGTTCCCTGACTTGGAATCAAACAGTGATGAAAGCATTGAATCCTAACAACTCAACCACCGGGGAACTCCTATACATCCTCAATAAAGACACACCATGTATATGTGACTTCCCCAGTGCCCCTTTTCCCTTTATAACAAAAGAACATAAAACAAGATGGCCCTTGGTCTCGTTCATGTTTCTCTCATTGATTGTCCATTCAGGAGGTTCACCAATCAAAAGTCAGTTGACCTGTTCCTGATTAGTTGAATTCTGAGTTCAGGAGAAGGTAGAAGGTTTTCCCAAGGTAGACCACATAGTCTGACCTGGACAATATGTGGCTTACATGACTACTCATTGGTCTGGATTAAAAATTTCAAGGCTAAATGACTGGGCAGCCGGGTGATTAGGCTATTCTTCGAAAACATATTTTAGATAGATAGATAGATAGATTGATAGATAGAAAGAAATATCATTGAGATATTAAGGCCTTAATGAGATTCAATTACAGACTTATGGTGTAAATATCTTATTACTCTGTCATAAGTGACTAAAAATAAGAGCAATGTCCTGCTTTCACATCATAGTTTGACACCTCCCTTGTTAATTAGGGCTTCTCCTGCATGCCGACTGACACCCATACCACAATGGATCTGTAATTATATGTGAAGAAAATTTAAATTGAGAGCTCCGGAAAACAAACACAACAAGCAAAAGGTTCTGAGCAGATGGGCTATATGAGAACATTGAGAAGTTATAAGGAGAGTTACATATGGAGAACTAAGAGGAATTATATTGAGCATTGAAAACGAGTACTAAGAGACGTTATGGGAGTGGATATATAGAAAACTAAAAGGCATTATTGGGAGGGGTTATATGGAAAACTATGAGGTGCTATGGGGATTATATGGATTATAGGGAGCGTTTACATGAAGCAATGGGAGAGCAATAGGATATCTTTTTTTTAGTAGAGTCTTATGGAAAGCCTACAGGATATACTTGAAAAGATCTGAAAAAATTGCCAGTACGTTTTCCATGACCTTGAGGGTGAACTGTTATAATTTGATGGCTAGAGGGAGCAATGGACCTTGGTAGGCTTCCAAAAGTACATACAAACCCTAAAAGCGCTATAACAACAATGCCAAAGAACACGTCATACATGTAACCTAAACCCGTAAGGTTTAATGATCCAAAACAAATAGAATTTCTACAGTACAAGATCATTTCATCTTCGTATATTTAAGAGAATTTAAGTTGGAGAACCAGTAAGAATGCCGCCAATGCTGTTCTTCTGATGATCAGCTTTTCTACAATCTTACTTCTACAACCAATCATAGAAGTGCCCAAAGTTGGTTGTATAGAATTTAACGTAGTGTAGCTATGGCACCCGTCTGAATAGACCAGTAGACCAGTAGACCAGAGTAGACCAGAGTAGACCAGAGAAAACTTGAGTATATTGGTGGGGATAGCACTTAAACGGTCACCTTCTTTTTTGCCACCATTTCCAAAATCAATATCTATATACCAGGCCCCAACTATATACAGAAAACTATAATAAATATGATAGTGCCCATCTAGTTCACAATATTGGTCAACAACGTCAATGACGATACATGATGTTTATGGAGTCTGTAGTGCTCAAACCCTAATATCGTCACCCCCTGACTAGAGAAATAATCTTTTCTTCATGTGATAAAATACCACTTATCATGTGTGCCATCAATTCCTTTCTTTATAGGAACCAAGTATACTGTGTGTGAAAATGTGTGAAAAATTATGAAAATGGGAGGGGGTTAAGGAGGCATCAACCACATGGAGAAATAGCAAGAATTAGAGAGAGGGAATAAAATAAATAATTATAGGGTGGGGTTATATTTCAACTACTTAAACGGAACAGCTATACAGAACAACAGGAGCAGGTTATATGGATGGGGTTATATGAATTAACATGAAGGTATCTGTAGTTATAAAATGCATTACAGGCAAGGAAGAAGGAGTAGGAAGAACTTATATGGATCCTTGCAAGGAGTAATAGGAAGATATTTTATTGAGCAGTTTGAGGCATTTTTGGTTTCTGGAGCAATATAAATTACAAATTTATATAAAAATTTGTAGAAAGTTTATGGAGGTGCTGGAATATTAGGAGTCACAAGGAAATTGATTTTGGGAAATAGGAGAAAATTATTTCCATAGAATAGGGAGTGGTTTATATATATATATATATCGTAACTCTCATCAGTCAGTGAGATCCAGGTATTGTGATTTATGGATATGAGCTTTTGCCAAATAATCTTAAATAATTATTTGGTGGCGTCAACTGTTTAATTGTTCCTCTGGCTTCCAGCCCAAGAACCAGCGGAGCTAACAAATCTTTCAGATCTTATAGTTTAGCAATGCAACCAAGAACACAAGATGGCTGTAAACTGCTAAGATATATTGACAACATCCTAGAGTCAAGGTACCAAGGTCATAACAGCATTCTCTAGTCAATACTTCAAGCTGCTAATATAGGTATATAGATGACATCCTACAGTTAAGATGCCAAGTTCATAACAACATCCTCCAGTCAATACTGAAAACTGCTAAGATTGGTATATAGACGACATCCTACAGTTAATCCTAAAGTTAATTGTCCAGGCAATACTTCAAGCTGCTAAGAAAGGTATATAGATGACATCCTACAATCAATGTGCCAAGTTCATACCTACACTCTTCAGGTAATACTGTAAGCTGCTTGGAGAGTTATAGTGAACACATCCTATAGTTAATGTGCTATGCTCATAACAATATTCTCCAGTCAATGCTGAAGACAGGTATGTAGACAACATCCTACAGTTAACGTGCCAAGTTCATGACAACATCCTCCAGTCAATACTGCAAGCTGCTAATATAGGTATATAGATGACATCCTACAGTTAATGTGCCAAGTTCATATCAAAATCCTCCACTCGGTACTGCAAGCTGCTAATATAGGTATATAGATGACATCTTACAGTTAATATGCCAAGTTCATAACAAAATCCTCCAGTTGGTACTTTAGGCTGCTAATATAGGTATATAGATGACATCTTACAGTTAATGTGCCAAGTTCACAAAAGCATCCTCCAGTCAATATTGCAAGCTGCTTAAATAGGTATATTAATGACATCATATAGGTATTCCTACAGTTAATTTGCCAGGCAATACTGTAATCTGTTAAGAAAGGTATATAGATGACATCCTACAATAAATGTGTAACATTTATAAAAAAACTTCTCTAGTCAATATTACAGATAATTATATTAACAACATCATACAGTTAACGATCCAAGTTGTACAAAGCTTAATTTTCCCCAAATATTGGGGTCTATAGAGGACACCCCTAAATGTTGTGTTAACTTGTAACACAGTCCAAGATGCTTGAAAACACAATCTTTGGGGTTTCTTCTACAGACCATAAAATTGGAGGAAATGTGTTTTTTACAAACGTTCATAACAACATTCTCCAGTCAAATTACAATTAATCTGTAAAATTCATGAGAACATTCTCCAGTCAATACTGTGAGCTGCTAAGATAAGTATATTGATGAAATCCAACAGTTAATGATTAATATTAATAAAAACATTGTCCAGTCAATACTGCAAGCTGCTAAGACACGTATGTAGACAACATCCTACAGTTAATGTGCTAAGTTCATGACAACATCATCCAGTCAATACTGCAAGCTGCTAATATAGGTATATAGACGACATCCTACAGTTAATGTGCCAAGTTCATGACAACATCCTCCAGGCAATACAGCAAGCTGCTAATATAGTTATATAGATGACATCCTACAGTTAATGTGCCAAGTTCATAACAAAATCCTCCAGTCGGTACTGCAGGCTGCTAATATAGGTATATAGACGACATCCTACAGTTAATGTGCCAAGTTCACAAAAGCTTTCTCCAGTCAATATTGCCAGCTGCCAAGATAGGTATATTGATGACATCATACAGTAAATTCTACAGTTAATTTGCCAGACAATACTGCAAGCTGCTAAGACAGGTATATAGATGACATCCTACAGTTAATGTGCCATGTTCATAACAACATCCTTCATGCAATACTGCAAGCTGGTCAGTTAGGTATTTAGATGACATCCTACAATTAATGTGCCAAGTTCATAACAATATTCTCCAGTCAATACTGAAGCTGCTAAGACAGGTATCTAGACAACATCCAACAGTTAACGTGCCAAGTTCATAACAACATCCTCCAGGCAATACTGCAAGCTGGTAAGATAGGTATATAGACGACATCGTACAGTTAATGTGCCAAGTTCATAAAAACATTTTCCAGTCAATACTGCAAGCCGCTATGACAGGAATATTAGTGACGTCCTACAGTTAATGTGTCACATAAATAGCTACATTTCCACAAAATGTTATGGTCTATAGAACTATGGGCCATTTTCCAGGTACTGGTGCACACTTGGCTTTGTCCACTAGGAGGATGTCTAATTTTACCTCCCAGTGAGCTGTAGATGGAGTTCTCTGCTTGGTATCCAACCACCAGGATTCATTTCATCTCAATCCCCTCAATTGATTTACATTTATTTTACAGTTTTTATCATTTCTTTCCCCTACCAGCAGTTGATAGCAAATCCCTATTAAAGGCCAATCAATGTCTACATTGGTCTAATACACCATGTCCAGTCTTGGAGACCAATGCTCCAAAAAGATATCAATAAATAAGAGACAATTCAAAGGAAGTTGACTAAAATGGTACATTGTCTAAAAGATGAATCTTATAAGAAGCTGAAAGAAGAAATATTTAGGAGTAATGTCTGAAAATAATTATTTGCAAAATGTTTAGTAGACCATTGTCGATAGTAGATAAGTGAAACAGTTTTTGAGGAGATGATGTAGGTACCAACATAGTTAAAAATACTAACTGGGGTAAGCAGAATGATACGTGGAGGAGTAATAAGGTCAAATATTTTTAATTAGAATTAGCAATGAGCATTTTAGTTCTTACATACAATAAAATATGTTCTTCAGGTTTACTATATACATACTCACATTAGTATATTGCACCTTTATATAGTTATAAAGTTACATAATTGTTTTGGAACATAGCCTGAGACCAAAGAAGAATTCTTGGAAATTAAAAATATTAGTGAAGTACCAAAAAAATAAACATATGCTCTCATAGTTCTCCAAGAGTTGGCCATATGTTGTGTTTACTCTAGAATTTCAACCATTTTTAATTATAATTTCTTTCTTTCTACAGAGTAACAAACTCATATGTTAGTAACTAAAATATTACAAATAGGTGTAGACAATGATGAATGTATTTTACTGTTGAAGTCATTACAATGTTCGGAGTTAGGACATGAGTTTTCCTCCGGCACCTTCTGGGCTTCGTGCCCAGCAATGAGTGTAGCCAAGATCTGGAGTAATAATTCAGATCATGTGGTTTAAAAACAATACTGAAAACATGGATTTACTGCACCCTATGTGGCAGATACCCAAGAACAAAAAGGAAAAATAAACACACTGCGCTAGCCATCCATCTTGTAGGCTTTCATTTTGCAAAGAAGTCAAGTGTTTATAAGGGTGGTTCATTTGTCTTTAACATGTGTCACGTTGTCCTATTTGTTAATTTATTATTTTTTAGAATTGTTCTTTAACGCAATCAATTTTATTCTAGACATTTTTTTGCAACTTAATATGACAAACTGTTTTTTGCTGTACTGGAGAAATTTAAGTTGGCAGTTCATTTTCCTGTGGACTGAGCTTTGTCTGACCTCTCTGCTATGACCTGCACATCTTAGGTGACCCTACATTGTATAGCTCACATCTTTATTGAGGTACACAAGTCCCTTCACTGCAACAATGTAGCGATTGAGAAGGGGAAACTGTGTAATACAAAAATATAAAACTACTAATAGCTCTTTAGTGGATTGACAGTCACAGTCATGTTTTTCTTAGGATAAATAATTGTAGTTATTACTCCATTATTTTAATATTTTCACATTTGATACATTGATAAATGGTTATACAATAAGTATTATCAGAGACATAAATAGAACTGTAGTTTGCGGCTGCTTGTCTCTCCAAAATACTGAATTAACCCTGCTCCATTCAAGTGAATGAGCACACGAAAAAACTAATTAACTGTACAGGAAAGCCTACATTATCTAGGCAAAAATCTTGGCCAATGTTAAAAATATAAATAGATTTCCCAAATTTTGGTGAGACGTGTGTTTGTTTTAGCATATATTTATTGCCATTTTAACACTTGATTTTTTTATGTTTTGGTTAAAATGTGTGTTTATAGCTGTAAGATTGATGTAATCAGATCTTCCCATAGATACAGAAACTATATACAATGTTTGCCCAGCTTTGATCAGGTTGTTAGAGGCAGGAATGTCCATTTGGAAAATAGCAAATATATTATTGTGAGGCAGAAAGGAACAAATATATATAAAAAAATGTTTTATATAATTAACCCCCTCTAGATTGCTACCTTGTTGTGGTGAAGGGGCCTGTGTACCTCAATGAAGCTGTGAGCTAAACCATGTAGGGTCACCCAAGATGCATCATAGTAGAGAGGTCAGACAAATTGAGGTTCACTGGAGAAGAAACTGGCAACCCACTCCAGTATCTTTGTCAAGTAAACCTTATGGATAATAACAACCAGATGCATTGTCATGGAGAGTCAGAAGCTACTTGATGACTGAACAACAGCAAATATAATTAATAAACAAAGTCATTTTGGACAGCTAAAATCCCTGCTTACAACATTATCACTATAGTCATGCTCTGCATGGTAAAGATTTATGCAGAGTGAGATTAGCAATTTCTCATGTTCTGGAACCTGCCCATTCTTCCACTACTTTCTCATGTAAGGTGCCATGTTTTACAGCCATGACCCAAGGCCGCTTCCACAGGAAGGAGATTCACATTACCACTGTCTCATACTACTCTGCTACAAGCTTAGCATCAATAGACAATACTAGTAAGAAGTTCCTCCATATGGTCGGGGCTTTTGGTCACAACTGTAAAAAATGGCACCGTACATGATAGTGAACAGGAAGAAATGAGGAAGCTCCAGAAGGTAAGGTAAACAAATATGTTTGGACTGCTAAAATCCAGGCTTACAACATTATAACTATAGCCATGCTCTGCATGGTAAAGGGTTATGCAGAACGAGAGTAAAATGTACTCATATAATGGACCTTCCTGTCTTACAGTTCTCTCTCATGTAGGGTGCAATTTTTTATAGCCATGACCTAAGGTCAGTCCCACAGAGAGAAGATTCATGGTACCAGAATCTCATAGTGCTCTGCCAGGCTGAGCATCAATAAACAATGTTAGTAAGAGGTTCCTCTCTGTGGTCATGGCTTTCGGTCACTACTATGAAACATGATACCCTACATGATAGTGAACAGGAAGAAAAGAGACATCTTCAGAGGTAAGAATCTATTACTCTGTAGGCTTCTAAAAATTAAGTGAAATATAATTTTTAGATGATAATTACATTGAGGAAAATACAATTCATTAAACAACCTAGTTAAAACATGTATTGAAAACAAACAAAAATGTGTAAAAAATCCCTTTAATGAAGATACACTGATATTATAAAAATAATTATTTTTTTCTGAGATATTAAATTGGGCCACCCTACACACGCATATATACAACATTTACTTTTAATATTACATATCACAGAACAGTTGACAGATTCTGATTCGCTGCAGTAAGCTGGCCCTCAGGGTAGATATACACTTAATCCCAAATATAGATTAAAAAGGGATTTATCACTCATGAACACACACTTAATGAAATTTGAGAAGACGTTTACTGTAAGCTCTGAATTAAAAGGAAATTGTCTCGATAATGAGGATAAAAAGAAAATTATTCTGCTTTGGGGTTTAGGGCTCGCCAACTGTGCAACAACAGAGACCAAAAGTGTTTTTTTTTACTTTTTTTTTAATTCTTTGAGTTTTTCTTAAGATTGTTCAACCCTTTTTTAACCCATCTGGGTCTGTTAGGAAATAACAACCTGAAGAAATAGAATTCTCTGAATTCATATTAACGTTGACCTTGACACAGTGGTGAAGCTATTGATGGAGCTCCACAACATGGTTGGGAGCTTCTGCTGGTGTACCACAACAGGGCTGGAAGCTTCTGCTGGTGTGCCACAACATGGTTGAGAGCTTCTCCTGGTGCACCACAAGAGGTTTGGGAGGTTTTGCTGGTGCACCACAACATGGTTGAGAGCCTCTTCTGGTGCACCACAACAGGGTTGGGGGTCTCTGCTAGTGCACCACAACAGGGTTGGGAGCTTCTGCTGATGCACCACAACAGGGTTTGAGGTCTCTGCTGTTGCACCACAACAGGGTTGGGGCCCTCTGCTGGTGCACCACAACAGGGTTGGGAGCTTCTGCTGGTGCACCACAACAGGGTTGGGTTGAGTCTATTTAACCTTGGATGGCCATCAATACTCTCACCATGGCCATCATGATTAAAGGAACCCTGTGACCCCAAAATAAGTTAAAAACATCTTAAAGAAAATGTATATCCACTATAATGTGTTAGTCTTTTTTCTCTAAGGCCATTTTTCTGTACAGTGTATTGTTCCTGGGATATTCATCAGTGTTTGTGCTGAATGATTATGCTAATGTGTTCCTCACTATGCTAATGTGGGGCTCATTATGATTGATAAGTAGAGGGAGAGGTTTTAACTGTATACACAACACGGATAGGTTGTTCTAATTTATTTGTGCTGCTAATTAGTTTGTGAAGGCAGCTGATTAGCATTCTGAAGCTGCACATTTGCATAACAATGCAGCACAAATAACAGTAAATATCTCAATGAGAATTACTATATACATATATATTTTTACTCAAACACTTCTTTACAGACGCACACTACTGTCTAGCGGTGAATGCAAGCAGTAGGAAAGGAATTCGGAAATGAGGGGTGGGTCCGCATCAATGTAAAAAATGTTTGGGTGCCGTGACAAAAGGTAATTATATAATTATATTATTTCCCATTATTAGATGTATATGTAAATTATAGCTTTGTACATGCTACCTGAGAGTAATGGTTACCGGAGAGGCATCGAGCGTGAAAGAGAGAAAGATATAAAGGAAAGAGAATTGAGTTTACAATATGGTTTTATTTGTTTATTCAGTTAATTATTAGCAATTATTAGCAATAAAAGCAGTATTTGTTGAAAATAAATTTAATTTATCTTTTAAAATTGAGCTGTTTCTCTTCACTCCTATAAATTGTTTAGGATTTGAAGAAGATATACCCAGTAGGTTTGTTCTACATTCTGTGGATGCCATTGAATGAATGGAAGGAGATTAACATTCTTTAGGTAGCTCTCATACTACATAGCACTTTTTTATGTTGTTTTGACCTATTTTAGGATATTTCAATCAAATCTACATTGTGTTACGATGTTTAATCCCTCCTCAACATTTAACTATTTTGTCTTCCCAATCTCTTTATGGTTCCCCATCCCATCTTATGTTCATTTTTCTGAATTCCCAATTTCACAACATTTTGGCCTTCTCTTGTTCTTTAAACCCTCTCCGGCCTATCATACTTTGTATTTTATCATTTATTTTTCTCTTCTTTGTTGGATCATATGCTGCCTCCACCATTTTTTGTTGTCTCTTTGGAAATACAAGTCCTCCACACGCATCAGAAATTAGGTGACATGAAGCATATACTCTTCACGGACATCATGAATTCCACCCTCTTCGATGGATGTTATGAATTCTACAGTCTTCCATAGACATGGTGAACCCTACAACCATCAACTGGCATCATGAAACCTTCACTCTTCAACAGACACTGTGAGCTGTACACATTTCCACATGTGTCATGAATCCTACGCTCTTCCACAAGCATCATTAATCTTAGACTTTTCCACAGGTATCATGAATACAACACTTTTCAACAGGTATCATGAATCCCACACTCTTCCACAGACATCACTAATTCTACTCATTTCCATAGGTATCACGAATCCTACACTGTTCCACAGGCTTTGTGAACCCTATACTCTTCTACAGGTGTTATGAATCCTGCACTCGCCAACAGGTATCATGAATCCCACACTTTTCCACAGATTTAATCTATTCTGAAGGCATCCTGAATCCTACACTCCTTCACAGGCATTATGACCAATAATCTTCCACAGGTGTCATGAAACCTGCTCTCTTCCATATTCATCATGAACCCTACCTCTTTTCACAGACGTCATGAACCCTATAATCTTCCTCAGGTGCCATGAACCATGCACTCTCCATAGACATCATGAATTCCATCATACTTTACCAAGGGGAGTCATGAATCCTACAATCTTCCATAGGCATTGTGAACCCTACACCACTCTACATGCACCATAAGCCATGCTCTCTTCCACAGGCATTGTGAACCCTACACCCCTCTGCATGCACCATAAACCATGCTCTCTTCCACAGGTATTGTGAACCCTACACCACTCTACATACACAATAAACCAGGCTCTCTTCCACAGGTATTGTGAACCCTACACCACTCTACATGCACCATAAACCATGCTCTCTTCCACAGGTATTGTGAGCCCTACACCACTCTACATGCACCATACACCATGCTCTCTTCCACAGGTATTGTGAACCCTACACCACTCTACATGCAGCATAAACCATGCTCTCTTCCACAGGTATTGTGAACCCTACACCATTCTACATGCACCATAAACCATGCTCTCTTCCACAGACATTGTGAACCCTACACCACTCTACATGCACCATAAACCATGCTCTCTTTCACAGGCATTGTGAACCCTACACCACTCTACATGCACCATAAACCATGCTCTCTTCCACAGGTATTGTGAACCCTACACCACTCTACATGCATCATATACCATGCTCTCTTCCACAGACATTGTGAACCCTACACCACTCTACATGCACCATAAACCATGCTCTCTTCCACAGACATTGTGAACCCTACACCACTCTACATGCTCCATAAACCATGCTCTCTTCCACATCTATTGTGAACCCTACACCACTCTACATGCACCATAAACCATGCTCTCTTCCACAGGCATTGTGAACCCTACACCCCTCTGCATGCACCATAAACCATGCTCTCTTCCACAGGTATTGTGAACCCTACACCACTCTACATACACAATAAACCATGCTCTCTTCCACAGGTATTGTGAACCCTACACCACTCTACATGCACCATAAACCATGCTCTCTTCCACAGGTATTGTGAGCCCTACACCACTCTACATGCACCATACACCATGCTCTCTTCCACAGGTATTGTGAACCCTACACCACTCTACATGCACCATAAACCATGCTCTCTTCCACAGACATTGTGAACCCTACACCACTCTACATGCACCATAAACCATGCTCTCTTTCACAGGCATTGTGAACCCTACACCACTCTACATGCACCATAAACCATGCTCTCTTCCACAGGTATTGTGAGCCCTACACCCCTCTGCATGCACCATAAACCATGCTCTCTTCCACATCTATTGTGAACCCTACACCACTCTACATGCACCATAAACCATGCTCTCTTCCACAGGTATTGTGAACCCTACACCTCTCTACATGCACCATAAACCATGCTCTCTTCCACAAGCATTGTGAACCCTACACCACTCTACATGCACCATAAACCATGCTCTCTTCCACAGGTATTGTGAACCCTACATTTTCCCCCAGACGTGATGAACCTACACTCTTCCACTAACCTCAGAAACTTGCTTGTAATTATCTGGTGGTACATCTGTGGTGTTTATATTGTGTAACATCAAGGGAATTATCCCTGTTGACTTTTCTAACATGTCTTCTCCACTACATGTTTTTTCCTCACGTTTGTCGTTGGTGATAATTTACAGCAATATAAAAAATCATTAAAGGAGGAATATCACCCTGGGATACATATTTCATCATTATTTAGGTTATTTTTTGGATGGCCAAAAAATATATTTTATAAAAATAAATAAAATCATGATAATTAAAGAAGAAATGCTTTAGGTCTTGAAAACTATGTAACTCATCTGCCAAGAAAGTCAGAAATAACATCCCTACTAATCTAGGTTTGAAATAACCCAAGTGGAGAATACAAAAAGTAGGTTGATAAAGATGGAAGGAAATGGGAAGGTCAAAGATAATTGGGGTTGGGTATATTTTTTGGGCAAAATGCATGACAAAGTAATGTCAGTTAACTACAATAATTAATATATTAATTCAGGGAATAGTTCAATTGCCATTTTTTGGGATTAGGATTTTTTTTAAATGAGATATTGAATTAATCCAGAGGAAGCTGAATAAAAGTCCCATTGGGACACTGAATCATTAGTCAAGTAGTCAATATTTTTTTTTTCTATGGCTTCCTCTGGATTCATTCACATAATAAAAGTATCAGAGAAGATTTACAAAAGTTGAACTTTGAATAATTATTTTTTAACCTCAACTAATATATTATTTAATAGAAGAAAAAATGGGGAAGAAAGAAGGAAGAAAGTGAAAATAGAAGAAGATACAGCAATTTAGGCACAGTTGGATAGATAGGAATATGGAGACATCAAAAAAGAGATTAGAGGAGTTACTTATCAGAAAGGATAACTGAGATTGATTGGATAAGGGCAGAGAATAGCAAAATTGGGAGTGAACGGGTTGGAGAGTGGGGGAAGAGGAATTGGTTGGGGAGAGGGTAAGAGGAACGGGTTGGAGAGAGGGAAAGAGGAACGGAAATATAAGAGAGTGCCCAATGGGGAAGAAGAGTCAAGATTTCTTAAGGAACCAAAAGGGAAAAGATGGAAAAATGGTAATGGGTATGAGAGTAGGAAGCTATCTTAAGTGTCGACACTTGAGTTTATGCTGCCATATTCCCAGTTTTGTTGATTATTTTTGTAAACTAGGTACAGGCTACGAATATTGACCTTTTGAACGGTGTCAATATGATGATGTCTTCCATTTCATTAAAAATATTTCACTATTGAGATACCGATTCACCCCATGAATATCATAATTTTCCTAGTAGTAGATAGTTTAAAGGTGTGTCTTAATCGTATTATTATTGACGCCCTGGTAACATCAAGCTGTAATCGGATTTATTTTTCCATGTCAGATTTAGCTCTTTAAGCCTATTATGAAATCTGTGATGTGTTTGATTTATATATAACTTTATTAAATCCTGACATGGCAATTAATTTGAACACTCCAATCCAGTGACATTATTTTTTCCCCTTCAATATTTGAAAGTAGGATTAGACATGGACATATAGACTAGAGGAGTTATGTTACTATAAGATACATACTATGCGTAACACAATTTTTGGGTTAGTGTGAGATACATGATGTATGTGCCAGTTGCAGTTAGTAACATGTTCTATGTATTACGTGAATTTAAATCAGGAACACGCTATGTGTATCATAGGTGGACGCAGGGGCATCCTTGGCCGTACTCCCCCCTGACCAAAAATTGCTGCGTGCCTGTTTAAAACAGAGCATTTCTACTAAAGATCCAAGAAGAGACAGTGTGGAGCAGTTCAGCACTCTGGGATGTGTAGCAGAGAAGAAGATAGCAGACCAAGGGCTGCAAAGTGACAGCAAAGTATAGGGTTTGGATTCTGTGACAGGGGAGCAAAGGAGATAGGGATGGGTGCTATGTGAGGTTCATGCTAAGAGGGGCTGAGTAATGTGTCGGGAGAGATGCTGGGAGGGGGGTCATGATGATGAGAAGGACTGGGTCCCCTCGGCCACACCAGCCGCCCTCCCCATAGAGGAAGTCGCTGAAAGGTTAGGGTGTGAGTCCTGGAGTTGCTTGGTTTCCATTATTTTAGTTGGGTTACATTCATATTTATGATTTATTCATCATAATTTGAGTTATGATCACATGCATTATCTATGATACCTGAGCTTGGTTGCCATCAGCCATGTAGCCCAGGAATTGGTTTACCATCAAGTAAATGTGATATGTATTTCTGAATGTGGGTTATTGAGAGGTAGACATGCTGTCAAAAATATAGTCCCCATTACACATGCTTTGGTCATTGTAGTGGGTGGTTTAATTTTCACAAGTGAGGACTAATCAACTAGATATTTGAGATACTTGAGTAAACTTCAACTGTAGATCAATGTTCTACTATCTAAGAAAAAAATGAAATTTTTGGATGTGTCTCCTGGTTTTCATGAATAGGGCATCTTCATACTTTTACTATAAACTCACACACTTCAATGGTTAATATCTTATAATTGTATTTCATGAGAAGGTAGCTTTATTTCATAAAGTACCTCCAACTTCTTAGAAACCAGGTACACAATATCCTATCGACTTTTGTGAAACAACAACCATGAAATGGTAATTTTTTTTTTAATCCCAAATCTTCATCTGGTTTTATCTGATTTACGTGACAAGCGTGTAATCTACTTTGAGTCAGTCGAAAAGGGTAGATGTTATATGACTCAATTATTTCCCAACCAACAAATTGTTCGTGATTTACAACTCCTCTATCTCCCGATCAACAACCAGATCATAAATTTCCAATCAACCCCCAATTTGTTATTTAAATTTAGGTGCAGTCCATCCTTGTCAAAGGTTAAACCAGTTCCAACCATTCTTATTTACCAGATAAAGAAATAGTAAATTACACTTTGTAACATAATTTACTACTTGTTAGTTAAGGCGTTGATCTCAAGATTTTATTTTAATCTACACAACAGTCAACACATACATTTTGTTTTGATGTCTTAATTTTCTGATTAAGTTAAAATTCCTTTTGTAAAATAATATTAAGATGTCAAAACTGAATTTGAAATGAATATTAATTAAAATTAAATGTATTAAATAAATTAAAATGAATTGAAAATGTTCTTGTATCCTTCAATAAAATATGTTTTTAAATTTGAAAATTATTAATTTTAATCGTTAAGGACATTTTTTTTTGGTTATATTATAAAATATTATTTGATATCCCCTATTTTATGGATATATTAAAATAATTACTAAAGCAATGTGTAGAAAATATTTTTAAACTAAAAATATTTTTTTGACTTTTAGAGAGTAGACTGCCCAGTCCTTTATTATATTATTATATGGTAGTTTAAAGAAATATAAAGATTATTTTTTTTTTTTATTATTAAATTTTAGACAGCTATACTTAGTGTCAGATTTCTTAATCTATCAAATATAAATTGTAACGGATCTCCTGGCACCCCGACCGGGTACCTCCGTTGATGGACGCGTCCTAGTTTGCGTCGAGGACTACAAGCACCGCACCGGACACCACCACCACCACAGACTTCACAACCGCCGTAGCTTAAAGCTCCCAGGGAGTATGCAGCGCATAGCAATCCCCAGTATGATATAGCAATCCCCTCCAAGAACGAGACGAGGCTACGTTTTGAAGGGTCAAGTAGTGAACTCTTTAATGACAGGGGATCTCCTTTTATGCAATGGTGCCCTCTGAAGGGCTACACCCACATCATTATCACAACAGCCAATTATATACATGGTTCAACCCCCACATCTCCTCCCCTCAGATAACAGGTAACGCAATTAAAACAGACACAATTTTAACCACATTCTGAATGTACCCCAAAAACAGGGGGT
Source organism: Discoglossus pictus (assembly GCA_027410445.1). Taxonomy (NCBI): domain Eukaryota; kingdom Metazoa; phylum Chordata; class Amphibia; order Anura; family Alytidae; genus Discoglossus; species Discoglossus pictus. The sequence continues at coordinate 15,175,094 of CM050170.1, forward strand.
ACACCTTTAAGTCCAGCACCGTTCAATATCTCTCACCCAGGGGAACAACATATTAAAAAATGGCATGAATCAGACCAGGGGTTCAAAAGTTAGTAAAAGTATCTTTTACACATAACACACAGACATTTCACATATCCCGCATAGTTGGCCACACAATACACCTATAGGGACAATAGATGAGTCACACCTCCCTGAGGCTACCTGGCAACTTTGATACCATCAGACATGGATTAGATCATCCTTCTTTGTTCTTATCTGAGAATGAAAACACTTTATACAATAGACTTCCTTATCTTATGCGGAGTCTCTGTAACAGGATTATCTCCCATGCCAAGGTCTGCACTAGTCTGGGCCAATATTCTGCAGAGCATAAACCAACATACATGCAGTATAATAGTAGGATCATATTTTAACCATAATAATCATTAAACAAGGTAAAACAGTGATGGGTTCCGTTACACACCTCCCCCGTGACCATAAGCCGGCATACACAGTCTGATCCCAACGGATCAGCCTGGGGATGTCCGGACAAAAGTATTTGTTGGTCAATTCTCTAGTTTGACAACCCATCAGCATTACTGCAATTCACATTTACTCACATTTCTGAGCGCACAAAACTACCAAATAGCGCTCAGATCCTCTTCACACAGTTCAATTGCCATGTAGCTAAAGTCTTTCCCATAGTCTTTCATTATATGAATGGGCTCCATGGCATAGTTATCTGGGGTATCACCGCTCCCACAGGGCAAGTACCGAATGACCCCCCTGTATGTAAAGGGCCAGAATGAGTGACATACACTCTGGTATGGCCGAATACTGTGTTTAAAGGGCAATATGTCCCAGGGCCATAGTCGCAGGGCAGGAGGCTGGCAAACAGTCCTCTCCAAGACAAAGTGGCGAAGGGCACTTCGTCACATAAATTATTGATTTTACCATTTTTTTGTGGTTTTGTTTTCCATTTATTATTATAGCATTATATGTTATGTTCAATTGTCTGTTCTGTCTCTGTCTGCGCTGTCTCTGTGCACCCTCTCTCTCTGTGCCTTCTCCCTATCTGTATGCCCACTCTCTCTTCTCTGTCTCTCTCACTCTGTGCCCTTTCTTTGTGTGTGCGCCCTGTCTGTGCCCTCTGTCTCTCTCTGTGCCATCTCTCTCTCTCTTTCTCTGTGCACCCTCCCTCTGTACCCTCTTTTATTGCACTCTCTTTCTGCCCTCTGTCCCTCTTTGCCCCCTTCTCTCGCTCTCTATCTGCACTATCTCCCTCTCTGTGTGCCCTGTCTCTGCACTCTGTGTGCTCTCTGTCTTTCTCCCTCCCCCTACCTCTCGCTTTCTCTCCCTCTCTCCCTCCCTCTCTCTTTCTCCTTCCCTCACTCTCCCTCTCTCCATCCTTCTCTCCGTCCCTCTCTGTTTCTCTCTCTGCCTCTCCCCCCTCTCTCTCCTTCCCTATCTGCCTTTTACCCTCCCTCCTTCACTTTTCCTTTTCTCTCTATGCCTCCCTTCTCTCTCCCTCCTCTCTCTTTCTCCCTCCTTATCTCTCTGCCTCTCCCCATCCCTCCTTCTCTCTCCCTCTCTTTCTCTGCCTCCCTCCTCTCTCTCTCCCTGTCCTGCTTCTCTCTCTGTCTTCACCCTCCCTCTCCCTCCCTTTCTATGGGGCAAATTGGATTCAACTGCGCAGTTGCACGATTTGGCACTATTTTGTAGATGCGCAGAACGCACCAAGCTCATAACTACTATAGTGTATTTATGCACATTTCTTTTATATCTCAAAAATGAAGTATTTTCTCTGGGATTAGTGATATTTTGCACAGCTTTTGGAAATATATCTATTTTAGTAAAACAAAAGTCTTATTTTTTTAAAGAAAATCTCTCCAATTTATAAGGAGGTTTCTGCCTTGATTTTGGACTGTCAATGCAAATATTGATATATTATTTTAATAAAACTCAGCTGCCAAATAAGAACTTGTTTTGACAGCCTAATATCTAATTTATTATTTTAGTGACAATTCCTGATTTACAATTCTATGGAGGGCGAAAACACAGCATCATAAATTTCCAATCAATTTGTTATGTAAATTTAGGAGTAGTCAAGTTACTTCCGAGGTGAAACCGGTTCAAATGAATATTCTAATACAAAATATATTGAGCATTAAATAACAATTTACACCTAGAACAGATGGATCACAGCATATTTCCTTATTGTTTACCTTGTAATTCCTTATTCATGATGACATACACTATCATTCAGCCTTATTAAATTGCGATTCGGCCAATTGAATAGGGCTCTATATAAGCACATATCATATTTATTTACAGAAATTTTTAGTTAGTGAACTTCTATCCAAAAGCAAGGACTTCACTAACTTAAAACTTTTGTAAAACAAATATGCTCTGTGCTTATATAGAGCCCTTTAGGATTGGCCGAATTGCAATTTAATAAGGCTGTAAATGTTTTTATTATAAAAAACAAGAAGACTGAATTTTATCAAAATTGTAAGAATGTTGTTGGGAAGAAGGAGGACTACTCAATACATTTCTAAATTTTTTTGATATTTGAAAAGCTTATACAAGTTTGGAAATCAATTAAGGGTCTATGCCATGACCACCTGGACTCTTTTGAACTGGCAACCAGACTATGATGGTCACTAGCCATGTGGCTACCTAACATTAGGGCTATTTTAATGGCCATAAGTGCTTTTAAAAAGGACTATGTCACTTGCTGCCTTGTATTGTTGTGTGATGTTTTTCTCAAACCCTGGATGAATGCCCTAGGCCCCTAAGATCCCTTTCCATCCAGTCATTTAAGCAATAGTTATTTTATGTGTGGAGTGTGTTTCGGGGTATGACTATTACATTGGGCTAATAAAATATTCAGGCATTAGTATCACTTTAAGGGCTTCCAGTAGCCAACCATGATACCCAGTTCACTCTCAGTAAGAGAATTGAGCTGACAGGGCTTGAAAGGTCAAGTGATACCCCTTTGATCCTTTGTCTTGTGGTTAACAATCTAATAGGAAGCCCAAATTGCTAGAAATCTTGTGGAAGTCTTGGTCAGACAGTAAAAGTGAATATAACCCGGAAGCCCTCAACTCCTCTGAGTTGACGCTCCTCCAGGCCAATAAAGGCAGAGTTACCTAGGAGGAGTCACTAAGGAGCGAACACATTCACCCAACAATGCCCCGAATGTACCAGACCCCTTTCCCCACTCAAAGGGCATCCTGGGCTTCTAGCCCATCTACCACCCTTTCTAGGCTTTCGGGCTAGTTGGAGACTCCCTCCCCTTAACCTCTAAGTCTGTCTATAACTGGTTCCATGGTTCCTCATTTGGTTTGGACCCCTAACCCCTCGCCCTTACACTCAGACTCCAGGGCTCACTGTAGCTCATGAACCCTTGCTGTGCCAAGATCATAAACGGAAGTAGCTGATAGATTGGTGGTAAGGCACCATGAGTTCAGGGAATGATAGTTGGGTTTATCTGCTCTCTAGACAACTCTTGGGGGCCAACTTTGGCTTCCGTAGTAATTTTAGCAATTCTGACTCCATATTAGATTGAATGGGGGTCACGAACAATGACTATGGTCAAGTACTTCCTAATTTGTGGTTAACCACAAGATAAGAAGAAAAGGGCTATGACTTGCAAAACACCTGACCCCACTTGACCCCTGATCTAGTAAAACAAAATGTTTCAATTGCGGTTTTGATAGCCTTGTTAAGAATACTTGATGACTTGATGGCTCAATCACGTGGATCTCACTTTGAAGTCTATGTCAGTGGAGTAGTTATACCAAAATGGAGTAGTTATACCCCAAAACACATGAATAACTGTTTCCAGAATTAAAATTTCAACTAGAGCTTCCTAGGGCTCAAATGACCTGGTGTAAATCGATCTTAGAGACCAAGTGCATACAACCAGGGTTCGGGAAAAACATCATACAAGAACATAAATCAGCAAGTGACTTAGTCCCTTTTTGTGGCCATTAGACTAGCTGTTGTGTTTGGTAACCACAGGCCTACTATCCATCAAAGTCCAGTTACCATCTCAACAAAGTCCATGAGTCTAGGGGGTCATGACAGTATAAAACTTGTGTTTGCCTAAGGAAGTGGTCCGTTCAGTTGCGTCTGCCTCTCTATGACCCTATGGACAGCAGGAGACCAGGCACACATTTTGTTATATCTTTGGTTGTGCTTATTCATGTTTTCTTGGCAAAGATACTGGAGTGGGTTGCCATTTTCTTCTCCAGGGGACTTGTCTGACCTCTCTTCTATGACCTGCCCATCTTGGCTCACCCTATCCCACAAATCCACTGAGATACACAAGTCCCTTCACCACAACAAGGTAGAAAATCAAAATAGGGAATACTTACCTAAATACTCCAATCATACATACATAAGCCTATTATGCATTTGCCAGATGACTAGGCAATTGAAGATTGCTTGTGTTGATATGGCAGCCCTTAATTGTATTATCAGTAGAATTATTTATTAATTACTATTTTATAATTACAGTAACTATTATTTCTATAAGGGCAAGGCTAATCACTTACAGTATCTTATGACATCTAGATCAGCTAGTGAGTCTGCCATTACAAGTTGATACAGTTTGGACAATATGTAAAACTATGGACCATAATGTTTGCCATTTTGTTTAGTTGACACATTACAATATATAAGATAATATTAATACGTTATGAAGCTCCATGGCGTCCAAGGTGGTTCCCTGTTGGATTTAAGCCATAGTTTTCAAAAACTTCTTGATAAAATTATGAAAATAGTAAAAATGCTTGTTGGCATTGGAAATCACTTTAACACAATATGTTCCCAGTCAATGGAGAGCATTATGATGTCATAATCTTCTGCCTGAAAATTTAGCACTCCTCCACTGACATTATAGCAACAGAGTCTGATCTTTCAAAGTATGTTTAATGTTTAATATTGCTTCTTAAATCAATAAATAAGAATTTTATTAATGATCAATGCTTACTTAAAACACCTACCAAATAATAAAATGGCATTAATGTGAGCCTTTTAACTTAAAGGGTTATTGTAGATCCATATCTATAAAATTGTCCATGAATAACTACATTCGATAATGGCATTTTTTAACAAACAAATTATATATAAATATATATATATATATATATATATATATATATATATATATATATATATATATATATATATATGTATTTATTTTGTATATGTATATATATAAACATTAAGTGTATCTAAAAACTTTATTATGCAAGGACATTTTCAATAAATTAGCTTTTAGTTAGAAAAAAAGATTTTAATCAATTTGCTGGTCCTTGGAGGCATCCATGATACTTTGGTAGAGAGGGTGTTTAGATTTCTACAGGTGCAGTGCTTGCATTTCCTGATGCAAATAGCCTACTTGTGAGTCCTTGAATGGAAAGGGAGTGTAACGTGTCAATTTCAATCAGACCCAATTTACTAAGAAAGCCTCTTGACCTCTCCGTGTTCACTGCGCCCCATCCCTTCCTCAATTAATAGATAAAAATACACCCTCGTGATCCAGCTCTCAGGAAGTGATGCACCAAAAATGGTATATATTCCTTTAGTTATAAGAGTCTTCAAAAGTTTGGATCGTCACACACTTCACAAACAAGTGCCATCTTTCTTGAATTTTTAATTACAACCAATTGTAGTTACATTTAATTGTATATGCCCTTTTAATGTGTTCAAAAAATTGAACATTTTGTGTCTTTTTACACCTGTAATGTGTAAGTCTTTCAACATAACCGAATAGGTAATAATTAATTTCTGTAAACTGTACTTCTACTAGTTCGATCCATACTTTTATAATTTCCTCCATTCCTCCCCCTCCTACTCCATCCATGCGTCCTCCTCCCTTCCTAACCCAACCACATTACACAATTCTCCAGCCCGAGGCCCTCCAAGCTCCGTAGAATGGCATCAGCCCTACAAGTTTAGATATCTAAAGATTATCGCTCCCCCCGCGGCTTAATTACTCAGTCTAATTATCCTGCTGATTTATTAAACTGCTGACAAGCGATCCCCTTGTAAAAATGTCAGGAAAAACAAGATTTGCTATTGACGGAGGCTTGTGGTTAAATTAAGAGAGCTGTTTTCTAGTTTAAGTGTGTTGGGTGGTGTTAGTATAAAGTAGGGAGGATGCGTCTAATCAATAGACTGTCTTTGGAAAGCTTTCCAATGTGTTACAGTGTATTTCAATTAGACCGTCATATAATGTGTTGTACTGCCGTCAAGGAACTAGACTATTTTACAATTGTAAGACTGTCTTCCAATTGGTTAAGCTGTCTTATACTCCTTATACTACCTTATCATGTGTTAAACTGCCTTCAAATGGGTTAGACTGGCTTGTCATTGGTTCTACTGCCGTCCATTTTTTTTTTCTAAATGTTAAACTGCCTTCCAGTTGGTTAGATTGCCTTCCAGTTGATTAGATTACCTTCCAACTGGTTGGATTGGTTTACAATTGGTGGACTGGTTTCCAACTTGTTAACATGACTTCCAGTTGGTTAACTTGCCTTCCAATTGGTTGAATTGGTTTTCAATTTTATTCCAACGAGTTGATCTGCATTCCAGTTGGTTAAATTGTCTTCCTATGGGTTAAACGGTCTTCCAATGGGTTAGACAGTCTTGTAATTGCCTGATATGGTAAAATTGCCTTCAGTATCTTGTAATATAATTTTTCACCACATGAGACCTCTATTTATGGTGCTAGACTACCTTATAACATGTTGGATTGGCTTTGCATAGTTTTAAGACCACTCCAAATGCATAGACTGTTTCAACAGATCTTAGACCAATGACTCTCAAACCTCTCCAATGTGACTATCATCTGGCCAGGATTTATGGATTCTCATACCTAAGATCTGGCAATCGAATTAATGGTTCTGTCATTTTCACTGATCTTAAGTGAGGATATTCACAAAATAGGGCCATTT
>CM050170.1:15182240-15197240 GCA_027410445.1 Discoglossus pictus
CAGGAGAGAGAGAGAGAGGAGAGAGAGACAGGAGAGAGAGAGAGACAGGAGAGAGAGAGAGACAGGAGAGAGAGAGAGAGACAGGAGAGAGAGAGAGAGACAGGAGAGAGAGAGGAGACAGGAGAGAGAGAGAGACAGGAGAGAGAGAGGGAGACAGGAGAGAGAGAGAGAGAGACAGGAGAGAGAGAGGGAGACAGGAGAGAGAGAAGGAGACAGGAGAGAGAGAGAGACAGGAGAGAGAGAGAGGGAGACAGGAGAGAGAGAGAGACAGGAGAGAGGAGAGAGAGACAGGAGAGAGAGAGAGGGAGACAGGGAGAGGGAGAGACAGGAGAGAGAGAGACAGGAGAGAGAGAGAGAGACAGGAGAGAGAGAGGGAGAGAGAGAGACAGGAGAGAGAGAGAGAGACAGGAGAGAGAGAGAGACAGGAGAGAGAGAGGAGACAGGAGAGAGAGAGAGAGACAGGAGAGAGAGAGAGAGACAGGAGAGAGAGAGAGAGACAGGAGAGAGGAGAGAGAGACAGGAGTGAGAGAGAGGGAGACAGGAGAGAGAGAGACAGGAGAGAGAGAGACAGGAGAGAGAGAGAGACAGGAGAGAGGGAGGGAGAGAGAGACAGGAGAGAGAGTTAGAGACAGGAGAGAGAGGGAGACAGGAGAGAGAGAGGAGACAGGAGAGAGAGAGAGACAGGAGAGAGAGAGAGAGAGACAGGAGCGAGAGAGAGACAGGAGCGAGAGAGAGAGACAGGAGCGAGAGAGAGAGACAGGAGAGAGAGAGGGAGAGACAAGACAGCGAGTGTCTCTTCCCCACCTCTCTCTCCTCTGTGTCTCTTCCCCCTCCCCCTGTGTCTCTTTTCCTCTCCCTTGTGTCTCTTCCCCTGTGTCTTCCCCCCCTCTGCCGCCCCTGTGTCTCCCCCTCTCTCTCCCATGCATCTCTTTCCCCCTTGTGTCGTTTACCCCACCTCCCTTGTATCTATCCTCCCCCATTTCCCTCCCCTGTGCCTCTTCCCCATCTCTCACTACCCTGTGTCTCTTTCCCTCCTATGTCTCTTCCCCCCTCTCCATCCCCTGTGTCTCATTCCCCCCTCTCCCTCCTCTATGTCTCTTTCCCCCCTGTCCCCCCTCCTCTTGTGTCTTTTCCCCCCACCATTGTGTCTTGCCCCCATTTCCCTCCCCTGTGTCTTTTTCCCCTCCCCGTTTTATCTCCCCCCACCTCTCCGTCCCCTGTTTCTCTTTCCCCTCCTCTCACTCCCCTTTCTCTTCTCCCTCCTCTCCCTCCCCTTTCTCTTCCCCCTCCTCTCACTCACCTGTGTCTCTTCCCTCCTCCTCTCCCTCCCTTGTGTCTCTCCTCTGTGCATGTTCCCCCTTCCCCTGTGTCTCTTTCCCCCTTCCCTTTGTCTCTTCCCCCCCGTGTCTTCCCCCTCCTCTCCCTCCCCTGTGTCTCTCATCTGTGCATGTTCCCCCTTCCCCTGTGTCTCTTTCCCCCTTCCCTGTGTCTCTTCCCCCCCGTGTCTTCCCCCTCCTCTCCCTCCCCTGTGTCTCCCCCCTCTCCCTCCCATTCGTCTCTTTCCCCCCTGTGTCTTTTACCCCACCTCCCTTGTGTCTATTCCCACCCATCTCCCTCCCCTGTGTCTCTTCCCCCTCCTCTCACTCCCCTTGCCTCTTCCCCATCTCTCACTCCCCTGTGTCTCCCCCCTCCTCCCCTGTGTGTCTCCCCCCTCACGCCGCGCAATGCGCATGCGCCGGGCTGCGATAGATTGTTTGTCAAACTGCGACTTGTTGAATCGGAGTTTGACAATTATAATATGTGATATGGGGACGAGAGACAGACACAGGATATACAGAGAGAGGAGGAGACAGGAGAGAGCGTAGAGAGAGAAAGGTACACACAGGACAGAGAGAGAGACAGGAGAGAGAGACAGACAAAGGATATATTTATATAAAGAGAGAGGGAGAGAGACGGGAGAGAGAGTAGAGAGAGAAAGATACACACAGGACAGAGAGAGAGACAGGAGAGAGAGGGGAAAGAGAGAAAGACAGGAGACAGATGCAGGAGAGAGACACACACACATGACGGAGAGACAGACACATGAAATATATATATAGAGAGAGACAGGAAAGAGAGACAGACACATGATATATATATATAGAGAGGAGAGAGTGGCAGTAGAGAGAGACAGGAGAGAGGGAGGGACAGGGGAAAGGGAGAAAGACAGAAGAAAGAGGCACAAAAGAGAGAAAGATAAATCGGGAGAGAGAAAGAGAGACAGGACACAGAGAGAGATAGATTGACAGGAGACACAGAGAGAAAGTCGGGAGAGAAAAAGAGAGACAGGACACAGAGAGAGAGACAGGAGGGAGAAAGACAGGACAGAGAGAGAGGGGAGAAAGAGACAGGAGAAAGAGAGGGTAAGATGGGAGAGAAAGTCAGGAGACGGAGATGCAGGAAAGAGAGAGAGTGCATAGAGAAATACAGTCAAGTTACCAATGTGTGTGTGTATATATATATATATATATATATATATATATATATATATATATATATATATATGGAGGATATATATATCTACAATGTAGGAGCCAGGAAGATTTTTTTCAGGAGCCAGACAAGCTTGTTTGTATTAGTTGGAAGGATGCTGTCACAACTCAGATTTGAGGGGCTCAGTACACCCCTAATTCTACTACTGTAGCTTATAGGAGCAATCTGCGGGTTGTGACTTTGTTCTCATCGCAACACACCAGCAATTGAAATCCAGACATCAGTCATGGGCCTGCAGAGAGATCAGACCACACCGATATTTAGTGCATAGACGACTGACCAGTTTATTATTATCACAGATATTCTCAAACACAGAAAGATCTGGGGGTTATCTGGTCTGGTCACTTCAGATCCTAGACCTGTGTTTTGATGCCAGGTGTATCACTTTATGACTATACTAGACTGGAGAGTAGAGGAACATCTGGGAATTCCACTAAGCCTGTCTCTTTAATTCATACATTAAATGTGAGCCACCCCAATAAAATGACTCTCAATATTTGATCTCAGCCTTATAATTTTAGATTAGGCTTCTTTGGAAATAAGTGTTTGTCTGTCTGAGTTCATTACGTTGGGTTGCTCATCTTGAGTTGGTTATCTTGCGTTGGTTATCTTCAGTTGGTCAACCTGAGTTAATATATTGAGTTGGTCCACTTGAGTTGATCAACAGCTCCACGATTATAGAAAACAAATATTTAAGATGTAAATTTTGTTTACCTATTTTACCTATGTAGTTGTCTTCTTCTGTCTTACCAGATTGATACATGGATATCTTCTTTCCTCTGGTATGGAATTTGACGTAGAAAATTGGGTTCTAATCAAAAGTTGGTCACCAAAAAATGCTGAAATAGGATGTTAGTTCAAGATAATCCAAAACAAGACAAGACAGGAGACCCTATGACCAATAAAAAGGACAAACTGGAAAATGGTGGTAGAACCAATGGACATCCAAGGAATCGTTTGCTGGAGTCCAACCATGTTGGTCAAAAAACAGCATATTCTTGTGATGAGTGTATGAAGACATTCACCAGTAGTTCTGGCTTGGCGAGACACCGTAGACTTCATGGAGGTGTGAAGCCATACTGTTGTACGGAATGCAAGAAACTTTTCACCCGGAGTGAACATCTAGTGATACACTTGAGGAGCCATACTGGCGAGAGGCCGTATGCTTGTACAGATTGTGGAGAGACTTTCATGAGTAGCTCCACCCTTTCTTTACATGAGAGAACTCATACTGGAGAAAAGCCTTACATGTGTAAGGAGTGTGGAAAGGGTTTTATTAGGGCTTCACACCTGTCATCACATCAGAGGTCGCATACTGGAGAGAAACCCTACAGATGCTCGGACTGTAACAAGAGTTTTGCCGATAGGTCAACATTGGCCAGGCATCAGATGACTCACACCGGTGAGAGGCCATTTCCGTGTAAGCATTGTTGGAGAAGCTTCATTCATAGTGCAAATCTCATAGCGCACGAACGAACGCACACGGGGGAACGGCCCTACTCATGCGGAAAATGTCAGAAAACCTTCACTCGCAACTCCCACCTTCTCATTCACATGAGAAGCCACCATGATGAGAAGCCACCATGATGTGAATCGAACAATGAAATTATTCTCCCAAAAAATTGTGTATTAATCATCTCAAAGTTAATTTGATAACAGAATTGATGGTGAATTATTAATAGATTTATCTACTCTGTCTATTCTATCTACTTAGATGGCCAAGGCTTGCTTGAATTCATCTACTCACCTCAGTTGACCCATACATTTGTGTAGGATACACCCATTACACAGCTATACACAGGTCAGGATTGACCTCAACATTTGTCTGTAGGTCAGTTCTCAAAGACATTAACCATTGGTCTATGTGTCTACATGCTTTGTAATGGGTAAAAAAGAACAGTATATCTAATATAGATCTTTTTTTCCCCAATTAGAACCACTGTCCAGTGCTACTCATTTTATATTTTAATATTGCAAGGGCGGGTTAGAAGTAACTTAAAACTAGTAACACTCATAACTCAATTCATTTATAGTACTTTTAATTGTTTTAAAGGGGCCACAGCAGGAGTCCCAATTGTGTTCTCCTGATAAATTACCAATACAAAAATATATTTTTTTGCATTTGCAATCTATTTAAAAAATTTGGTTAAAAAACCTCCAAAACGTTTAATCAATCAGCTCCAGAGATACTCAGATCAGGTTTCAAATCAGCAGCCATATGCAAAAGGAAGCCCTTAATTTTGTAATAGGTTATTTACGGAGCCTGTAAGATAAGATCTCATATCATGTATATTGTATACTTTATATTGATGGCAACTAATGCTGTTTTCAAAGTACGCAACAGTATATGACATGGTATATTGCACAATAAAGATTTATATGATGTGATAAGTAGTTGTAAATTAACATAGAGATAAGAGTAAGCAGTGAGTACGGATATGGTTTCATTGGAGACCTGTTCCAGAAGCTTACCATCTTGTTTTATGATGAGAGATTCTGCCGCAAGGAGATTACAGTTTAGTGGTATAATGAGAGACCCTGCAACAAGGAGTTTACAACTAGTAGTATAATTGGAGATGTGTTCCAGAAGCTTACCATCTTGTCCTATCATGAGAGGTACTGCACCAAGGACATTACAATCTAATGGTATAATGAGAGACCCTGCTACAAGCATACCATCTTGTCTTACCATTAGAGATACTGCCCCAAGGAGATTAAAATCTAGTGGTATAATGAGAGAAACCGGCTACAAGGAGTTTACAACTAGTAGTATAATTGGAGACAGGTCCCAGAAGCTTATTATCTTGTCTTATCATGATTACAATGTAGTGGTATAATGAGAGTCCTTGATACAAGGAGTTTACAACTTGTAGTATAATTGGAGACATTTTCCAGAAGCATACCATCTTGTCTTACCATTAGAGATACTGCCCCAAGTAGATTACAATCTAGTGGTATAATGAGAGAAACCGGCTACAAGGAGTTTACAACTAGTAGTATAATTGGAGACAGGTCCCAGAAGCTTATTATCTTGTCTTATCATGATTACAATGTAGTGGTATAATGAGAGAATCTGATACAAGGAGTTTACAACTTGTAGTATAATTGGAGACATTTTCCAGAAGCATACCATCTTGTCTTACCATTAGAGATACTGCCCCAAGGAGATTAAAATCTAGTGGTATAATGAGAGAAACCGGCTACAAGGAGTTTACAACTAGTAGTAGAATTGGAGACAGGTCCCAGAAGCTTATTATCTTGTCTTATCATGATTACAATGTAGTGGTATAATGAGAGACTCTGATACAAGGAGTTTACAACTTGTAGTATAATTGGAGACATTTTCCAGAAGCATACCATCTTGTCTTACCATTAGAGATACTGCCCCAAGGAGATTAAAATCTAGTGGTATAATGAGAGAAACCGGCTACAAGGAGTTTACAACTAGTAGTAGAATTGGAGACAGGTCCCAGAAGCTTATTATCTTGTCTTATCATGATTACAATGTAGTGGTATAATGAGAGACTCTGATACAAGGAGTTTACAACTTGTAGTATAATTGGAGACATTTTCCAGAAGCATACCATCTTGTCTTACCATTAGAGATACTGCCCCAAGGAGATTAAAATCTAGTGGTATAGTGAGAGAAACCGGCTACAAGGAGTTTACAACTAGTAGTAGAATTGGAGATGTGTTCCAGAAGCATACCATCTTGTCTTACCATTAGAGATACTGCCCCAAGGAGATTAAAATCTAGTGGTATAATGAGAGAAACCGGCTACAAGGAGTTTACAACTAGTAGTAGAATTGGAGATGTGTTCCAGAAGCATACCATCTTGTCTTATCACAAGACAAACTTCCCCAAGAGATTACAACGTAGTGGTAAAATAAGAGACCCTGCTACAAGGAGTTTACAACTAGTATATAATGGAATACATTGCACCAAGGAGCTTACAATCGAGTTTAATGGCAAAAATACCTTACAATTAGAAACCATGGCCTAATGGGAGACCCTATCCAACTAGTCTACAAGGAGCTTATGGTGGTATAATCTGCCCCAAGGAATTTACAACTAGTGGGAGACTCTGCATTTTACATTACTGCACTAGAACCTTTTCCGTGTCCATTTACTATATATGTATAACTATGCAAGTTACTGATTATATGACGAGTGATAGGGATCGCCCACTGGCCTCTATTTACACATCAATAAACCCGTACCATAAAAATTCTATACTTACATCCTACTCACCATTACGACAACTCATAATAGTAATAATGTTCTTCAAGTTGTACCTTTTATACAAATAATTGTTTCATTGTGTAATTAATTCACTTCACAATTGTATTTTCTGACAGTTGGTGGACACGTTGTCTCTAGAACAATAAGAATGAACCTTTGCTCCAATAAGATCAATTTTTTTTACATTTTAAGAAAAAAAATATTTTAATGGAAATAAAAGTTAATTATTAATTTTCTTAAGGTGTGCCAAAACAGAATTATTTTCTTGTTTCGTGGTTATATGAACAAATTAATTCTGTGTGCACCCATTTTTATTCCCTAGTTGTGTTGGGATCAAGCCACCTTGAGCCATTATGATGGTTTACAATTATAATTGTGTACTACTAGGAGTACATTTATTTAATAAATAAAAAGTAAAACGCTACGTTAGAAATTAATGAGTAATGATGTATTTAATTAACGAGGAAGTAAATTCAGTTATTTCACTAAAAAAGGAGGGATGGTGTTAGTCAGAATGGAGGAAAGGAGTAAGGGAATACAGAAAGGGAAGAGGGATGTCATTAGGGAAGAGTAGTAGGAAAGGAGTAAGAGAATAAGAGGACTAGTAGTAGGAGAGATGAATGGAGGGTGAGTGGAAAGATAGAGAAGGGGTAGGAAGAATACGAAGGTAAGAGGAATATTGGGAGAGGAGTAGGAGGGATGTTGTGAGTAGGAAGGTTTGTAATGAGTAGTAGTAAGAAGGAGGGAAGAAGGACGTTGATAGGGAGGACTATCAGGAGAGGTGAATGGAAAGGAAGAGAGGCGCTAGAAAGAGTAGGAAAGTAAGATGAATATCGGGAGAGGAGTTGGAGGGATTTGGTAAGTAGGAAGGTATGTAATGAGTAGAAGAAGGATGGAAGAAGGACATTGGTATGGAAGACAAATGGGATAGGAAGGGGACTATAAGTAGAAGAGATGAATGGAGGGTGAGTGGAAAGGAAGAGAAGGGCTAGGAAGAATAGGAAAGTAAGATGAATATTGGGAGAAGAGTAGGAGGATGTGGTGAGTAGGAAAGTATGTAAGGAGTAGAAGTAAGAAGGAGGATGGAAGAAGGACATTGGTAGGAAAGACAACGGGGATAGGAAGGGGACTATCAGTAGGAGAGATGAATGGAGGGTGTGTGGAAAGGAAGAGATGGGCTAGGAAGAATAGGAAAGTAAGATGAATATCGGGAGAGGAGTTGGAGGGATGTGGTAAGTAGGAAGGTATGTAATGAGTAGAAGAAGGATGGAAGAAGGACATTGGTATGGAAGACAAATGGGATAGGAAGGGGACTATAAGTAGAAGAGATGAATGGAGGGTAAGTGGAAAGGAAGAGAAGGGCTAGGAAGAATAGGAAAGTAAGATGAATATTGGGAGAAGAGTAGGAGGATGTGGTGAGTAGGAAAGTATGTAAGGAGTAGAAGTAAGAAGGAGGATGGAAGAAGGACATTGGTAGGAAAGACAACGGGGATAGGAAGGGGACTATCAGTAGGAGAGATGAATGGAGGGTGTGTGGAAAGGAAGAGATGGGCTAGGAAGAATAGGAAAGTAAGATGAATATTGGAAGAGGAGTAGGAAGGATGTGGTGAATAGGAAGGTATGTAATGAGTAGAAGTAAGAAGGAGGAGGGAAGAAGGAAATTGGTAGGGAAGATACATGGGATGGGAAGGGGACTATAAGTAGGAGAGATAAATGGACGGCGAGTGGAAATGAAGAGAAGGGCTAGGAAGGTAAGAGGAATATTGGGAGAGTAGTAGGAGGCATGTGGTAAATAGGGAGGTATGTAATGAGTAGAAGTAAGTGGACAAAAGAGGGACATTGGTAGGGGAGACATGAGGAAGGAATGGGTAGGGAGGGGGAGGGAGGGAAGAAGGACATTGGTAGGGGAAACATGAGGAAGGCATGGGTAGGGAGGGGGAGGGAGGGAAGAAGGACATTGATGGGATGACAAATGGGATAGGAAGGGAAGGTGAATGGAGGGTGACTGGAAAGGAAGAGAATAGCTAGGAAGAATAGGAATGCAAAAGGAATATTGGGAGAGGAGTAGGAGGGACGTGGTGAGTAGGAAGGTATGTAATGAGTATAAGTAATTGGAGGGAAGAGGGACATTGGTAGGGGAGACATGGGTAAAAAATGAAGTAAGGAGTAGGAGGAGTAAGGGAAGAGGAGTGGAAAAAGAGAAAAAAGTGGAAAACTTGTATAGGAAGCAAAAAAGCACAGCACTAGAGAAGAATCGTATGGAAGCAAGGAGAAGGGAACTGATTGGAGTGAAAAATAACAATAGCATTGAAGTGGTAAAGGGAAGGAAGTGGGTGAGTGAAAAGTAGGGAATATGAAAGCAAACGCAGATAGGGGTAAGTGGGAAGAGAGAAGGAGTAGGGAGCTAGGAGAAGAAGGTAAGAAGGACAGAGGTAGGGAAAAGAATTGCGAAGGCAGGTGTGAGTTGTTTAGTAGGGAAGAAGTAGAGAACTTAGATATGGAAGAGGACAACAGTAAAGACGAGTAGTTGACAAAGGAAGGGGTAGATCGGGAGTAGGAAAAAGGAGTAAGAAGGTAGGATAGGATGGAAGATGAATCGATAGGTGAGAGGAGTGAGGAGGAGTAGAACAAGGAGAGTAAGTAGAGTGGGGCATTAGGTTGGAAGATGAGTGAGGAAGACGGGGTTAGTGGGAAGAAGGAGTAGATGATTTGTATAGTAAGTTAAGAGGGACATTGGTTGGGAAAAAAAGTTGGAATGGATAGTAGAGAACAAGGAGAGTAAGTAGAGTGGGACATTAGGTTGGAAGATGAGTGAGGAAGACAGAGTTAGTGGGAATAAGGAGTAGATGACTTTTATAGGATGGGAAGAGGGACATTGGTTGGGAAAAAGAGTTGGAATGGATAGTAGAGAACAAGGATAGTAAGTAGAGTGGAACATTAGGAGTGAAGATGAGTGAGGAAGATGGGGTTAGTGGGAAAAAGGAGTAGATGATTTGTATAGGATGGGAAGAGGGACATTGGTTCGGAAAAAGAGTTGGAATGGATAGTAGAGAACAAGGATAGTAAGTAGAGTGGGACATTGGGAGGGAAGATGATTGCGGAAGAAAGTGGTTACCGAGGAGAAGTTGTAGAAGATTTGTATAAGAAGGGTATAGGGACATCAGTTTGGAAGAGTGGAGAGTAGAAGGGAACACGTGTAGTAAGTAGAGTGGAACATTAGCTGGGAAGATGCGTGAGGATGATACACATTAGGTATTTGAGAATGAGGAGTAGGTGATTTGTATAGGAAGGAAAGAGGGACATCAGTTGGGATGAATAATGGAGAAGGGAGGATGAGTAAGGATACAATGAAGGAGTACGGATTTAGGAAAACGGGAGAAAATGAGTTGGAGAACAATAAGAAAGATACATTTATAGGGAAGAGGAGCTGGAGAGGAAGATGGTGAGTGAGAAAGGAGGGACGGAGAAAGGAAATGGCAGTTGCGGAACAACCAGAAAAGGGCAATAAGGACGGAAAGAGTAGGGTACTGAATTTGGTAGAGGGACAAAAGTGAGGAAGAGGACAGTAGAAGGAAGTTGAGTTAGAAGAGAAGGGTGGATGAAGGAAATAGGCTAGGAAGAATTGTGGGGAAATCAGAATGTAAGTGGGAAGGGGAAGTATGGAACTAAGGGAAGATGGACATGAGTAAGAAAGAGGAGAAACGGTGTAAGTGGGAAGGGAAGGAGGAGGGAACTAGCACAGAATGAGAAGGGACAGAAAAGGAAGGAGTTGGGAAGAAGTACATTGGTAGGAAAAGGAGATGAGTGGGAAGGTAGGAAATGAGTATGGGTAGGATAGGAAGAGAAGAGGGACATTGGTAGGGAAGAAAAGTGTAGAGGTGGAAAGTGGTCAGGAAAAGGAAGAGTATGGATCTAAGATGGGAAGAGAAGAGGGACATTGAAGGAAGGAGGATTGTGGAGGAGTGGGTGGGAAGGGAGAGTAAGTAAGTAGGATAGAAAAGGAAGAAATACAACAGTGGAGAATATGAGTGGGGAGGGATAAGAGGTAAGGGAAGGATAAAATAGGGTAATAGGAAGGAAGGCATGGGCAGAGTAAGGAATAAGGGGGTGAGTGGAAAGAAAGTTAAGGAGTAGGAGAATAGAATAGGAAGGAAAGAGATACATAAATAAACTAAAGGAATAGGAAGGCAAGAGTGAGTGAGAAAGAAAGGGATGGAGTAGTCAAATAGGATGTCAAGCGAAAAAGGACATCAGTTGGGAAGATAAGTAGGGATGAAAGGGTGAGTAAGAAGAGAAGGAAGAAATAAGTTACTTAAGTAGGGAAGGAGTATGGGAATATGATATAAAGAGAAGAGCGACATTAGTAAAGACGAGGTGTGGGAAAGGAGGGAAAGAGTAGTGAACAAGGATAGGAAGAGAAGTTGGGCAGCAGTAGATATGAATAGTAGAGAAGGAAAAGTAGGGAATTGTGATACAAAGGGAAGAGAAAGAACAGGAGAGAAGAGTGAGAGGAAGAAAGTAGTAAAGAGCTAGGATAGGAAGTGGACATTAGTAAGGGGGGAGTAAATGGTAAGGAAGGAAAGGAGTAGGGGCATAGACTAGGATGGGAAGAGGGAAAGCAGTAAGGAAGAGGAGTTAATATGGAAGTATTAAGAATCTAGGATAAGGAGGGAAGGGGAACATCAGTAGCAAAGAGAAACGGGAAGGGAAGGAAGGGAAGGAGTAGTTAATATTGGTAGTGACGAAAGAATATCTGTAGGGAAGAGGAGAAGGAAATGGAGGGAGTGAGAAGAGAAGGAATGAGTAGGAAAATAAGATAGGTAAAGCAATGTAGAGAAATGGTGTGTGAGAAAAAGTGGAAGGAGTAGAGGAATAAAACAGGAAGTCACAGTAGTAAGGAAGAGGAGTGAGCAAAGGAAGGGGTGAGTGGGAATGGAAGCAAGGTGTAGGGAACTAAGTAACGAGAGGAGTGGAAAATAAAAGTGTGAAAGTGGTAATGGATGGAAGTAGGGGAGGAAGTAATAGGAACATAGGATAGTGAGGGAAGAGAAACATTAGTAGCAAAGAGGAATGGTGAATGGACGGATGGGAAGGGTAGTAATGCAAGAAAAATATCTGTAGAGAGGGAATGGAGAGTAGAGAAGGGAAGGAAGGAGTAGGAAAATAAGACAGGTAAAGAAAAGAGGAGTATCAAAGAGAGGCGGTGAGTGAGAAAGAATGGAAGAAGTAGGTAAATAAACTAGGAAGGAACATCAGTAAGGAGGGGGAGTGAGCAAGGAAAGGAGTGAGTGGGAATGTAAGGAAAGAGTACTATTTTAATAAGGAGAGGAATGGCAATGTGTGGAAGGAGTAGGGAACTAGGATAAGAAGGGGATTGGGACAGCAGTATGGCAGAGAAGTAGGGAACCAAAGAGTAGGAAGTCTTGATAAGAATGGAAGAAGGACAGGAGGAGAGAATAGTGAGTGGAAGGAAGGAACAGGTAATTTGGATGGAAAGGGAAGAGACCATTAGTAAGGGAATGGTCAAGAGAGAAGCAAACAGTATGGGAGGAAAGGAGTAGGGGTAGAGGATATGAAGGGAAGAGAGAAAGAGGTGTGGGGAGTAGTTGGGATTTAGGATACAGAGGGTAGAAGAACATTAGTAGAAAGACAAATGGAGAAGGGAAGGAAGGGAGGGAGTAGTTAACAAGGGTAGTAACAGAAGAATGATATCTGTAGGAGAAGGTAATGGAGTGAGTGAGACGGGAATGAAGGAGTAGGAAACTAAGATAGGCAAAGCAATGAGGAGTGATGAAGAGTGGCAGTAAGTGAGAGGAAATGGAAGGAAGAGAGGAGTGAGCAAGACAAGTCGGAATGGAAGAGTAAGGAACTAGGATAGTAAGGGAAGAGTAGTGGAAAAGAAAAGGGTGAAAGTGGTAATAGAGGGAAGTAGTCGGGACATAGGATAGGAAGGGTATAAGGAAAGAGGAGTGCGGGGGAAGTAGTAGGAATCTACGATACAGAGGGAAGAGGAACATTAGTAGAAAGAGGAACGGAGAAGGAAAGGAAGGGAGGGAGTAGTTAACAAGGGTTGTAACATCAGGATATCTAGGGAAGAGGAAAAGGTAATGGAGGGAGTGAGAAGGGATGGAAGAAGTAGAAAACTAACAGAGCAATGAGGAGTGACGAAGAGTGGGGGTGAGGGAGAAAAAAAATGAAGGGAGGAGTGAGAAAGAACAGTATAAAAGTAAGGAACGAGTAAGGGAAGAGTAGTGGAAAGAATAGGACGAAATCGGTAATGGAGGGAAGTAATAGGGGAAGAGTATAGGAAGGGAACAGGTAATGAAGAAGGAAAGAGGGGTGGGGCAATAAGAAACTAGGATAAGGAGGGAAGAGGGACATGAGTATCAAAGAGAAAGGGGGAAAGGAATGAAGGGAGGGAGTAGTTAAGGGAAGAAGGGTATCTGTAGGGAAGAGGAGAAGGTAATGCAGGGAAGGAATGAAAGTGAGAGTGAGAAGGAATGGAAGGAGTATAAAATAGGGAGGAACATCAGTAAAGAGGAGGAGTGAGCAAGGAAAGGGGTGAAAGTGGCAAGGAAGGAGTGAGGAACTAGAAGAAAAGTGTGAAAGAGGTAATAGAGGGAAGGAGTCTATATACTCCGAATGGGAGAATTCCTTCTGTCTAAAAAAACAGGCTTTGTAGAATAACATAGGACTCACCTCACTAATGACTAGCGTGTCAATATTGCCCAATCTGATGTCTACTAGTGACTTGCACCTGCTCGCTTCACCTTTAGACTTTACATTAATACATAGAAAGATAAACACAACGTATAGGGTGTGGATCTCTACTGTACATCCTACTCATCAGGAACCAGGAGCTTCTTACAAGACAGGTACTAAGAGTCCTGATAAGGGGATGCCGATAAATTCCTACTGTTCTCTCCAGACACCCCATCTTCTCTCTACTTTGTACTGTAAATGTAGGCTCAAGTCATAAGGTGAGTGCTTATTTGTCTTGGTACATTCTCCTCACTGTACTGTAATGTATCTCTGTATTGTATCTTTGATGTTGTTGTACTGTCTTCTCTCTCCGTACTGTAAGCATTACCTCTCTATTGTTATTTTATTCTCAGTACTATAAGCTCTATGTGTACTTTAAGGTCTTTCTTTATACTTTAAGCTGTCTCTGTAGTATAGGTTCCCCTCTCTCTGTAATTTCTCTCTATGTACTGTAAGCTCTGCCTCTATATTGGGGGTTTCTTCTTTGTACTGTAAACTCTACATGTGCTGTAAGTTCCATCTCTCTGTACTGTAAGTCCCCCTCTCTCTCTGTACTGTAAGCTCTATGTCTGTACTGTAAGCTCTCTGTCTGTACTGTAAGTTCCCCCTCTCTCTATGTACTGTAAGCTCTCTGTCTGTACTGTAAGTTTTGCCTCTGTACTGTAAGTCCTCCCCCTCTCTCTATGTACTGTAAGCTCTCTGTCTGTACTGTAAGTTCTGCCTCTGTACTGTAAGTCCCCCCTCTCCCTCTGTACTGTAAGTCCCCCCTCTCTCTGTACTGTAAGTCCCCCCTCTCTCTGTACTGTAAGCTCTCCCTCTGTACTGTAAGTCCCCCCTCTCTCTGTACTGTAAGCTCTCTGTCTGTACTGTAAGCTCTGCCTCTGTACTGTAAGTCCCCCCTCTCTCTGTACTGTAAGTCCCCCCTCTCCCTCTGTACTGTAAGCTCTCTGTCTGTACTGTAAGTTCTGCCTCTGTACTGTAAGTCCCCCCTCTCTCTCTCTCTCTGTACTGTAAGTCCCCCCTCTCTCTGTACTGTAAGCTCTCCCTCTGTACTGTAAGTTCTGCCTCTGTACTGTAAGTCCCCCCTCTCCCTCTGTACTGTAAGCTCTATGTCTGTACTGTAAGTTCTGCCTCTGTACTGTAAGTCCCCCCTCTCTCTCTGTACTGTAAGCTCTCTGTCTGTACTGTAAGTTCTGCCTCTGTACTGTAAGTCCTGCCTCTGTACTGTAAGTTCTGCCTCTGTACTGTAAGTCCCCCCTCTCTCTATCTCTGTACTGTAAGCTCTCCCTCTGTACTGTAAGTTCTGCCTCTGTACTGTAAGTCCCCCCTCTCTCTCTGTACTGTAAGCTCTCTGTCTGTACTGTAAGATCTGCCTCTGTACTGTAAGTCCCCCCCTCTCTCTCTGTACTGTAAGCTCTATGTCTGTACTGTAAGTTCTGCCTCGGTACTGTAAGTCCCCCCCT
>CM050170.1:15202240-15234740 GCA_027410445.1 Discoglossus pictus
CGCAAATCATTGGCCTAATCATAGCCATAGCCATAATTTATGACATGTTAATATAACTACTTTTACTGTTCCCAATATTATCTCCTTTGACTTCATATAATGTTCATATCTTATTGTTCCCTATAGTATCTCATTTTACTTTCAATAATAACTCACTTGTTACTCTCCTTCAACTTGACATATACAACCTCCTATATCATTCTTCCTGTTACTTCTACTGTTTCTTTGCCTGAGTAAAATATTTGAACCTCCATTTTAAATCTCTTTCAGACCACAAATGGTTGAGGAGGACAGGAGATGGGCAGAATCTAAGAAAGGTGTTGAGACGTATTAGAGACAGAGACAACCTTGTAGTTAGTAATGCCAACATGGACACATGTCCGCCTTGTCCTACTAAGGACACAGGATCAGTGACGGTTACTCCATCTAAAAGGAATTTGAGAACCACAACAAGCTCAGTAACTACAAGGTCCATTACACCTAGTAGAAGTGCATCAGAAGCACTGACTATAAGGAGACCTTTGGCTGTTTTTGGGATCAAAAATGTACGATTGAAAGATAGTAGTTGTCCCAGTTGTAAATTGGGCACAGGTACTACAGAAACAGCTATACCCGAAAACATGCACAAAGATACTGGTGTAACAGTGATATCTACATTCACCTACCCAGCTACATCAATAACAGCGGAGCAAGGTGTAAATGAGACGACTACACCTACCTACACTACTACACCCCTGACAACAGAGTCAAGTGTAACAGAGCTATCTACACCTATCTACAGCACAACAATGACAATAGAGCCAGCAATAACTACACCTATCTACACACCTACACCAATAATAACAGAGCAAGGTGTAAATGAGACAACTACACCTACCTACACTACTACACCCCTGACAACAGAGTCAAGTGTAACAGAGCTATCTACACCTATCTACAGCACAACAATGACAATAGAGCCAGCAATAACTACACCTATCTACACACCTACACCAATAATAACAGAGCAAGGTGTAAATGAGACAACTACACCTACCTACACTACTACACCCCTGACAACAGAGTCAAGTGTAACAGAGCTATCTACACCTATCTACAGCACAACAATGACAACAGAGCCAGCAATAACTACACCTATCTACACACCTACACCAATAATAACAGAGCAAGGTGTAAATGAGACAACTACACCTACCTACACTACTACACCCCTGACAACAGAGTCAAGTGTAACAGAGCTATCTACACCTATCTACAGCACAACAATGACAATAGAGCCAGCAATAACTACACCTATCTACACACCTACACCAATAATAACAGAGCAAGGTGTAAATGAGACAACTACACCTACCTACACTACTACACCCCTGACAACAGAGTCAAGTGTAACAGAGCTATTTACACCTATCTACAGCACAACAATGACAACAGAGCCAGCAATAACTACACCTATCTACACACCTACACCAATAATAACAGAGCAAGATGTAACTGGGACAACTACACCTACCTTCTCTACTACACCAATACCATCAGAGATACCTTCACCTAATTATACCTATACACCAAAAACAACAGGTGTAATAGAGACAACTATGCCTATCTACACTACTACACTACTGTCAACAAAGTCAAGTGAAACAGAGGTATATATACCTACCTACAGCGCCGCAACAATAACAACAGAGCCTGGAGTAACAGAAACAATTACAGCATTGCCAGGTACAACAGAGACAAGTGCAACTACCTTCACTGATACATCAATAACAACAGAGCCAGGTGTAGCAGCTACAACTACACCTACCTACACTACTACACGCATAGAAACAGAGTCAGGTGTAACAGAGGTATCTATACCTACCTACAGCACCACACTAATAGCAAGTGAAACAGGTGTAACAGAGACAACAACACCTATCTATATTAATACACCAAAAACAATTACTACAGAGACAGCTACACTAGTTGCAACAGATTTCACTACACCATTTACTGCAGAGAACACTACACCAGTGGCAACCGATTTCTCTTCTGCAATTGCCACAGGGACAACATCACCAATTGCAACTGATTTCTCTATTGTAATGACTACAGAGACAACTACAAATGTTATAACAGATTTCTCTACTGCAATTACTAGAGAGACAACTATACCTATTGCAACCGATTTCTCTTCTGCAATTGCCACAGGGACAACTTCACCAATTGCAACTGATTTCTCTACTTTAATTACTACGGAGACAACTACACCAGTTGCAACAGATTTAAATACACAGCTTGCTACAGAGACAAGTACACCAGTTACAACAGATTTCACTACTGCAATTACTAGAGAGTCAACTACACAGGTTGCAACAGATGTATCTACTTCAATTACTACAGAGACAGCTACACCAGTTGCAACAGATTTCACTACAAAACTTACTAAAGAGACAACTTCACCAGTTACAACAGATTTCTCTACTGCAAATACTACAGAGACAGCTACACCAGTGGAAACAGATTTTTCTACTGCAATAACTACAGACGCAACTAGGCCAGTTGCAACATATTCCTCTACTGTAATTACTACAGAGACAGCTACACCTATAGCAACAGATTTCTCTACTGTAATTACTACTGAGACAACAATTACACCAGATTTCTCTACTGTAATGACTACAGAGTCAACTACAAATGTTATAACAGATTTCTCTACTGCAATAAATACAGCGAAAACTACACCTATTGCAACCGATTTCTCTTCTGCAATTGCCACAGGGACAACTTCACCAATTGCAACTGATTTCTCTACTTTAATTACGACGGAGACAACTACACCAGTTGCAACAGATTTAAATACACAACTTACTACAGAGACAACTACACCAGTTGCATCAGATTTCTCTACTGCAATAACTACAGACGCAACTACACCAGTTGCAACAGATTTCTCTACTTTAATTACTACAGAGAAAACTAGACCAGTGGCAACAGGCTTCTCTACTGTAATTACTACAGAGGCACCTAGCCCAGTTGCAACAGATTTCTCTACAGCAACTACATCTGAAAAAACTACTGATGTTACAACAGATTTAACTGCTGCAATTACTACACAGAAAATGACATCAGTTACAACAGATTTTACTACTTCAGCTACTAGAGAGACAATTACACAAGTTGCAACAGATTTCACTACATCACTTACTTCAGAGACAACTACACCAATTGAAACAGATTACTCTACTGCAATTACTGCAGAGACAGCTACACCAGTTGCAACAGATTTCACTACTGCAATTACTACAGACACAACTATGCCAGTTGCAACTGTTTCCTCTACTGTAATTACTGCAGAGATGGCTACACCAGTGGTAACAGATTTTTCTACTGCAATAACTACAGACACAACTAGGGCAGTTGTAACAGATTCCTCTACTGTAACTACTACAGAGAAAGCTACACCAGATGCAACAGATTTTACTAAGCCACTTACTACAGAGACAACTACACCAGTTACAACAGATTTCTCTTCGGCAATAGTCACAGGGACAACTACTCCAGTTACACCAGATTATTCTACTATAATTACTATAGAGGCAACTACAAATGTTATAACAGATCTCTCTACTGCAATAACTACAGACACAACTACACCAGTTGCAACAGATTTCTCGACTGCAATCACTACAAAGAAAACTACACCGGCTGCAACAGATTTCTCTACTGCAATAACTACAGAGACAACTACACCAGTTGCAACAGATTTCTCTACTGAAATTACTACAGAGACAGATTTAACAACATCACTTACTACAGAGGCAACTACACCAGTTACTCCATATTTCTCTACTGTAATGACTACAGAGACAACCAAAAATGTTATAACAGATTTCTCTACTGCAGTTACTACTCAGACAACTACACCAGTTACTCCATATGTCTCTACTGTAATGACTACAGAGACAACTAAAAATGTTATAACAGATTTCTCTACTGCAGTTACTACTCAGACAACTACACCAGTTACTCCATATGTCTCTACTGTAATGACTACAGAGACAACTAAAAATGTTATAACAGATTTCTCTACTGCAATCGCCACAGAGACAACTAGCACAGTTGAAACAGATTTCTCTACTGTAATAACTACAGGGACAACTCCACCAACTGCAACTGATTTTTCTACTTTATTTACTACAGAGAAAACTACACCAGTGGCAACAGGCTTCTCTACTGTAATTACTACAGAGGCAACTACAAATGATATAACACATTTCACTACTTCAATTACTACAGAGGCAACTAGCCCAGTTGCAACAGATTTCTCTAAAGCACTTACTTCAGAGACAACTACACCAATTGAAACAGATTACTCTACTGCAATTACTACAGACACAACTAGGCCAGTTGCAACAGTTTCCTCTACTGTAATTACTGCAGAGATGGCTACACCAGTGGTAACAGATTTTTCTACTGCAATAACTACAGACACAACTAGGGCAGTTGTAACAGATTCCTCTACTGTAACTACTACAGAGAAAGCTACACCAGATGCAACAGATTTTACTAAGCCACTTACTACAGAGACAACTACACCAGTTACAACAGATTTCTCTTCGGCAATTGCCACAGGGACAACTACTCCAGTTACACCAGATTTTTCTACTATAATTACTATAGAGGCAACTACAAATGTTATAACAGATCTCTCTACTGCAATAACTACAGACACAACTACACCAGTTGCAACAGATTTCTCTACTTTAATTACTACAGAGAAAACTAGACCAGTGGCAACAGACTTCTCTACAGTAATTACTACAGAGGCAACTACAAATGATATAACACCTTTCACTACTTTAATTACAACAGAGGCAACTAGCCCAGTTGCAACAGATTTCTCTACAGCAACTACATCTGAAAAAACTACTGATGTTACAACAGATTTAACTACTGCAATTACTACACAGAAAATGACATCAGTTACAACAGATTTTACTACTTCAGTTACTAGAGAGACAACTACACCAATTGCAACATATTTCACTACTGCAATTACTACAGACACAACTAGGCCAGTTGCAACAGATTCCTCTACTGTAATTACTACAGAGACAACTACACCAGGTGCAACAGATTTCACTACTGCAATTACTACAGACACAACTAGGCCAGTTGCAACAGATTCCTCTACTGTAATTACTACAGAGACAACTACACCAGGTGTAACAGATTTCACCTTATCAACTTTAATTACTACAGAGGCAACTACACTGATTGCAACAGATTTATCTACTGCAATTACTACAGAGACAACTACACCAGTGGCAACAGATTTTTCTACTGCAATAATTACAGAGGCAACAAGCCCAGTTGCAACAAGTTTCTCAATTGCACTTACAACAGACACGACTACACCAATTGCATCAGTTTCCTCTACTGCAATTACTACAGAGAAAGCTACACCAGATGCAACAGATTTTACTAAGCCACTTACTACAGAGACAACTACACCAGTTACAACAGATTTCTCTACTATAATTACTATAGAGGCAACTACAAATGTTATAACAGATCTCTCTACTGCAATAACTACAGACGCAACTACACCAGTTGCAACAGATTTCTCTACTGCAATCACTACAAAGAAAACTACACCGGCTGCAACAGATTTCTCTACTGAAATTACTACAGAGACAGATTTAACAACATCACTTACTACAAAGACAACTACACCAGTTACTCCATATTTCTCTACTGTAATGACTACAGAGACAACCAAAAATGTTATAACAGATTTCTCTACTGCAATTACTACAAAGTCAACCACAAATGTTATAACAGATTTCTCTACTGCAATTGCCACAGAGACAACAAGCCCAGTTGAAACAGATTTCTCTACTGTAATAACTACAGGGACAACTCCACCAATTGCAATTGATTTTTCTACTTTATTTACTACAGAGAAAACTACACCAGTGGCAACAGGCTTCTCTACTGTAATTACTACAGAGGCAACTACAAATGATATAACACATTTCACTACTTCAATTACTACAGAGGCAACTAGCCCAGTTGCAACAGATTTCTCTACAGCAATCACATCTGAAAAAACTACTGATGTTACAACAGATTTAACTGCTGCAATTACTACACATAAAACGACATCAGTTACAACAGATTTTACTACTTCAGTTCCTAGAGAGACAACTACACAAGTTGCAACAGTTTTATCTACTGCAAATACTACAGAGACAAAAACACCAGTGGCAACAGATTTCTCTACTGTAATAAATACAGGGACAACTACACCTATTGCAACCGATTTCTCTTCTGCAATTGCCACAGGGACAACATCACCAATTGCAACTGATTTCTCTACTGTAATGACTACAGAGACAACTACAAATGTTATAACAGATTTCTCTACTGCAATTACCAGAGAGACAACTACACCTATTGCAACCGATTTCTCTTCTGCAATTGCCACAGGGACAACTTCACCAATTGCAACTGATTTCTCTACTTTATTTACTACGGAGACAACTCCACCAGTTGCATCAGATTTCTCTACTGTAATGATTACAGAGTCAACTACAAATGTTATAACAGATCTCTCTACTGCAATAACTACATGGACAACTAAACCAATTGCAACAGATTTATCTACTGCAATTGCCACAGGGACAACTTCACCAATTGCAACAGCTTTCTTTACTTTAATTACTACAGAGAAAACTGCACCAGTGGCAACAGACTTCTCTACTGTAATTACTACAGAGGCAACTACAAATGATATAACACATTTCACTACTTCAATTACTACAGAGGCAACTAGCCCAGTTGCAACAGATTTCTCTACAGCAATTACATCTGAAAAAACTACTGATGTTACAACAGATTTAACTGCTGCAATTACTACACATAAAACGACATCAGTTACAACAGATTTTACTACTTCAGTTCCTAGAGAGACAACTACACAAGTTGCAACAGATTTATCTACTGCAATTACTACAGAGACAAAAACACCAGTGGCAACAGATTTCTCTACTGCAATAAATACAGGGACAACTACACCTATTGCAACCGATTTCTCTTCTGCAATTGCCACAGGGACAACATCACCAATTGCAACTGATTTCTCTACTGTAATGACTACAGAGACAACTACAAATGTTATAACAGATTTCTCTACTGCAATTACTAGAGAGACAACTTCACCTATTGCAACCGATTTCTCTTCTGCAATTGCCACAGGGACAACTTCACCAATTGCAACTGATTTCTCTACTTTATTTACTACGGAGACAACTCCACCAGTTGCATCAGATTTCTCTACTGTAATGATTACAGAGTCAACTACAAATTTTATAACAGATCTATCTACTGCAATAACTACATGGACAACCAAACCAATTGCAACAGATTTATCTACTGCAATTGCCACAGGGACAACTTCACCAATTGCAACAGCTTTCTTTACTTTAAATACTACAGAGAAAACCGCACCAGTGGCAACAGACTTCTCTACTGTAATTACTACAGAGGCAACTACAAATGATATAACACATTTCACTACTTCAATTACTACAGAGGCAACTAGCCCAGTTGCAACAGATTTCTCTACAGCAATTACATCTGAAAAAACTACTGATGTTACAACAGATTTAACTGCTGCAATTACTACACATAAAACGACATCAGTTACAACAGATTTTACTACTTCAGTTCCTAGAGAGACAACTACACAAGTTGCAACAGATTTATCTACTGCAATTACTACAGAGACAAAAACACCAGTGGCAACAGATTTCTCTACTGCAATAAATACAGGGACAACTACACCTATGGCAACCGATTTCTCTTCTGCAATTGCCACAGGGACAACATCACCAATTGCAACTGATTTCTCTACTGTAATGACTACAGAGACAACTACAAATGTTATAACAGATTTCTCTACTGCAATTACTAGAGAGACAACTTCACCTATTGCAACCGATTTCTCTTCTGCAATTGCCACAGGGACAACTTCACCAATTGCAACTGATTTCTCTACTTTATTTACTACGGAGACAACTCCACCAGTTGCATCAGATTTCTCTACTGTAATGATTACAGAGTCAACTACAAATTTTATAACAGATCTCTCTACTGCAATAACTACATGGACAACCAAACCAATTGCAACAGATTTATCTACTGCAATTGCCACAGGGACAACTTCACCAATTGCAACAGCTTTCTTTACTTTAATTACTACAGAGAAAACCGCACCAGTGGCAACAGACTTCTCTACTGTAATTACTACAGAGGCAACTACAAATGATATAACACATTTCACTACTTCAATTACTACAGAGGCAACTAGCCCAGTTGCAACAGATTTCTCTACAGCAATTACATCTGAAAAAACTACTGATGTTACAACAGATTTAACTGCTGCAATTACTACACATAAAACGACATCAGTTACAACAGATTTTACTACTTCAGTTCCTAGAGAGACAACTACACAAGTTGCAACAGATTTATCTACTGCAATTACTACAGAGACAAAAACACCAGTGGCAACAGATTTCTCTACTGCAATAAATACAGGGACAACTACACCTATTGCAACCGATTTCTCTTCTGCAATTGCCACAGGGACAACATCACCAATTGCAACTGATTTCTCTACTGTAATGACTACAGAGACAACTACAAATGTTATAACAGATTTCTCTACTGCAATTACTAGAGAGACAACTTCACCTATTGCAACCGATTTCTCTTCTGCAATTGCCACAGGGACAACTTCACCAATTGCAACTGATTTCTCTACTTTATTTACTACGGAGACAACTCCACCAGTTGCATCAGATTTCTCTACTGTAATGATTACAGAGTCAACTACAAATTTTATAACAGATCTCTCTACTGCAATAACTACATGGACAACCAAACCAATTGCAACAGATTTATCTACTGCAATTGCCACAGGGACAACTTCACCAATTGCAACAGCTTTCTTTACTTTAATTACTACAGAGAAAACCGCACCAGTGGCAACAGACTTCTCTACTGTAATTACTACAGAGGCAACTACAAATGATATAACACATTTCACTACTTCAATTACTACAGAGGCAACTAGCCCAGTTGCAACAGATTTCTCTACAGCAATTACATCTGAAAAAACTACTGATGTTACAACAGATTTAACTGCTGCAATTACTACACATAAAACGACATCAGTTACAACAGATTTTACTACTTCAGTTCCTAGAGAGACAACTACACAAGTTGCAACAGATTTATCTACTGCAATTACTACAGAGACAAAAACACCAGTGGCAACAGATTTCTCTACTGCAATAAATACAGGGACAACTACACCTATTGCAACCGATTTCTCTTCTGCAATTGCCACAGGGACAACATCACCAATTGCAACTGATTTCTCTACTGTAATGACTACAGAGACAACTACAAATGTTATAACAGATTTCTCTACTGCAATTACTAGAGAGACAACTTCACCTATTGCAACCGATTTCTCTTCTGCAATTGCCACAGGGACAACTTCACCAATTGCAACTGATTTCTCTACTTTAATTACGACAGAGACAACTACACCAATTGCAACAGATTTCTCTACTGCAATAACTACAGGGACAACTATACCAATTGCAACAGATTTCTCTACTGCAATTGCTACAGGGACAACTATACCAGTTGCAACAGATTTCTCTACAGCAATAACTACCAGGACAACTAAACCAATTGCAACAGATTTCTCTACTGCAAATACTACAGACACAACTAGGCCAGTTGCAACAGATTCCTCTAAAGCAATTACTACAGAGAAAGCTACACCAGATGCAACAGATTTTACTAAGCCACTTACTACAGAGACAACTACACCAATTGGAACAGATTTCTCTACTGTAATAACTACAGGGACAACTATACCAATTGCAACAGATTTCTCTACTGCAATTACTACAGACACAACTAGACCAGTTGCAACAGATTCCTCTACTGTAATTACTACAGAGACAACTACACCAGGTGCAACAGATTTCACCTTATCAACTTCAATTACTACAGAGGCAACTACACTGATTGCAACAGATTTATCTACTGCAATTACTACAGAGACAACTACACCAGTGGCAACAGATTTTTCTACTGCAATAATTACAGAGGCAACAAGCCCAGTTGCAACAGGTTTCTCAATTGCACTTACAACAGACACGACTACACCAATTGCATCAGTTTCCTCTACTGCAATTACTACAGAGAAAGCTACACCAGATGCAACAGATTTTACTAAGCCACTTACTACAGAGACAACTACACCAGTTACAACAGATTTCTCTTCTGCAATTGCCACAGGGACAACTACTCCAGTTGCACCAGATTTTTCTACTATAATTACTATAGAGGCAACTACAAATGTTATAACAGATCTCTCTACTGCAATAACTACAGACGCAACTACAACAGTTGCAACAGATTTCTCTACTGAAATTACTACAGAGACAGATTTAACAACATCACTTACTACAGAGACAACTACACCAGTTACTCCATATTTCTCTACTGTAATGACTAAAGAGACAACTACAAATGTTATAACAGATTTCTCTACTGCAATTGCCACAGAGGCAACTAGCCCAGTTGAAACAGATTTATCTACTGTAATGACTACAGGGACAACTCCACCAATTGCAACTGATTTTTCTACTTTATTTACTACAGAGAAAACTAGACCAGTGGCAACAGGCTTCTCTACTGTAATTACTACAGAGGCAACTACAAATGATATAACACATTTCACTACTTTAATTACAACAGAGGCAACTAGCCCAGTTGCAACAGATTTCTCTACAGCAATAACATCTGAAAAAACTACTGATGTTACAACAGATTTAACTGCTGCAATTACTACACATAAAACGACATCAGTTACAACAGATTTTACTACTTCAGTTACTAGAGAGACAACTACACAAGTTGCAACAGATTTCTCTACTGCCATAAATACAGGGACAACATCACCAATTGCAACTGATTTTTCTACTGTAATGACTACAGAGACAACTACAAATGTTATAACAGATCTCTCTACTGCAATAACTACAGTGACAACTTCACCAATTGCAACAGCTTTCTCTACTCTAATTACTACAGAGAAAACCACACCAGTTGCAACAGATTTAAATACACAACTTACTACAGACACAACTACACCAGTTGCAACATATTTCTCTACGGAAATGACTACAGAGTCAACTGCAAATGTTATAACAGATCTCTCTACTGCAATAACTAGAGACGCAACTACACCGGCTGCAACAGATTTCTCTACTGCAATAGCTACAGAGACAACTACACCAGTTGCAACAGATTTCTCTACTGAAATTACTACAGAGACAGAATTAACAACATCACTTACTACAAAGACAACTACACCAGTTACTCCATATTTCTCTACTGTAATGACTACAGAGACAACCAAAAATGTTATAACAGATTTCTCTACTGCAATTACTACAAAGTCAACCACAAATGTTATAACAGATTTCTCTACTGCAATTGCCACAGAGACAACAAGCCCAGTTGAAACAGATTTCTCTACTGTAATAACTACAGGGACAACTCCACCGATATCAACTGATTTTTCTACTTTATTTACTACAGAGAAAACTACACCAGTGGCAACAGGCTTCTCTACTGTAATTACTACAGAGGCAACTACAAATGATATAACACATTTCACTACTTCAATTACTACAGAGGCAACTAGCCCAGTTGCAACAGATTTCTCTACAGCAACTACATCTGAAAAAACTACTGATGTTACAACAGATATCTCTACATCACTTACTTCAGAGTCAACTACACCAATTGCAATAAATTACTCAACTGCAATTACTACAGAGACAGCTACACCAGTTGCAACATATTTCACTACTGCAATTACTACAGACACAAGTAGGCCAGTTGCAACAGTTTCCTCTACTGCAGTTACTACTCAGACAACTACACCAGTTACACCAGATTTCTCTACTGCAATAAATACAGGGACAACTACACCTATTACAACCGATTTCTCTTCTGCAATTGCCACAGGGACAACTTCACCAATTGCAACTGATTTCTCTACTTTAATTACGACGGAGACAACTAGACCAGTTGCAACAGATTTCTCTACTGAAATGACTACAGAGTCAACTGCAAATGTTATAACAGATTTTTCTACTGCAATAACTACAGACGCAACTACACCAGTTACTCCATATGTCTCTACTGTAATGACTACAGAGACAACTAAAAATGTTATAACAGATTTCTCTACTGCAATCGCCACAGAGACAACTAGCCCAGTTGAAATAGATTTCTCTACTGTAATAACTACAGGGACAACTCCACCAATTGCAACTGATTTTTCTACTTTATTTACTACAGAGAAAACTACACCAGTGGCAACAGGCTTCTCTACTGTAATTACTACAGAGGCAACTACAAATGTTATAACACATTTCACTACTTCAATTACTTCAGAGACAACTACACCAATTGCAACATATTTCTCTACTGCAATTACTACAGAGACAACTACACCAGTTGCAACAGATTTCTCTACTTTAATTACTACAGAGAAAACTAGACCAGTGGCAACAGACTTCTCTACAGTAATTACTACAGAGGCAACTACAAATGATATAACACCTTTCACTACTTTAATTACAACAGAGGCAACTAGCCCAGTTGCAACAGATTTCTCTACAGCAACTACATCTGAAAAAACTACTGATGTTAAAACAGATTTAACTGCTGTAATTACTACACAGAAAATGACATCAGTTACAACAGATTTTACTACTTCAGTTACTAGAGAGACAATTACACCAATTGCAACATATTTCTCTACTACAATTACTACAGAGACAACTACACCAGTTGGAACAGATTTCTCTACTGCAATAACTACAGGGACAACTAAACCAATTGCAACAGATTTCTCTACTGTAATTACTACAGACACAACTAGGCCAGTTGCAACAGATTTCTCTACTGCAATAACTGCCGGGACAACTAAACCAATTGCAACCGATTTCACTACTGCAATTGCTACAGACACAACTAGGCCAGTTGCATCAGATTCCTCTATTGTAATTACTACAGAGACAACTACACCAGGTGCAACAGATTTCACCTTATCAACTTCAATTACTACAGAGGCAACTACACTGATTGCAACAGATTTATCTACTGCAATTACTACAGAGACAACTACACCAGTGACAACAGATTTTTCTACTGCAATAATTACAGAGGCAACAAGCCCAGTTGCAACAGGTTTCTCAATTGCACTTACAACAGACACGACTACACCAATTGCATCAGTTTCCTCTACTGCAATTACTACAGAGAAAGCTACACCAGATGCAACAGATTTTACTAAGCCACTTACTACAGAGACAGATACACCAGTTACAACAGATTTCTCTTCTGCAATTGCCACAGGGACAACTACTCCAGTTGCACCAGATTTTTCTACTATAATTACTATAGAGGCAACTACAAATGTTATAACAGATCTCTCTACTGCAATAACTACAGACGCAACTACACCAGTTGCAACAGATTTCTCGACTGCAATCACTACAAAGAAAACTACACCGGCTGCAACAGATTTCTCTACTGCAATAACTACAGAGACAACTACACCAGTTGCAACAGATTTCTCTACTGAAATTACTACAGAGACAGATTTAACAACATCACTTACTACAGAGGCAACTACACCAGTTACTCCATATTTCTCTACTGTAATGACTATAGAGACAACCAAAAATGTTATAACAGATTTCTCTACTGCAATTACTACTCAGACAACTACACCAGTTACTCCATATTTCTCTACTGTAATGACTACAGAGACAACCAAAAATGTTATAACAGATTTCTCTACTGCAATTACTACTCAGACAACTACACCAGTTGCAACAGATTTCTCTACTGTAATGACTACAGAGACAACTAAAAATGTTATAACAGATTTCTCTACTGCAATTGCCACAGAGACAACAAGCCCAGTTGAAACAGATTTCTCTACTGTGATAACTACAGGGACAACTCCACCAACTGCAACTGATTTTTCTACTTTATTTACTACAGAGAAAACTACACCAGTGGCAACAGGCTTCTCTACTGTAATTACTACAGAGGCAACTACAAATGATATAACACATTTCCCTACTTCAATTACTACAGAGGCAACTAGCCGAGTTGCAACAGATATCTCTACATCACTTACTTCAGAGTCAACTACACCAATTGCAACAAATTACTCAACTGCAATTACTACAGACACAAGTAGGCCAGTTGCAACAGTTTCCTCTACTGCAGTTACTACTCAGACAACTACACCAGTTACACCAGATTTCTCTACTGTAATGACTACAGAGACAACTAGAAATGTTATAACAGATTTCTCTACTGCAATTACTAGAGAGACAAAAACACCAGTGGCAACAGATTTCTCTACTGCAATAAATACAGGGACAACTACACCTATTGCAACCGATTTCTCTTCTGCAATTGGCACAGGGACAACATCACCAATTGCAACTGATTTCTCTACTGTAATGACTACAGAGACAACTACAAATGTTATAACAGATTTCTCTACTGCAATAACTACAGGGACAACTAAACCAATTGCAACAGATTTCTCTACTGCAATTGCCACAGGGACAACTTCACCAAATGCAACAGCTTTATCTACTTTAATTACTACAGAGAAAACCACACCAGTTGCAACAGACTTCTCTACTGTAATTACTACAGAGGCAACTACAAATGATATAACACATTTCACTACTTCAATTACTACAGAGGCAACTAGCCCAGTTGCAACAGATATCTCTACATCACTTACTTCAGAGTCAACTACACCAATTGCAACAAATTACTCAACTGCAATTACTACAGAGACAGCTACACCAGTTGCAACATATTTCACTACTGCAATTACTAGAGAGACAAAAACACCAGTTGCAACAGTTTCCTCTACTGCAGTTACTACTCAGACAACTACACCAGTTACACCAGATTTCTCTACTGTAATGACTACAGAGACAACTACAAATGTTATAACAGATTTCTCTACTGCAATTACTAGAGAGACAAAAACACCAGTGGCAACAGATTTCTCTACTACAATAAATACAGGGACAACTACACCTATTGCAACAGATTTCTCTACTTTAATTACGACGGAGACAACTACACCAGTTGCAACAGATTTCTCTACTGAAATTACTACAGAGACAGATTTAACAACATCACTTACTACAGAGAAACCTACACCAGTTACTCCATATTTCTCTACTGTAATGACTACAGAGACAACCAAAAATGTTATAACAGATTTCTCTACTGCAATTACTACTCAGACAACTACACCAGTTACTCCATATTTCTCTACTGTAATGACTACAGAGACAACTAAAAATGTTATAACAGATTTCTCTACTGCAATTGCCACAGAGACAACAAGCCCAGTTGAAACAGATTTCTCTACTGTGATAACTACAGGGACAACTCCACCAATTGCAAATGATTTTTCTACTTTATTTACTACAGAGAAAACTAGACCAGTGGCAACAGGCTTCTCTACTGTAATTACTACAGAGGCAACTACAAATGATATAACACATTTCACTACTTCAATTACTACAGAGGCAACTAGCCCAGTTGCAACAGATATCTCTACATCACTTACTTCAGAGTCAACTACACCAATTGCAACAAATTATTCAACTGCAATTACTACAGAGACAGCTACACCAGTTGCAACATATTTCACTACTGCAATTACTACAGACACAAGTAGGCCAGTTGCAACAGTTTCCTCTGCTGCAGTTACTACTCAGACAACTACACCAGTTACACCAGATTTCTCTACAGTAATGACTACAGAGACAACTAGAAATGTTATAACAGATTTATCTACTGCAATTACTAGAGAGACAAAAACACCAGTGGCAACAGATTTCTCTACTGCAATAAATACAGGGACAACTACACCTATTGCAACCGATTTCTCCTCTGCAATTGCCACAGGGACAACATCACCAATTGCAACTGATTTCTCTACTTTATTTACTACAGAGACAACTACACCAGTTGCAACAGATTTCTCTACTGAAATGACTACAGAGTCAACTGCAAATGTTATAACAGATCTCTCTACTGCAATAACTACAGACGCAACTACACCAGTTGCAACAGATTTCTCTACTGTTATTACTACAGAGGCAACTACAAATGATATAACACCTTTCACTACTTTAATTACAACAGAGGCAACTAGCCCAGTTGCAACAGATTTCTCTACAGCAACTACATCTGAAAAAACTACTGATGTTACAACAGATTTAACTGCTGCAATTACTACACAGAAAATGACATCAGTTACAACAGATTTTACTACTTCAGTTACTAGAGAGACAACTACACCAATTGCAACATATTTCTCTACTGCAATTACTACAGAGACAACTACACCAATTGTAACAGATTTCTCTACTGCAATTACTACAGACGCAACTAGCCCAGTTGCAACAGATTTCACCTTATCTACTGCAATTACTACAGAGACAACTACACCAGTGGCAACAGACTTCTCTACTGTAATAAAAACAGGGACAACATCACCTATTGCAACTGATTTCTCTACTGTAATGACTACAGAGATAACTACAAATGTTATAACAGATTTCTCTACTGCAATTACCAGAGAGACAACTACACCTATTGCAACCGATTTCTCTTCTGCAATTGCCACAGGGACAACTTCACCAATTGCAACTGATTTCTCTACTTTATTTACTACGGAGACAACTCCACCAGTTGCATCAGATTTCTCTACTGTAATGACTACAGAGATAACTACAAATGTTATAACAGATTTCTCTACTGCAATTACCAGAGAGACAACTACACCTATTGCAACCGATTTCTCTTCTGCAATTGCCACAGGGACAACTTCACCAATTGCAACTGATTTCTCTACTTTATTTACTACGGAGACAACTCCACCAGTTGCATCAGATTTCTCTACTGTAATGATTACAGAGTCAACTACAAATGTTATAACAGATCTCTCTACTGCAATAACTACATGGACAACTAAACCAATTGCAACAGATCTCTCTACTGCAATAACTACAGGGACAACTAAACCAATTGAAACAGATTTCTCTACTGTAATAACTACAGGGACAACTTCACCAATTGCAACAGCTTTCTCTACTTTAATTACTACAGAGAAAACCACACCAGTTGCAACAGACTTCTCTACTGTAATTACTACAGAGGCAACTACAAATGATATGACACATTTCACTACTTCAATTACTACAGAGGCAACTAGCCCAGTTGCAACAGATTTCTCTACATCACTTACTTCAGAGTCAACTACGCCAATTGCAACAAATTACTCAACTGCAATTACTACAGAGACAGCTACACCAGTTGCAACATATTTCACTACTGCAGTTACTACTCAGACAACTACACCAGTTACACCAGATTTCTCTACTGTAATGACTACAGAGACAACTACAAATGTTATAACAGATTTCTCTACTGCAATTACTAGAGAGACAAAAACACCAGTGGCAACAGATTTCTCTACTGCAATAAATACAGGGACAACTACACCTATTGCAACCTATTTCTCTTCTGCAATTGCCACAGGGACAACATCACCAATTGCAACTGATTTCTCTACTGTAATTACTACAGAGGCAACTACAAATGATATAACACATTTCACTACTTCAATTACTACAGAGGCAACTAGCCCAGTTGCAACAGATTTCTCTACAGCAATTTCATCTGAAAAAACTACTGATGTTACAACAGATTTCACTACTTCAGTTACTAGAGAGACAATTACACAAGTTGCAACAGATTTATCTACTGCAATTACTACAGTGACAAAAACACCAGTGGCAACAGATTTCTCTACTGCAATAAATACAGGGACAACTACACCTATTGCAACCGATTTCTCTTCTGCAATTAACACAGGGACAACATCACCAATTGCAACTGATTTCTCTACTGTAATGACTACAGAGATAACTACAAATGTTATAACAGATCTCTCTACTGCAATAACCACAGGGACAACTTCACCAATTGCAACAGCTTTCTCTACTTTAATTACAACAGAGAAAACCACACCAGTTGCAACAGACTTCTCTACTGTAATTACTACAGAGGCAACTACAAATGATATAACACATTTCACTACATCAATTACTACAGAGGCAACTAGCCCAGTTGCAACAGATTTCTCTACATCACTTACTTCAGAGTCAACTACACCAATTGCAACAAATTACTCAACTGCAATTACTACAGACACAAGTAGGCCAGTTGCAACAGTTTCATCTACTGCAGTTACTACTCAGACAACTACAACAGTTACACCAGATTTCTCTACTGTAATGACTACAGAGACAACTACAAATGTTATACCAGATTTCTCTACTGCAATTACTAGAGAGACAACTATACCTATTGCAACCGATTTCTCTTCTGCAATTGCCACAGGGACAACTTCACCAATTGCAACTGATTTCTCTACTTTATTTACTACGGAGACAACTCCACCAGTTGCATCAGATTTCTCTACTGTAATGCCTACAGAGTCAACTACAAATGTTATAACAGATCTCTCTACTGCAATAACTACATGGACAACTAAACCAATTGCAACAGATTTCTCTACTGCAATTGCCACAGGGACAACTTCACCAATTGCAACAGCTTTCTTTACTTTAATTACTACAGAGAAAACCGCACCAGTGGCAACAGACTTCTCTACTGTAATTACTACAGAGGCAACTAAAAATGAGATAACACATTTCACTACTTCAATTACTACAGAGGCAACTAGCCCAGTTGTAACAGATTTCTCTACAGCAATTACATCTGAAAAAACTACTGATGTTACAACAGATTTAACTGCTGGAATTACTACACAGAAAATGACATCAGTTGCAACAGATTTCACTACATCAACTACTTCAGAGACAACTACACCAATTGCAACAGATTACTCTACTGCAATTACGACAGAGACAGCTACACCAGTTGCAACAGATTTCACTACTGCAATTACTACAGACACATCTAGGACAGTTGCAACTGTTTCCTCTACTGTAATTACTGCAGAGATGGCTACACCAGTGGCAACAGATTTTTCTACTGCAATAACTACAGACGCAACTAGAGCAGTTGTAACAGATTCCTCTACTGTAATTACTACAGAGATAGCCACACCAGGTGCAACAGATTTCACTACATTACTTACTATAGAGACAACTAAATTAATAATAACAGATTTTTCTACTGCTATTACTACAGAGACAGCTACACTAGTTGCAACAGATTTCACTACACCACTTACTACAGAGAAAACTACACCAGTTGCAGCAAATTTGTCTACTGCAATAACTACAGAGACAACTACACCAGTTGCAACAGATTTATCTTCTATAATTACTACAGAGATTACTACACCAATTGCAACTGATCTTTCTACTAAAATGCCTACAGTGTCAAATACTGAAGTTGCAACCGATTTCTCTACAGCAATTACTACACAGAAAACTACAACAGTTACAACAGATTTTTCTACTTCAATAACTACAGACTCAACTAGGCCTGTGGCAACACATTTCTCAACTAAAGGTTCAACAGACACAGCTACACCAATTGCATCAGTTTCATCTACTGCAAATATTACAGAGACAACTAGACCAGTTGAAACAGATTTCACTACTGCAGTTACTAGAGAGACAACTACGCCGATTGCAACAGATTTCTCTACTGCAATAACTACAGAGACAACTACACCAGTTACATCAGTTTTATCTACTGCAATGGATACAGAGAGAACTACACCAGTTGCCACAGATTTCACTACACCACTTACTAAAGAGACAACTACATGGATTGCAACATATTTCTCTACTACAATTACTACAGAGACAACTAAACCAGTTGAAACAGATTTCACAACACCACTTACTACAGAGACAACTAGGCCAGTTGCAACAGTTTACTCCACTGTATTTACTACAGAGACAACTATACCAGTGGCAACAGATTTTTCCACTGCAATAACTACAGACGCAACTAGGCCAGTTGCAACAGATTTCTCAACTGAAGTTACGCCAGATACAACTACACCAATTGCATCAGTTTCCTCTACTGCAATTACTACAGAGAAAGCTTTAACAGCTGCAACAGATTTCAC
This sequence comes from Discoglossus pictus, assembly GCA_027410445.1. Lineage (NCBI taxonomy): Eukaryota > Metazoa > Chordata > Amphibia > Anura > Alytidae > Discoglossus > Discoglossus pictus. The sequence goes on from CM050170.1 coordinate 15,222,567, forward strand.
TACACCACTTACTACAGAGAAAACTACACCAGCTGCAGCTAATTTTTCTACTGCAATAACTACAGAGACAACTACACCAGTTACATCAGTTTTATCTACTGTAATGAATACAGAGACAACTACACCAGTTGCAACAGATTTCACTACACCACTTACTAAAGAGACAACTACACGGATTGCAACATATTTCTCTACTACAATTACTACAGAGACAACTAAACCAGTTGAAACAGATTTCACAACACCACTTACTACAGAGACAACTACACCAGTGGCAACAGATTTTTCTACTGCAATAACTGCAGACGCAACTAGGCCAGTTGCAACAGATTTCTTAACTGAACTTACAACAGATACAACTACACCAATTGCATCAGTTTCCTCTACTGCAATTACTACAGAGAAAACTACACCAGATGCAACAGATTTCACTAAGCCACTTTCTACAGAGACAACTACACCAGTTACAACAGATTTCTCTACTGTAATTACTAGAGAGGCAACTACAAATGTTATAACAAATTTCACTACTTCAATTACTACAGAGGAAACTAGGCCAGTTGCAACAGCTTTCTCTACAGCAATTACATCTGAAAAAACTACTAATGTTACAACAGATTTAACTACTGCAATTACTACACTGAAAACTACACTGATTGCAACTAATTTCTCTACTGCAATAACTACAGAGACAACCACACCAGCTGCAACAAATTTCACTACACCACTTACTACAGAGGCAACTACACCAGTTGCACCAGATTTCTCAACTGTAATTACTACCGAGGCAATTACAAATGTTATAACAGATTTCACTACTTCAATTACTACTGAAGCAACTAGGCCAGTTGCAACAGCTTTCTCTACAGCAATTACATCTGAAAAAATGACTAATGTTACAACAGATTTAAATACTGCAATTACTACACAGAAAACTACACTGATTGAAACTGATTTCTCTACTGCAATAACTACAGAGACAACTACACCAGTTGAAACAGATTTCACTACACCACTTACTACAGAGAGAAAAACACCAGTTGAAACAGATTTCACTACACCACTTAATATAGAGACAACTACACCAATTGTGACAGATTTATCTACTGTAATTACTACAGAGAAAGCTACACCAGATGCAACAGAATTTACTACACAACTTACTACAGAGACAATTACACCAGTTGCAACAGCTTTCCCAACTGAACTTACAACAGATACAACTACACCAATTGCATCAGTTTCCTCTATTGCAATTACTACAGAGAAAACTACGCCAGTTGCAACATATTTCACTACACCACTTACTACAGAGAAAACTACACCAGATACAGCAGATTTCACTACTGCAATTACTACAGATGCAACTAGGCCAGTTGCAACAATTTTCTCTACTGTAATTACTAAAGAGACAACTACACCAGTGGCAACAGATTTTTCTACTGCAATAACTACAGACGCAACTAGGCCAGTTGCAACAGATTTCTCAACTGAATTTACACCAGATTCAACTACACCAATTGCATCAGTTTCCTCTACTGCAATTACTACAGAGAAAGCTTCAACAGCTGCAACAGATTTCACTACACCACTTACTACAGAGAAAACTACACCAGCTGCAACTAATGTTTCTACTGCAATAACTACAGAGACAACTACACCAGTTGCAACAGATTTATCTTCTATAATTACTACAGAGATTACTACACCAATTGCAACTGATCTTTCTACTAAAATGCCTACATTGACAACTACTGAAGTTGCAACCGATTCCTCTACAGCAATTACTACACAGAAAACTACAACAGTTACAACAGATTTTTCTACTTCAATAACTACAGACGCAACTAGGCCTGTGGCAACACATTTCTCAACTAAAGGTTCAACAGACACAGCTACACCAATTGCATCAGTTTCATCTACTGCAAATATTACAGAGACAACTAGACCAGTTGAAACAGATTTCACTACTGCAGTTACTAGAGAGACAACTACGCCGATTGCAACAGATTTCTCTACTGCAATAACTACAGAGACAATTACACCAGTTGCAACAGCTTTCCCAACTGAACTTACAACAGATACAACTACACCAATTGCATCAATTTCCTCTATTGCAATTACTACAGAGAAAACTACGCCAGTTGCAACATATTTCCCTACACCACTTACTACAGAGAAAACTACACCAGATACAACAGATTTCACTACTGCAATTACTACAGATGCAACTAGGCCAGTTGCAACAATTTTCTCTACTGTAATTACTAAAGAGACAACTACACCAGTGGCAACAGATTTTTCTACTGCAATAACTACAGACGCAACTAGGCCAGTTGCAACATATTTCTCAACTGAATTTACACCAGATTCAACTACACCAATTGCATCAGTTTCCTCTACTGCAATTACTACAGAGAAAGCTTCAACAGCTGCAACAGATTTCACTACACCACTTACTACAGAGAAAACTACACCAGATACAGCAGATTTCACTACTGCAATTACTACAGATGCAACTAGGCCAGTTGCAACAATTTTCTCTACTGTAATTACTAAAGAGACAACTACACCAGTGGCAACAGATTTTTCTACTGCAATAACTACAGACGCAACTAGGCCAGTTGCAACAGATTTCTCAACTGAATTTACACCAGATTCAACTACACCAATTGCATCAGTTTCCTCTACTGCAATTACTACAGAGAAAGCTTCAACAGCTGCAACAGATTTCACTACACCACTTACTACAGAGAAAACTACACCAGCTGCAACTAATGTTTCTACTGCAATAACTACAGAGACAACTACACCAGTTGCAACAGATTTATCTTCTATAATTACTACAGAGATTACTACACCAATTGCAACTGATCTTTCTACTAAAATGCCTACAGTGACAACTACTGAAGTTGCAACCGATTCCTCTACAGCAATTACTACACAGAAAACTACAACAGTTACAACAGATTTTTCTACTTCAATAACTACAGACGCAACTAGGCCTGTGGCAACACATTTCTCAACTAAAGGTTCAACAGACACAGCTACACCAATTGCATCAGTTTCATCTACTGCAAATATTACAGAGACAACTAGACCAGTTGAAACAGATTTCACTACTGCAGTTACTAGAGAGACAACTACGCCGATTGCAACAGATTTCTCTACTGCAATAACTACAGAGACAATTACACCAGTTGCAACAGCTTTCCCAACTGAACTTACAACAGATACAACTACACCAATTGCATCAGTTTCCTCTATTGCAATTACTACAGAGAAAACTACGCCAGTTGCAACATATTTCACTACACCACTTACTACAGAGAAAACTACACCAGATACAACAGATTTCACTACTGCAATTACTACAGATGCAACTAGGCCAGTTGCAACAATTTTCTCTACTGTAATTACTAAAGAGACAACTACACCAGTGGCAACAGATTTTTCTACTGCAATAACTACAGATGCAACTAGGCCAGTTGCAACATATTTCTCAACTGAATTTACACCAGATTCAACTACACCAATTGCATCAGTTTCCTCTACTGCAATTACTACAGAGAAAGCTTCAACAGCTGCAACAGATTTCACTACACCACTTACTACAGAGAAAACTACACCAGATACAGCAGATTTCACTACTGCAATTACTACAGATGCAACTAGGCCAGTTGCAACAATTTTCTCTACTGTAATTACTAAAGAGACAACTACACCAGTGGCAACAGATTTTTCTACTGCAATAACTACAGACGCAACTAGGCCAGTTGCAACAGATTTCTCAACTGAATTTACACCAGATTCAACTACACCAATTGCATCAGTTTCCTCTACTGCAATTACTACAGAGAAAGCTTCAACAGCTGCAACAGATTTCACTACACCACTTACTACAGAGAAAACTACACCAGCTGCAACTAATGTTTCTACTGCAATAACTACAGAGACAACTACACCAGTTGCAACAGATTTATCTTCTATAATTACTACAGAGATTACTACACCAATTGCAACTGATCTTTCTACTAAAATGCCTACAGTGACAACTACTGAAGTTGCAACCGATTCCTCTACAGCAATTACTACACAGAAAACTACAACAGTTACAACAGATTTTTCTACTTCAATAACTACAGACGCAACTAGGCCTGTGGCAACACATTTCTCAACTAAAGGTTCAACAGACACAGCTACACCAATTGCATCAGTTTCATCTACTGCAAATATTACAGAGACAACTAGACCAGTTGAAACAGATTTCACTACTGCAGTTACTAGAGAGACAACTACGCCGATTGCAACAGATTTCTCTACTGCAATAACTACAGAGCCAATTACACCAGTTGCAACAGCTTTCCCAACTGAACTTACAACAGATACAACTACACCAATTGCATCAGTTTCCTCTATTGCAATTACTACAGAGAAAACTACGCCAGTTGCAACATATTTCACTACACCACTTACTACAGAGAAAACTACACCAGATACAACAGATTTCACTACTGCAATTACTACAGATGCAACTAGGCCAGTTGCAACATATTTCTCAACTGAATTTACACCAGATTCAACTACACCAATTGCATCAGTTTCCTCTACTGAAATTACTACAGAGAAAGCTTCAACAGCTGCAACAGATTTCACTACACCACTTACTACAGAGAAAACTACACCAGATACAACAGATTTCACTACTGCAATTACTACAGATGCAACTAGGCCAGTTGCAACAATTTTCTCTACTGTAATTACTAAAGAGACAACTACATCAGTGGCAACAGATTTTTCTACTGCAATAACTACAGACACAACTAGGCCAATTGCAACAGAACTCTCAACTGAATTTACACCAGATTCAACTACACCAATTGCATCAGTTTCCTCTACTGCAATTACTACAGAGAAAGCTTCAACAGCTGCAACAGATTTCACTACACCACTTACTACAGAGAAAACTACACCAGCTGCAACTAATGTTTCTACTGCAATAACTACAGAGACAACTACACCAGTTGCAACAGATTTATCTTCTATAATTACTGCAGAGATTACTACACCAATTGCAACTGATCTTTCTACTAAAATGCCTACAGTGACAACTACTGAAGTTGCAACCGATTCCTCTACAGCAATTACTACACAGAAAACTACAACAGTTACAACAGATTTTTCTACTTCAATAACTACAGACGCAACTAGGCCTGTGGCAACACATTTCTCAACTAAAGGTTCAACAGACACAGCTACACCAATTGCATCAGTTTCATCTACTGCAAATATTACAGAGACAACTAGACCAGTTGAAACAGATTTCACTACTGCAGTTACTAGAGAGACAACTACGCCGATTGCAACAGATTTCTCTACTGCAATAACTACAGAGACAATCACACCAGTTGCAACAGCTTTCCCAACTGAACTTACAACAGATACAACTACACCAATTGCATCAGTTTCCTCTATTGCAATTACTACAGAGAAAACTACGCCAGTTGCAACATATTTCCCTACACCACTTACTACAGAGAAAACTACACCAGATACAACAGATTTCACTACTGCAATTACTACAGATGCAACTAGGCCAGTTGCAACAATTTTCTCTACTGTAATTACTAAAGAGACAACTACACCAGTGGCAACAGATTTTTCTACTGCAATAACTACAGACGCAACTAGGCCAGTTGCAACATATTTCTCAACTGAATTTACACCAGATTCAACTACACCAATTGCATCAGTTTCCTCTACTGCAATTACTACAGAGAAAGCTTCAACAGCTGCAACAGATTTCACTACACCACTTACTACAGAGAAAACTACACCAGATACAACAGATTTCACTACTGCAATTACTACAGATGCAACTAGGCCAGTTGCAACAATTTTCTCTACTGTAATTACTAAAGAGACAACTACACCAGTGGCAACAGATTTTTCTACTGCAATAACTACAGACGCAACTAGGCCAGTTGCAACAGATTTCTCAACTGAATTTACACCAGATTCAACTACACCAATAGCGTCAGTTTCCTCTACTGCAATTACTACAGAGAAAGCTTCAATAGCTGCAACAGATTTCACTACACCACTTACTACAGAGAAAACTACACCAGCTGCAACTAATGTTTCTACTGCAATAACTACAGAGACAACTACACCAGTTGCAACAGATTTATCTTCTATAATTACTACAGAGAATACTACACCAATTGCAACTGATCTTTCTACTAAAATGCCTACAGTGACAACTACTGAAGTTGCAACCGATTCCTCTACAGCAATTACTACACAGAAAACTACAACAGTTACAACAGATTTTTCTACTTCAATAACTACAGACTCAACTAGGCCTGTGGCAACACATTTCTCAACTAAAGGTTCAACAGACACAGCTACACCAATTGCATCAGTTTCATCTACTGCAAATATTACAGAGACAACTAGACCAGTTGAAACAGATTTCACTACTGCAGTTACTAGAGAGACAACTACGCCGATTGCAACAGATTTCTCTACTGCAATAACTACAGAGACAATTACACCAGTTGCAACAGCTTTCCCAACTGAACTTACAACAGATACAACTACACCAATTGCATCAGTTTCCTCTATTGCAATTACTACAGAGAAAACTACGCCAGTTGCAACATATTTCACTACACCACTTACTACAGAGAAAACTACACCAGATACAACAGATTTCACTACTGCAATTACTACAGATGCAACTAGGCCAGTTGCAACAATTTTCTCTACTGTAATTACTAAAGAGACAACTACACCAGTGGCAACAGATTTTTCTACTGCAATAACTACAGACGCAACTAGGCCAGTTGCAACAGATTTCTCAACTGAATTTACACCAGATTCAACTACACCAATTGCATCAGTTTCCTCTACTGCAATTACTACAGAGAAAGCTTCAACAGCTGCAACAGATTTCACTACACCACTTACTACAGAGAAAACTACACCAGCTGCAACTAATGTTTCTACTGCAATAACTACAGAGACAACTACACCAGTTGCAACAGATTTATCTTCTATAATTACTACAGAGATTACTACACCAATTGCAACTGATCTTTCTACTAAAATGCCTACAGTGACAACTACTGAAGTTGCAACCGATTCCTCTACAGCAATTACTACACAGAAAACTACAACAGTTACAACAGATTTTTCTACTTCAATAACTACAGACGCAACTAGGCCAGTTGCAACACATTTCTCAACTGAACTTTCAACAGATACAGCTACACCAATTGCATCAGTTTCATCTACTGCAAATATTACAGAGACAACTAGACCAGTTGAAACAGATTTCACTACTGCAGTTACTAGAGAGACAACTACGCCGATTGCAACAGATTTCTCTACTGCAATAACTACAGAGACAATTACACCAGTTGCAACAGCTTTCCCAACTGAACTTACAACAGATACAACTACACCAATTGCATCAGTTTCCTCTATTGCAATTACTACAGAGAAAACTACGCCAGTTGCAACATATTTCACTACACCACTTACTACAGAGAAAACTACACCAGATACAACAGATTTCACTACTGCAATTACTACAGATGTAACTAGGCCAGTTGCAACAATTTTCTCTACTGTAATTACTAAAGAGACAACTACACCAGTGGCAACAGATTTTTCTACTGCAATAACTACAGACGCAACTAGGCCAGTTGCAACATATTTCTCAACTGAATTTACACCAGATTCAACTACACCAATTGCATCAGTTTCCTCTACTGCAATTACTACAGAGAAAGCTTCAACAGCTGCAACAGATTTCACTACACCACTTACTACAGAGAAAACTACACCAGATACAACAGATTTCACTACTGCAATTACTACAGATGCAACTAGGCCAGTTGCAACAATTTTCTCTACTGTAATTACTAAAGAGACAACTACATCAGTGGCAACAGATTTTTCTACTGCAATAACTACAGACGCAACTAGGCCAGTTGCAACAGATTTCTCAACTGAATTTACACCAGATTCAACTACACCAATTGCATCAGTTTCCTCTACTGCAATTACTACAGAGAAAGCTTCAACAGCTGCAACAGATTTCACTACACCACTTACTACAGAGAAAACTACACCAGCTGCAACTAATGTTTCTACTGCAATAACTACAGAGACAACTACACCAGTTGCAACAGATTTATCTTCTATAATTACTACAGAGATTACTACACCAATTGCAACTGATCTTTCTACTAAAATGCCTACAGTGACAACTACTGAAGTTGCAACCGATTCCTCTACAGCAATTACTACACAGAAAACTACAACAGTTACAACAGATTTTTCTACTTCAATAACTACAGACGCAACTAGGCCTGTGGCAACACATTTCTCAACTAAAGGTTCAACAGACACAGCTACACCAATTGCATCAGTTTCATCTACTGCAAATATTACAGAGACAACTAGACCAGTTGAAACAGATTTCACTACTACAGTTACTAGAGAGACAACTACGCCGATTGCAACAGATTTCTCTACTGCAATAACTACAGAGACAATTACACCAGTTGCAACAGCTTTCCCAACTGAACTTACAACAGATACAACTACACCAATTGCATCAGTTTCCTCTATTGCAATTACTACAGAGAAAACTACGCCAGTTGCAACATATTTCACTACACCACTTACTACAGAGAAAACTACACCAGATACAACAGATTTCACTACTGCAATTACTACAGATGCAACTAGGCCAGTTGCAACAATGTTCTCTACTGTAATTACTAAAGAGACAACTACACCAGTGGCAACAGATTTTTCTACTGCAATAACTACAGACGCAACTAGGCCAGTTGCAACAGATTTCTCAACTGAATTTACACCAGATTCAACTACACCAATTGCATCAGTTTCCTCTACTGCAATTACTACAGAGAAAGCATCAACAGCTGCAACAGATTTCACTACACCACTTACTACAGAGAAAACTACACCAGCTGCAACTAATGTTTCTACTGCAATAACTACAGAGAAAACTACAACAGTTACAACAGATTTTTCTACTTCAATAACTACAGACGCAACTAGGCCTGTGGCAACACATTTCTCAACTAAAGGTTCAGCAGACACAGCTACACCAATTGCATCAGTTTCATCTACTGCAAATATTACAGAGACAACTAGACCAGTTGAAACAGATTTCACTACTGCAGTTACTAGAGAGACAACTACGCCGATTGTAACAGATTTTTCTACTGCAATAACTGCAGAGACAACTACACCAGTTACATCAGTTTTATCTACTGCAATGGATACAGAGAGAACTACACCAGTTGCCACAGATTTCACTACACCACTTACTAAAGAGACAACTACACAGATTGCAACATATTTCTCTACTACAATTACTACAGAGACAACTAAACCAGTTGAAACAGATTTCACAACACCACTTACTACAGAGACAACTAGGCCAGTTGCAACAGTTTACTCCACTGTATTTACTACAGAGACAACTACACCAGTGGCAACAGATTTTTCCACTGCAATAACTACAGACGCAACTAGGCCAGTTGCAACAGATTTCTCAACTGAAGTTACGCCAGATACAACTACACCAATTGCATCAGTTTCCTCTACTGCAATTACTACAGAGAAAGCATCAACAGCTGCAACAGATTTCACTACACCACTTACTACAGAGAAAACTACACCAGCTGCAACTAATGTTTCTACTGCAATAACTACAGAGAAAACTACAACAGTTACAACAGATTTTTCTACTTCAATAACTACAGACGCAACTAGGCCTGTGGCAACACATTTCTCAACTAAAGGTTCAGCAGACACAGCTACACCAATTGCATCAGTTTCATCTACTGCAAATATTACAGAGACAACTAGACCAGTTGAAACAGATTTCACTACTGCAGTTACTAGAGAGACAACTACGCCGATTGTAACAGATTTTTCTACTGCAATAACTGCAGAGACAACTACACCAGTTACATCAGTTTTATCTACTGCAATGGATACAGAGAGAACTACACCAGTTGCCACAGATTTCACTACACCACTTACTAAAGAGACAACTACACAGATTGCAACATATTTCTCTACTACAATTACTACAGAGACAACTAAACCAGTTGAAACAGATTTCACAACACCACTTACTACAGAGACAACTAGGCCAGTTGCAACAGTTTACTCCACTGTATTTACTACAGAGACAACTACACCAGTGGCAACAGATTTTTCCACTGCAATAACTACAGACGCAACTAGGCCAGTTGCAACAGATTTCTCAACTGAAGTTACGCCAGATACAACTACACCAATTGCATCAGTTTCCTCTACTGCAATTACTACAGAGAAAGCTTTAACAGCTGCAACAGATTTCACTACACCACTTACTACAGAGAAAACTACACCAGCTGCAGCTAATTTTTCTACTGCAATAACTACAGAGACAACTACACCAGTTACATCAGTTTTATCTACTGTAATGAATACAGAGACAACTACACCAGTTGCAACAGATTTCACTACACCACTTACTAAAGAGACAACTACACGGATTGCAACATATTTCTCTACTACAATTACTACAGAGACAACTAAACCAGTTGTAACAGATTTCACAACACCACTTACTACAGAGACAACTACACCAGTTTCAACAGATTTCACTACTGCAATTACTACAGACGCAACTAGGCTAGTTGCAACAGATTCCTCCATTGTATTTACTACAGAGACAACTACACCAGTGGCAACAGATTTTTCTACTGCAATAACTGCAGACGCAACTAGGCCAGTTGCAACAGATTTCTTAACTGAACTTACAACAGATACAACTACACCAATTGCATCAGTTTCCTCTACTGCAATTACTACAGAGAAAACTACACCAGATGCAACAGATTTCACTAAGCCACTTTCTACAGAGACAACTACACCAGTTACAACAGATTTCTCTACTGTAATTACTAGAGAGGCAACTACAAATGTTATAACAGATTTCACTACTTCAATTACTACAGAGGCAACTAGGCCAGTTGCAACAGCTTTCTCTACAGCAATTACATCTGAAAAAACTACTAATGTTACAACAGATTTAACTACTGCAATTACTACACTGAAAACTACACTGATTGCAACTGATTTCTCTACTGCAATAACTACAGAGACAACCACACCAGCTGCAACAAATTTCACTACACCACTTACTACAGAGGCAACTACACCAGTTACAACACATTTCTCTATTGCAATAACTACAGATACAACTACACCAATTGCCTCACTTTCTTCTACAGCAATCACTACAGAGAAACCTACACCAATTACAACAGATGTCTTTACTGCAGTTACTAGAGAGACAACTACACCAGTTGCAACACATTTCTTTACTGCAATAACTACAGAGACAACAACACCAGTTGCAACAGATTTCTCCAGTGCAATTGCCACCGGGACAACTACACCAGTTGCAACAGATGTCTCTACTTTAATTACTACAGATATTACTACAACAATTGCAACTGATCTTTCTGCTAAAATTAGTACAGTGACAACTACTAATGTTACAACAGAATTATCTACTGCAATTACTACACAGAAAATGACACCAGTTACAACAGATTTCTTTACTTCAATTATTACAGAGGCAACAATGCCACTGGCAACCGATTTCTCAACAGATATAACTACACCGGTTGCAACAGATTTCTCAACAGATATAACTACACCGGTTGCAACAGATTTCTCTACTGCAATAACTACAGAGACCACTTCACCATTTGCAACAGATTTTACTATACCACTTACTACAGGGACAACTACACCAATTGCAACAGATTTCTCTACTGCAATTACCACACAGAAAACTACACCAGTTATAACAGATTTTTCTTCAGCTCTGAGTACAGTAACACTAACTACAGCATTGACTATGTCATCTATAGTAATTGCAACAGAGGGAACTACAGAATCTAAAAAAGACACTACTACACCAATTACAACAGAGATGACTACATCAGTTTCTATAGATAAAACAATTGTGTCTACAACAGACACCACTACACTCACTTCACTTGAGCCATCTAAGCTAACTACAACTACAGAATTTACAACAGATGGAGCTGTAGTATCTTCACA
>CM050170.1:15242240-15317240 GCA_027410445.1 Discoglossus pictus
TTCATGGATACTTGGTGAAATCATCTTAAAATTATCAGCCTTCACATTTTGCTTATTTTTTTAAAGACCTTCCAAAAAAATAATATGTATTTAAACCCAATGTAGCTTTACGCTGTGTACATTTATTTATTTATTAATATTATATTAATTATTATGATTAACAATCCATGAAGCTCATGAAGGATTGGATCAGTTGAATGTAACAATTTAAGAGTTTCAAGGCTAATAAGTTGTGCAACTCTTTACCATGCAGGGCTCAAGCATAGTAATGACATTACAACCCAACATATCAATATGATATATATATATATATGTGTGTGTGTTTTATGCTTAATTTTAAGTAGAAGATCTTCTGAATACCAGTTCTGGACCGATGATGAGTCAGATTGGTCTACTGCGGGGGAATACGTAGCCAGGAACCCAGATGGTGAGATTAAACATTTACTTTTGTATGACATGGGGTGTAGGAACTGGTGGGGGGATGGGGGGGGGGGCAAATCCCCGCAGTTTACATGAATAGGGAACACAAAAAATGCAAAGTTAAACGTAATCATGCATTGCCAGATTTGGCCACTAGAGGAGGGCACAAGCGCTATGGAGCAGTGTGTCTTTCCCATGAAAGCTGTGATCCATAATTTATCATTTATACATGTCTATATACGCATAATAAGTTGGCATATAGATATATAGCAAGCTTGTCTGAAGACGTTATTTTATATAATGTTTTTGACGTAGTGAAGAATGGAATATTGTCTGATAGAACCAGGTAGATACTTACATGGAATGGGAAAATGTTGGGTGAAGTAATGGCTAAGAGCAGAAAGGCAATGAGGGGAGTATTTGGAGATCAGATGAGAGATATAGATGATGTGATATTTATGATAGAGTCAATATGTTTAACATAATCCTGGAGGATATGGGAAGCCAGTGATGAAACTGGAAGAGGTGAGAAGCATGAAGAGCAATAACTGGTGAGACAGGTGGGCCTCTCAAAAATATTTATGGTGGACTGGAGAGTTACAGTGATCTCAAAACAAGGGTGTTCATAAAGGACTGAATTAAGGTTAGACCACAAGAAAGTCAAGTGATAATGATATGTGATATTGATATGTATCAGTTTGGTAGTTCAGTTCTTAAAGACAAAACTTATAATGGGTGCATTTATGACATTAATCACTTAGAGGGGAGAAGGGAGAGTAGAGATATGGCCGAAACCTATATCAAACTATTTAATAAAGTTCATTCATTAAAAATAGATAAATGCAAGAACAAGAGGATTTTATTTAAACTTGAAGGGTGGAAGATTTGGGGTTAATCAAGATGCCACTGCCTTATAAGGGACTGCTCAGCACCCCTGAATGAATCAATAACATTATTTAGCAATTATTTATTGAATAATAATTAAATATATTTTGCACTTTTACTGATATTTATTTATTGTGTTTTGCTATAGGTAATATGTATATTACCCCAAGAGAACATTTTGAGCCCAATCTAGGAAGTGTGGATCCCTATTTCCAGGTAACCCCTAAATACTAATTTTATTTAAAAAAACTAGACATATCAATGTCTGACACCTGAGTATGACTCACCTTAAAAGAGTTCATCATTTTGCACCTTTATATACATTTATTTATTTTCCCTTTTTTGTCTTTCCAGAATAAATTAAAACATGATGAAGAAAAAATATTGTAGACTCATGTATGACACCTGAGTATAAGTGTTTTAGATGAGTTCCACATACTTTTTCTATTTTATGTTATCTTTTTTTATTTTCCTTCTTTCTATCCACAAATTTTTTACATTTTTTTAAATATTTTTAAATTATTATTTTTTTATTTTTTTTATTTAAAAAAAATTACATTAATATTGGAATCCTACATGTAAGAAGCCCATCATCAAAGAGTTACACATTTATGTGTCTGCTTATATCTTATCTTTCCTTTCTAGTCTCTCACTATTCATATCCATATCTAACACTTGAGTATAAGACTCACCTTTGAAGGGTTCAGCATTTTTGTGCCTTTTTTATATCTTAAGTTATCTTTCCATCTTGTTTCCCCTCGCCCACTATTTTTTTTTTTATTTCTTTCCAACTTAAGTAATATTTTACACCTGTCTATAAGACTCACCTTGGAAGAGCTCATGACTGAGTCTCATCTTCAGACAACTTTCCTTTTCTTTCTCCCGATATAAAAGGTTTTTTAGATATTTTTTTTTTGTAATTAAAGAAAACCCCTCAATATCTGACACCTGCCTATAAGAGTCATCCTGGCAGACTTTAGCGTGTCTGTGTCTTTTTTATATCAAATATCTCCTTTTTGTTTCTCCTTATCCACAAGTTTTCAAGAATAAGTCTGGAGAGTTCCCCCTCTTCATATGTTATTTTTCATATTTTGTTTCTCCCTTTTAGTGTCACATCCAAAGACCTGAGATGACTGGACAACAGGGAAGTGGAGATTAACTTAAGCATCCAAGGAGAAGAAAGAAGTAAAATCTTGAGAGTTATTCCACCATTGGACAATGAAGAGAAGACCAATACAACAATTAGAAGAGCAATACAACAAAGAGAAGACCAATACAATGAGTGGAAACCCAATACATTGAAGAAAAGACCAATATAACAAAAAGAAGACAAATACAACAAAGAGAAGACCAATACAATGAGGAGACGACCAATACAACAAAAAGAAGACCAATACAACAAAGAAAAGACCAATACAATGAGTGGAAAACCAATACATTGAAGAGAAGACCAATATAACAAAAATAAGACAAATACAACAAAGAGAAGACCAATACAATGAGGAGACGACCAATACAACAAAAAGAAGACCAATACAACAAAGAGAAGACCAATACAATGAGGAGATGACCAATATAACAAAAAAAAAGACAAATACAACAAAGGGAAGACCAATAGAACAAAAAGAAGACCAATACAACGACGAGAAGACCAATGCCAAAGTTATTTGATCAAAAACTGCATTTGTTTATTGCACACCCACTTGGGGATTGGAACCTTCTGGCTTCAAATGAAGAATCAATGGAGAATCATTATTCAGAGGCAATTAAATTACAGGATGAAGACCCCATTGGGCAAAGCCAACGTCTTTGAGATACTTGGAATCTAATCTAATCTTTGAATTGTTGTTTCCCAAGAATACACTGCTAAACAAACTTGTAAAGTTGATAGAAAATACCATATGTATTGATAGGCAACATCAGTTGATAGGCAATACCAAATTAAAACCACATTTCATCCAAACAAGAGTTGCTTAGAGAATGGAGGTTAAATGCATAAAAGACTGACAAGACTCAGCTAGCTCAGCTAGCTGCATAAGCTGTGGGCATACATTTTGTACCACAATGCATCACTCTAAAATGTTTTGTTATCCTATAATTACTATTTTTTTTATGTAAACAATGATGTCATGTGATCTTGCCTTTATATTTGTCAATAAGAGCTACATCCCTGTCACGTTGCTTGTTGCACAGTCCACTTTAGAAATCAGGACTTCCAAGATTAACATTATAAATGGGAGGAGCTTAAGTTATCTAACGTAAATGTGGAGCACTTTTTTCTCTTTTACCATTGGGTTAGTGGAATTTGTATGTAAAAAACAGCTTTATATAGGTGTAAAATAACAGAATACCATAATATACAGACATATATAAAAATATAAATTAACTTACCACATTTCACATTTATTAAATTGCTGTTTAATTGTAACAATTGATTTAATTACTGATTTTTTATTTTCACTACCTTTTGTCTTTACTACAATCAGCACTTTTTCTTGCACTTTGATGTCCATAGAACACACAAAATTTACGACTGTAAAAAGCTTGTATAAAATACAACGATATTTAAATATGTATTTATATAATTAACTCTGTAAAATAATGTATTTTTCTTGAATTTGTTTCTTTTACCAGGAAATAAAAATATTGAACAATTAGAAAATGTCGCTAATATTTTTTTTTTTATTAATATTTTCTTTGGTGGCATTGTTGTACCATATTTTTGATAACTTGGGTAATGTTTAGTGTGGAAACAATATAAATAAATAGATAAACAGAGATTTTTTTTATATCTTTCTATCTGAATGTATATGTATATATATACGGTATATATATATATATATATATATATATATATATATATATATATATATATATATATATATATATATGAGTAAATAAGTAATACATTTGTATTCACATATGAACATCTAAAACAAGTTAAAGAATGTGTTTAATGCCCAGAATTCCATGAAATACAGTTATTACACTACGATCAGGGAACCTGAGCAGGGATATGCAAATTTGCACACAAAGGCTTTGCTCTTTAATCCCATACCGTTTCAAACATGGCTCCTATTAAGAATATGCCTGCTGTATTACACAGCATTTAGCAAAGCCCAGGATGGATTATGCTAAGCCAGGAAAGCTACCCACAGACAGCACTGTTTCGAGGTTACTGAATCTCATCAGTGTATATAAATATATATATAGTAAATAAAAAGTACATCTGTGTTCACATCTGAATGTCTAAAGCAAGTTAAAAAACCTGCTTCCAGCTCAGAGTTCCAAGAAAAACAGTTATTACACTGCATTCTGGGAAGTTGAGCTGGGACACACAAACATGGCCACAAATGCCTCACTCTTCATTCCTTAGCCATTATCAATCATGGCTTCCTTTAAGCTTATGCATGCTGTATTACACAGCTTTAATGCAAAGCCAAGGTTGGAATAAACACAGGCTGAGTATCCAATCCATGTACAGCTGTTTCAAGCTTACTGGCTATGATCGGCATTGAGCGGGATCTCAGCCTGTGTTGTGGAAATTATGAGTAGGTAGTTCACCACAACAATCATTTATAATATGGTGGGCAAAAGAGTGATAGAAGCCCTCCACCGTACAGTAGTACAGTAAATAAAAAGTACATCTGTGTTCACATCTGAATGTCTAAAGCAAGTTAAAAAATTGATTGATAATGGCTAAGGAATGAAGAGTGAGGCCTCATAAACCTACTCATAATTTCCACAACACAGGCTGAGATCCCGCTCAATGCCGATCATAGCCAGTAAGCTTGAAACAGCTGTACATGGATTGGATACTCAGCCTGTGTTTATTCCAACCTTGGCTTTGCATTAAAGCTGTGTAATACAGCATGCATAAGCTTAAAGGAAGCCATGATTGATAATGGCTAAGGAATGAAGAGTGAGGCATTTGTGGGCACATTTGTGGGTCCCAGCTCAACTTCCCAGAATGCAGTGTAATAACTGTTTTTCTTGGAACTCTGAGCTGGAAGCAGGTTTTTTAACTTGCTTTAGACATTCAGATGTGAACACAGATGTACTTTTTATTTACTGTACTACTGTACGGTGGAGGGCTTCTATCACTCTTTTGCCCACCATATTATAAATGATTGTTGTGGTGAAATATATATATATATATATATATATATATATATATATATATATATACACTGAAGAGTGAAGTAGCTAAAAATGTCCAGTAATCCAGATGTTTCAGACTTGATAAATGGATGCAGATCAAACCTCTTGAAAACATGTATAAATAAATGTTTGTCCAAAAAAAAGCTATCACTATATACTAAATGCTATAAATATATATATATATATATATATATATATATATATACAGTATCAACAGTTCTCACACCTATTATTTTATTCAATCTCATAAGGGACAAACGTTAAAACTTCACTTTTATTAAATCTCTTAAAATAAATTAAAATATTATCAGACGCAGGAATAAACTAATATTACTCGGTTATAGGAGGTTGAACACAAACGTGCTAATATATAAAGTGCTAGTGTTCATATATATATAAGAAAGGAACCAGGATAAAGGCTGATTCTATAATAATATTATATACAAAGTGCTGTCAATAAAGTTCTTTAGTGTATAAATGATAGTGCTTCCCAAACTAAACTTCTTGCTGATTTATAATAATACAAAGTGCACAGTGCAATGAGATAATATTAGCGTTATTGCTATAATATTGACAAAATTCGAGCTTTCTATCTATTTGTTCAAATTCCCCTATTAAATTCATTACTCCATGGAGCTATAATGCTCGTATTAGTTCTAATTATAAGATATTGCTCGTAGTGTTGTACGATTCTCTAATATCTTTCTCCTATAAGAGACTATATCTTAGCGTGCCATGCCGTTTAGACGCCTAGCGATGACGTCATCAACATGCGTCTGAATAATAACAGACAAGAGTAATAATAGAGAGAACAAAGGTTTTTTTAGATGTCAAACCAAGACCAGGAGGGGTAAGAAAAGGCCCAACCCTGTTCAAACCATAAAAAAGAATCAAGAGACAGTAAATCCTTTACAGATTTTTAACCTGTCACAGTATCCCTTGTCCAAAGATCATTTATCTTTACTTCAAAAAGGTTTTCTCCAAGATCTTTGATTGGGTAAAAGATGTAAACTTATTTGCCCGAAAGTTGGCATTAAAAAAGTTCTTCTCAAAAAAAAAAAAACAGTGACCAATTAGAAGAACGAGAGGAGAAAACTCTAAATATATCAGAAAATGTGAAATTGACTTTGAAGGATTGAAAGGTCCTTTTTCCCAAAAGCAAGTATACTCGTCCTCTTTCCATAAGCCCTAATATAGAACGTGACAAGAGATCTAGAGAAATTATCTCATAAGAAGGCATCAAAATCTTATCTCCCTAAAGAAGAAAGACAAGCCCTCAAAGATCTGATAAATAATAAAGAAATAAGAATAGAAAATGCAGATAAGGGGGGTAATCTTGTCATTCTTAATACTAATGGTTACATTAAAGAAAATCAGAGATTACTAAATATTAAAGAATGTTACAAAAAACTTGTGAAAGATCCCACTGATAATTTTCTAGCAGAATTAAATATAATTCTGACTAATGGTTTACAAGATAAAATCATTACAAAAAACAAGAATTTGAATTTTTTAATACAAAAGATCCAAAAATTGCCACATTTTATTCCATTCCTAAAATACATAAAAATCCCACAAAACCACCATGTAGGCCAATAGTTTCAGGAATAGACTGTCTAACAGAGAATTCTAGTAAATATATAGACTCTATTTTGAGAGAACATGTAATATCCCTGACATCAAAAGATGTACTTAAAAAATTAAATGGGTTAACTACGAACCAACATCCTCTGTTGGTATCATTGAATGTTGAATCATTATATACTAATATACAACATCATTGAGGGCTACATGCTGTCAAATATTTTTTACAAAAAAAAGGTAATCTCTACAAGAAACACAATGAGTTTATGATGGAGCTTATTACAATTAGTGTTGTCACACAATTATTTTGTGTTCCCACAAACCTTTTACCATCAAATTCAGGGTACGGCTATAGGGACATCTTGTGCCCCAACGTACGCCAATTTATACCTAGGGTGGTGGGAAGAACAGGTGGTGTACAGCGAAAACATGGAAATCTACACTAAAGATGTAGATCTATGGATTCGATATATAGATGATATTATGATTTTATGGAGTGGTACTAAACAACATCTGCAGGAATTTATAAAAGCCCACGTGGCTTCAACAATTAAAGGGATGCTACAAATGTCAATCCTGTAAGGCCTGCCAATTTATTAGACCTGCCAAAAACTGAAAGGGTTATTTATTTAATATCCTGTAAATGTGGAATGAGATACGTAGGTAAAACAAAACAGAGAATTAAGAAAAATAATTCTAGAACATATCTATAGTATTAATAGAGGCTATGACACTCCAGTGGCAATACATGTAAATACCAAATATAATGGCAACGTAGGAGTCCTTTCATTTATGGCAATTGATCACATTGAAACAAACATCAGAAGAGGTAATATAGATAGAGAACTTTTAAAAAAAGAAGCAAAATGGCTTTGTAACGGAGCTGGGACACGCAGTCCAAAATCTCCGCTGGTATACGATAAAATATCCACGAGGCGCTACAGTTTCACCATCCCCGACCTCCCATATTGGACGACACACAATTTGGGAGTCAAAGGAATACTGACTTTATTTTGTTATTGCAGAACTATATATACATCTCTTTGGCCACAGGCAATACACATGCCCATATTTGGCTACACACAATACACACAAAGAGAACAATAGGGGGGTCACACCTCCCTGGCAACTTTGATACAATCAGACACTGATTCAATTACACCTCTTTGTTCTTATCAGAGAATTAAAACACTTTGGAAAATGCCAGGATCCTTTACAACTTTCTTATCTCTTGAATCTCTGTAATAGGATTATCTATTAGCCTAGGTCTGCAAAAGTCTGGCTAATATTCTGCAGAGCATCAACCAGCATACATATTGTAGGATCATATTTTAACCAAGAATAATCATAAAACAGGGTAAAACAGTGATGGGTTCCGCTACACACCTCCCCCGTGACCATAAGCCGGCATACACGGTCTGATCCCAACGGATCGGCCTGGGGATGTCCGGACAAAAGTATTTGTTGGTCAATTCTCTAGTTTGACAACCCATCAGCATTACTGCAATTCACATTTACTCACATTTCCCATATCCCCAGATAGCTGGGATCTGAGCGCACAAAACCACCGAATAGCGCTCAGATCCTCTTCACACAGTTCAATTGCCATGTAGCTAAAGTCTTTCCCATAGTCTTTCATTATATGAATGGGCTTCATGGCACAGTTATCTGGGGTATCATGGTTCACACAGGGCAAGTACAGAATGACCCCCCTGTATGTAAAGGGCCAGAATGAGTGACTTACACTCTGGTATGGCCGAACACTGGTTCCAAAGGGCGATATGTACCAGGGCCATAGTCGCAGGGCAGGAGGCTGGCAAACAGTCCTCTCCAAGCCAAAGTGGCGAAGGGCACTTCGTCACACATCTCTCCTTTGGGGGGAAGTCTAACCAGGTACCTGGATATTTTGCTGTGGTGAGGGGGCAACACGCTGAGGGGACTTGAGGGGCAGAGGCCAGCGGCACTCTGCCCTGATGCCAGCTCTTCTGCTGGTATAACCTGCAGGACATCCTGCTCTGTACAAGGGACAAAGGGAGGGCAGAGGCCAACTGCACTCTGCCCCGCTGTCAGCTCTTCTGCTGGGGTACTTGGGACATATTTCGGCTCAGTAGCCAGGGAAACGTGGGGGTCAGTGGGGGTTAACATTTCCTCTGTTAACCCTGGGGCCACATTAGAAGTTAGCTGGGGAGGGGAATTTGTACTTACCCCCTCCTCCGGTTGTCCCAGTGACGGTAGTTGGGGATCTGGACAAGCTGTAGGCGCAGAGACCACGGTCCCATCTGCGCCGTCTGGGAGATTGGTGTCTCCCCTGGTTAGGGTAAACTGTCGCTGGGGGGGAAGGACGACACCTTCTGCCCCCTGTGTTTCACACTGCCGCTGGGGGGGAAGGACGACACCTTTGGCCCCCTGGGGTACCCACTGCCGCTGTGGAGGAAGGTCGACACCTTCTGCTCCCTGAGGTACACACTGCCGCTGGGGGGGAAGGACGACACCTTCTGCCCCCTGGGGTTCACACTGCCGCTGAGGGGGAAGGACGACACCTTCTGCCCCCTGGGGTTCACACTGCCGCTGGGGGGAAAGGACGACACCTTCTGCCCCCTGGGGTTCACACTGCCGCTGGGGAGGAAGGACGACACCTTCTGCCCCCTGTGGTTCACACTGCCGCTGGGGGGGAAGGCCGACACCTTCAGCTCCCTGGGGTACACACTGCCGCTGGGAAGGAAGGACGACACCTTCAGCTCCCTGGGGTACACACTGCCGCTGAGGGGGAAGGACGACACCTTCAGCTCCCTGGGGTACACACTGCCGCTGGGAAGGAAGGACGACACCTTCAGCTTCCTGGGGTACACACTGCCGCTGAGGGGGAAGGACGACACCTTCTGCCCCCTGGGGTTCACACTGCCGCTGGGGGGAAAGGACGACACCTTCTGCCCCCTGGGGTTCACACTGCCGCTGAGGGGGAAGGACGACACTTTCTGCCCCCTGGGGTTCACACTGCCGCTGGGGGGAAAGGACGACACCTTCTGCCCCCTGGGGTTCACACTGCCGCTGGGGAGGAAGGACTACACCTTCGGCTCCCTGGGGAACACACTGCCGCTGGGGAGGAAGGACGACACCTTCAGCTCCCTGGGGTACACACTGCCGCTGAGGGGGAAGGACGACACCTTCTGCCCCCTGGGGTACACACTGCCGCTGGGGGGGAAGGACGACACATTCAGCCCCCTGGGGTACACACTGCCGCTGAGGGGGAAGGACGACACCTTCTGCCCCCTGGGGTTCACACTGCCGCTGGGGGGAAAGGACGACACCTTCTGCCCCCTGGGGTTCACACTGCCGCTGGGGAGGAAGGACGACACCTTCGGCTCCCTGGGGAACACACTGCCGCTGGGGAGGAAGGACGACACCTTCAGCTCCCTGGGGTACACACTGTCGCTGGGGGGGAAGGCCTACACCTTCAGCTCCCTGGGGTACACACTGCCGCTGGGAGGTGGAATTAGTTGGAGTATTCCACGTGGAGTGGCTTCTGTTTCTGAGACAGTCTCTCTGCATGTGACCCTGCTGGTTACACGTGTGGCACCTGATGTACCGTGGAGGGGTTTGGTAGTTCCCACCACCCGGACGCAGTGCTGGGGGGGGTTTAATAGTGGGAGGTGGGTTAGCAGCTCCCCAGATGGACCGCTCCCGTGCCCGCTGCTTTTCCATTATGGATTTGTGGACATCTGTCATTAACCATTCCAAGGTTTTCATGGGAAGCGTATCTGGGAAAAAGGCCAGTCTGCTTTGGAGTTCTCTTCCAAACTCATTCTGTGGGGTAATACGAGGTACTGTAACCATGAGTTCCTTTCTGTCTGTTTCCCTGTAGTCTGCGGCCGCCTCCTCCTCCTTATGATGGAATGCTGTCTGAAAACTAGCCGGTTCCATCCTGATGTAGCCAGGGGCGCTGTACGGATACTAGCGTTGCCCTCAATTTGTACTCCACGGAATGGTGTCTCCTGTAGCTGTCCTTCTGACCGTGGGAACAATTCCACCACTTGCCAACAAATGTAACGGAGCTGGGACACGCAGTCCAAAATCTCCGCTGGTATACGATAAAATATCCACGAGGCGCTACAGTTTCACCATCCCCGACCTCCCATATTGGACGACACACAATTTGGGAGTCAAAGGAATACTGACTTTATTTTGTTATTGCAGAACTATATATACATCTCTTTGGCCACAGGCAATACACATGCCCATATTTGGCTACACACAATACACACAAAGAGAACAATAGGGGGGTCACACCTCCCTGGCAACTTTGATACAATCAGACACTGATTCAATTACACCTCTTTGTTCTTATCAGAGAATTAAAACACTTTGGAAAATGCCAGGATCCTTTACAACTTTCTTATCTCTTGAATCTCTGTAATAGGATTATCTATTAGCCTAGGTCTGCAAAAGTCTGGCTAATATTCTGCAGAGCATCAACCAGCATACATATTGTAGGATCATATTTTAACCAAGAATAATCATAAAACAGGGTAAAACAGTGATGGGTTCCGCTACAGGCTTTATCTTCCAAGCACCAAAAAACCTCATGGCCTAAATGAAGGCTTCACATTTACACCTTTTATATAAGAAAATGAAGTGACATGCTTTATTCTCAGAATGATATATTTGTATACATACTTATCAGTGATTGAAATGTGATGTCATATTAGTTTCAGAACAAAATTATGAATAAAATGTTCCTAGGAGATCACATATATAATTGTGAGCATGCAGTTTATTGCTAACGCTGCGGGCTCGCGAAGTGAGGGCCTCAGTTGCTGTCATGGAGCGCCGAAGAAGCTCCTTGCCAGCAACTGTGGACCTTGCAACATTTACGGACTATCAAACAAATACGAGATGCGGGACTTAGAAAGAAAAACACTATGACCTCGCAAAGATACGACTTTAACGGCCGACCTGTGAAAACCTGAAAACATTAGAAACACAATAAATACACACAACAAACACATAAAAAGCTTACCCACAGCAAGGGGGGGCACTCAGGACCTCTGCAAGTGACGTTACACCTCCATTTAAGTTCAAATTCCAGAGTTTAGACACCCGAAAATCACCTAAGCGAGAGAAAAAATGGCCACCGAAAAAAACGAAAACGAGGCTACAGGACCCTAAAGACGCAAAACACCACCAAGCGCATACAGATTTTCCGATAAAGCCAGGTCCAAGAACAAGGACGCAAAATCAGCCAATGCCACGTACCACACATTAGGCGCCATTTTACAACACTAACTTACACAATGCTGAAGTACACAGCTACACTAACGGCTTCCCCTCGCACACGCAGCCTATTTACACTACACACTGCACACATTGCTCACACGTACACAGCAGCTCCACAGCAGTGAAAACCAACATTGAATGCTGCAGGAACATCAAAATAGATTGTCAGCTCTTCAACACAATGCTTCCTGCATATATTCCTTTATTAATGTATTATTTATTTGATTACCATACACCAAACAGCATTAGCTCACTTACAATTTAATTGCCGTCATTTTTTGATGGGCAATATTCTAGTAGGAAATAATACCCAAAAAAGTTCTATGGGGTATAATTATGTTGATGGAGCTAATACATAGTGTATTGGGTATAAACTAAATATGATATCTATGGGATTATCACTGATTACATAAACTAAAGTATAACAAACAAAAGGTGATTTAAGATGAAGTTCTTCACCAAATATTTAATAGAATACTGTACTGTAGAGTAGTTTAAGTTAAGGAGTATACTGTGGTGGATATGTATTAATACACACATTCCTTTATATTATATCTATATCATCCTATATTCAAAAGATATAAGTTCTTTGCAGTATTATTAAATAGATTATTGGCAAATATAAAATATAGATCTAAATATTGTTGAGAAGATAATGATGTGACATCAATTCTTGTATAATGATACTGATTGGGTCTGTATATATACCACTAAAATATGTTAAGCACAGAGACATTTATTTTAAAATAAATTAAGTTGTTTTTACAATTGTCACCGTTTCCATGATTACGGATAAAGTATAAAGGGTTGCTAAATCAAAATGGTGGTGACCCCTGAAGAAATCTAGAAACGTACGTCGGGTCAGACGCAGGAGTGTGCACGCATGTTGATGACGTCATCGCTAGGTGTCTAAACGGCGTGGCACGCTAAGATACAGTCTCTTATAGGAGAAAGATATTAGAGAATCGTACAACACTAAGAGCAATATCTTATTACTCAAAATAATAGGAGCATTATAGCTCTATGGAGTAATGAATTCAATAGGGGAATTTGAACAAATAGAAAGCTAGAATTTTGTCAATATTATAGCAACAACGCTAATATTATTGCATTGTACTGTGCATTTTGTATTATTATAAATCAGCTAGAAGTTTAGTTTGGGAAGCACTATCATTTATACACTAAAGCACTTTATTGACAGCACTTTGTATATAGTATTTCTATTATTACTAGCGACTTGCCCGTCAAAAAATGACGGTCAATAGAATTTTTAATGCTGGGAAAACTGTTTGCCACACAATATTGGTCTCTGACATTCTTAACCTTTTGTTTTATTAAGTACCAATAAATAGCAAATTTTGAATAAAACTTTTTATTTTTTTAACTATCAACTTGTGTTTCAACAACAAGTATATATATATATTTTTTGTAAATATGAACTTTTTTAATTGTCATTCATGTAATAACAATATAACAATGTTTTAATTTGTCATGAATAAATATTGTAAATCATAACAAAGTTTTTAACATGCAACTTGTATTTTAAACAATAATAACTTTTTGAATTGATATTTATCTATAAATAACAGACGACTATGTAAAGTTTCCAAAACTAAGTATTTTCTACACTAACATGCTTTGTAACCTTCTTTTTTTTTAAACTCATGTTAAATTAAATTGGCATTGAATCCAGAGGAAGGCAAAAAATAAAAAAAACCATTGAAACTTGGCCAATTGTATCAGAGGGAAAAAAATGAATTCCTTCCTGACACCATTAACTGGCGATCGGATTGCTCCCTGAATCAATACTCCATCTTAAAATTATACAGTTGAATGTATTAACAAATGCTTAAACTTGTCGTAACATAAATGTTTGACTATATTCAATATAGCTTTAACTAACTTTCCATAACTTTTGAAAGACAATGTTAACATGTTAAATAGTACTTTAAAACATTTAAATGTAAGCTTCCAATTAAAGTAAATGCCACCTAATTGTTTTGTGGGGCCAATCATCTGAAAAGGTAACTTGTAAGACCTTCCAATCTGTGTAACCACTGTTTTGTGTTCTTTTTGATACTTTTTTGTTTCTTCTTCTTGTACTTTGTTGAAATGGCATATCGAGTTTCCTATTGGAAATAGCGGTCCTCTATTTAAAGAGTCACAGAGACCTCTAATTTTGTCCTGGAAGTAAAACCCCTGTTCTCTATGTTTTTTTGCCATTGTAATAAGTTTCTTCTTGAAATATTGGTACTTTAAAATCAGTTGGTGTAACATAAAAAAAATTAGTCAAAATGAGAGCACTGTACTGTATATTTACAGCACCTCATAGTACACAATGTGTTTTTTAAAAAACACATCCATCTTCCAATAAATCACCCTGGCTTGTGTTTTCTTCAACATGTACTTTAATTTCCTCTGGATTATTGCATCTTGAAAATGCAACATATAGTTGTCCATGTGCAAACACAGGTTCCTTCAAAAAAATACCAACAGACTTAAAAGTTTGTCCTTGGGATTTATTGATGGTCATGGCAAATGCCATGATAATGGGAAATTGTCTCCTTTGAAGGACAAAAGGCAAACCACTCTCACTTGGAGCCAAATCAATTCTCTGTATAAGAACTGGTTCGCCTTTATGGGTACCCCTCATAATTTCTGCATGTATAAAATGATCCTTTAATTCCTTCACGATTAATCTTGTCCCATTACAAAGTCCTTTTTTTGGATTCATATTTCTCAATAGCATGATAATTGCCCCTTTTTGAAGTTGCAAAACATGTGGTGGCATTCCAGAGGGAGTTAAAGAATTAATAAATTCCATACTAAAGTTTGCTTCACTCTCTTTGTCGTCAGCCAGAACAGAATCTGCACTGTAATAGTTTTTTGGGGGAGCATTGATTAATTTTAATATTTCGTTGTTTAAATTTATGTCAATATGACTTTGCTTGCAATGTCTGAGTAATCCTCATTATTGATGGTATTGAGGAAGATTGTTGAAATAAGTGGTTCTGTTGAAATCATTTCTGGTGGAATTTGCACTGCATCACCAGGTAAATTATTTATTTTTGGCTGTTTTTCTTCTCCAATGTTAATGAGCCAATCATTTAATTGATTTCGCCCTTCAGATCTCATATTTACTTCTAATCTCAGGTGTGTAAATGTTTGCCACAGCTTACTTCTTTTTATACACATTTCGACTATGTCAGTCTGATTGCCATGTGGCACCACAGGTAATGTTTGCCTGAAATCTCCTCCTAACAACATCACCTTTCCACCAAATGGCAAATCATTAGCCATAACTTCTTTTAATAATCGATCAATACATTGGAGGGCATGAAATGAGATCATAGTTGCCTCATCTATTATAATTAATTTACTCTTGTGCAATTTTTTGGCTTGTAATGAATTTATTCGAATATCCGACACTGATGTTTCCAGAATGGAAACTGGCAGTTTAAATCCACTATGCACACTTCTATCACCTTCTAACAAAAGTGCGGCAATTCCAGTGGTTGCAAATGGCAGTGCTATGTGTTTTCTGGTATTCAATCTCAGTGTCATACTCATCAAAGTTAATTTAATCTATAAATCCTGGCTCAGGCAGATTAAAGTTGGCACAATTTAATCCATGACAAAGAAAGATTTCCTGTATTTCGATTAATGCTTTAAATTGTGCAATGGTCTCATTATAACGTTGTAGCGGAACCCATCACTGTTTTACCCTGTTTTATGATTATTATGGTTAAAATATGATCCTACTATATGTATGTTGGTTGATGCTCTGCAGAATATTGTCCCAGACATTTACAGCTACTTGGCATGGGAGATAATCTTGTTACAGCGACTCCGCATAAGATAAAGGAAGTCTATTGTATACATTGTTTTCATTCTCAGATAAGAACAAAGAAGTGTAATTGAATCAATGTCTGATTGTATCAAAGTTGCCAGGGAGGTGTGACCCCCCTATTGTTCTCTTTATGTGTATTGTGTGTGGCCAAATATGGGCATGGGTATTACCTGTGGCCAAAGAGATGTATAAATATTTCTGTAAAGGTAAATAAAAAGTAGTCTGGGTGTCTGTGTCTCTGGCTGTCTGTGTCTCTGGCTGTCTCTCTGGGTGTGTGTCTGGATATCTGTGGGTGTGTGTCTCTCTGGGTTTCTCCCTGTATGTCTGTGGGTGTGTATCTCTCTGGGTGTGTGTTTGTATGTCTGTGGGTCTGTGTCTCTGTCTGTCTGTGTCTCTGGGTGTCTGTCTGTGGGTCTGTGTCTCTGTCTGTCTGTGTCTCTGGGTGTCTGTCTGTGGGTCTGTGTCTCTGGGTGTCTGTGTGTCTCTCTGGGTGTATGTGTGTCTCTCTGGGTGTCTGTGTGTCTCCCTGTGTGTCTATCTGGGTGTCTGTGTCTGTGTGTCTTGGTGTGTGTATATGATTCTATCTCTCTGGTTGTTTGCAGGTGTCTGTCTCTCTGCATATCTGTGTGTGTTTGGATGTCTGTGGGGTGTATGTCTCTCTGTGTGTGTCTCTGGGTGTCTGTGTCTCTGGGTGTCTGTGTCTCTGGGTGTCTGGGTGTCTGGGTCTCTGGGTGTCTGGCTGCGTGGGTGTCTGGCTGCGTGGGTGTCTGGCTGCGTGGGTGTCTCTGGGTGTCTGGATGCGTGGGTGTCTGGCTGCGTGGGTTTCTGGCTGCATGGGTGTCTCTGGATGTCTGGCTACGTCTCTCTCTGACTGTCTGTATGTATGTCTGTCTCTCTGTAGGTGTGTCTATATCATGAATGGAAAAACAGAAACAGTTATCGTGTTCCTAAAGAAGAGCTACACAAAAGAGCAATTGACCTAATAGATTAAATAAAATATTTAACTGCTTCTAAGGTGCTATCCCTGTCAATGAGCAATAACATAATGATGAATGAATGAATGAATACAGGAATACACATAAAATCTTTATTATATATATATTTTTTCCTTCTGATATACCTGTAAATTAGCTGTTCTCTAATTGAAAATGCTCCTGTTTTGAAGCAGGTGTAGACGTGAGAAATCTGTAAAACGATGTAAAAATCATAATTAATTTTTTAATTGAATAAATGTATGAAATACCATTACTCAACGCAAATCAATAGTTCATATTATATTGTGTTAACAAATGTCATGGCAAAATCATTTACCTGTCAATTTAATATTCTGTAATGTTAATTGTTGCAGAGTAGACTCCTGTATTAAGGCAGGTGGCGATGTCACAAATCTGTAAAAAGAAGTAAAAATCATTGTTTTTTTTTCATAATTGCATGAATCATTGATATTACTTAAAGTACTTGTCCTTTTCATACATGCATGCAGTAAACTAAATATAAATATTTTAAAATGATATACCTGTGAAGGTGATGTGATTGCAGATAAAATGCTGCAAACAACCCTCTGTGAAGTCAGGTGGGCAGATGATCAAACTGTGAGAAAATAAATTGAAAAAAGGGCTTGTTAATGTTTGCTATGTTTTAATTAGCATAGCTGTAAAATAGAAGTAAATGCACTGTAAAATGTAAGTAAGTGATATAAACGGTTTGAGGATCCTATACCTTTATTACAATGAGCTTAAAGAATCATCAACAACAGTAATATCTAAATTCAGTGCAAAAGGGAGATATATTTTTATGCATTTTTTACTTTAAATTTCTTCTATGAATGATCAATGAACATTAATAGTTGAGTAGCAAGCACAAAATGTAAAACAACTATACATTTTTTTTCTTTTACTAAATGTGTTATTATGACTAATTAATAATTAATTAACATTATTAATAATCGTAATGATGAATAAAATAATAAATGAACATTAATAGTTGAGCATCAAGGTCAAAATCTAATTCCAGTGACATTCTTTTTTTTGTTATAAACAAAAAAATTTTTTAATATTAATTAGTAATTAATAAAATGAATGTCCATTAAAAATTAATTAATCAATGAATAAACATATTTGAAATGGTTAATGATTAATACCGTGCTAAAGTACAGGTATTGCAAAATGCAGTAATGTATATATATATATATATTTTTTTTTTATATATATATTAATTAGTAATTAATAAAATTAATGTCCATTAAAAAATTTCTTTAATTAATAAATAATAAATTAATATAATTAAAAATTGATGAATCAATAAATAAACATATTTGAAATGGTTAATGATTAATACCGTGCTAAAGTACAGGTATTGCAAAATGCAGTAATGTATATATATATATATATTTTTTTTTTTATATATCTTAATTAGTAATTAATAAAATTAATGTCCATCAAAAATTTTCTTTAAATAATAAATAATAAATTAATATAATTAAAAATTGATGAATCAATGAATAAACATATTTGAAATGGTTAATGATTAATACCGTGCTAAAGTACAGGTATTGCAAAATGCAGTAATGTATATATATATTTATTTTTTTAATAATAATTAGTAATTAATCAAATTAATGTCCATTAAAAATTAATTAATCAATGAATAAACATATTTGAAATGGTTAATGATTAATACCGTGCTAAAGTACAGGTATTGCAAAATGCAGTAATGTATATATATATATATATATTTTTTTTTTTATATATATATATATTAATTAGTAATTAATAAAATTAATGTCCATTAAAAATTTTCTTTAATTAATAAATAATAAATTAATATAATTAAAAATTGATGAATCAATAAATAAACATATTTGAAATGGTTAATGATTAATACCGTGCTAAAGTACAGGTATTGCAAAATGCAGTAATGTATATATATATATATATATTTTTTTTTTTTAGATATCTTAATTAGTAATTAATAAAATTAATGTCCATCAAAAATTTTCTTTAATTAATAAATAATAAATTAATATAATTAAAAATTGATGAATCAATGAATAAACATATTTGAAATGGTTAATGATTAATACCGTGCTAAAGTACAGGTATTGCAAAATGCAGTAATGTATATATATATTTATTTTTTTAATAATAATTAGTAATTAATCAAATTAATGTCCATTAAAAATTAATTAATCAATGAATAAACATATTTGAAATGGTTAATGATTAATACCGTGCTAAAGTACAGGTATTGCAAAATGCAGTAATGTATATATATATATATATATTTTTTTTTTTATATATATATATATTAATTAGTAATTAATAAAATTAATGTCCATTAAAAATTTTCTTTAATTAATAAATAATAAATTAATATAATTAAAAATTGATGAATCAATAAATAAACATATTTGAAATGGTTAATGATTAATACCGTGCTAAAGTACAGGTATTGCAAAATGCAGTAATGTATATATATATATATATATTTTTTTTTTTTTTAGATATCTTAATTAGTAATTAATAAAATTAATGTCCATCAAAAATTTTCTTTAATTAATAAATAATAAATTAATATAATTAAAAATTGATGAATCAATGAATAAACATATTTGAAATGGTTAATGATTAATACCGTGCTAAAGTACAGGTATTGCAAAATGCAGTAATGTATATATATATTTATTTTTTTAATAATAATTAGTAATTAATCAAATTAATGTCCATTAAAAATTAATTAATCAATGAATAAACATATTTGAAATGGTTAATGATTAATACCGTGCTAAAGTACAGGTATTGCAAAATGCAGTAATGCATATATTTTTTCTTTAATTAATAAATAATAAATTAATATAATTAAAAATGAATGAATCAATTAATAAACATATTTGAATTGGTTAATGATTAATACCGTGCTAAAGTACAGATATTGCAAAATGCAGTAATGTATTTTTTTTTCTTTGCTTTTTTTTTTTTTAATGTCCATTAAAAATGAATTAATCAATGAATAAACATATTTGAAATGGTTAATGATTAATACCGTGCTAAAGTACAGGTATTGCAAAATGCAGTAATATATATATTTTTTTCTTTTATTAATAAATAATAAATTAATATAATTAAAAAATTAATGAATCAATTAATAAACATATTTGAAATGCTTAATGATTAATACCGTGCTAAAGTACAGATATTGCAAAATGCAGTAATGTATTTTTTTTTCTTTGCTTTTTTTTATTTTTTATTAATAAATTATAAATTAATTAATATACTTATCACTAAGAAATATCCAGCAATCAATATCCTGAAGAGCTAACAATCTATTTGGATTTTCTGGCAGCAGAAAATGTCCAGTTAGACTGTCATCACCTGAGGAGAGAGTGTAAGGTCTGTGGCAATTGTGCCCTATATATAGGCTTTGTGTGCGAGGCAGAGCCGTTTGTTTAGGCGGGAAATCCGCCATTTCAGATACGTTATTGTGTAGATTGTCTTAAAATGGTGGCTATATTGTATGTGTGTTACGCGCATCGGGATGATTTTGCGATACTCTGTTGTACTACCTGGTGAAAGTCCTATGTGTTGGGCTTTGTTTTGCGTGGTGAGGGTCGTGTAGCCTCGTTTTTGTTTTGCTTAGAGGATTGCTTAGAGGATTTTCGTGTGTCTAAACTTGTGATTTTGGACTTAAATGTAGGTGTAATTTCACTTGCAGAGGTCCTGGAGGCCCCCCCTTGCTGTGGGTAAGTTTTTTATGTGTTTTTTGTGTGTATTTATTGTGTTTTGACTGTTTTCCGTTGCGCGCATTTCGGCCGTTAAGTTCGTATGTTTCTGAAGTTGTAATGTTTTTTCCTAAGTTGTGCGTGTGGGAGTTTGTGACGTTAAGGTCGGTTCCGAGGTCGTAATGTTTTTTTTCTAAGTCGTGCGTGTGTGTGTTTGTAACCGCGTGTGAGGCGCCTTTGAGCCTCCACCTCCGAAAAATGCGGACCCTCGCTTTGCGAGGGTCCGCATTTGCGGACAAACACAGCCGACGTTGGAGCCTCCACCTTCCGCAAATGCGGCCCCTCGCTTCGCGACGAATCGTAGTTTGACAACTATTATATGTGATAGAATCAGCATTTATCATGGTTCCTTTCTTATATATATGAACACTAGCACTTTATATATTAGCACTTTTGTGTTCAGTTCCCTATAACTGAGCAATATTAGTTTATTCCTGCGTCTGATAATATTTTATTTTTTTATTTTAAGATATTTAATAAAAGTGAAGTTTTAATGTTTGTCCCTTATGAGATTGAATAATAATAGGTGTGCACACATAGGGATTTCTTGTATATTTAGTGTTTATTCATTTCTCTGTTGTTTCCCTAGTAGCACCCTATTGAGCGATACTTGTCTTAACCTGAGCCACCTTTTTTCTATATTGGTAGTTTAAATTTGCTGTCCCCTCAAAATAACTCAACACACAGCCATTAATGTCTAAAACTTTGGCAACAAAATTGAGTACAACCCTAAGTGGAAATGTCCAAATTGGGCCCAAAGTGCCAATATTTTGTGTGGCCACCATTACTTTCCAGGACTGCCTTAACCCTCATGGGCATGGAGTTCACCAGAGCTTCACAGGTTGCCACTGGAGTCCTCTTCCACTCCTCCATGGTGACATCATGACGGATGTTAGAGACCTTGCACTCCCCCACCTTCCGTTTGAGGATGCTGCACAGATTCTCAATATGGTTTTGGTCTGTCACCTTTCCATCACCTTTTCCTTCAGCTTGTTTAGCCAGGCAGTGGTTGTCTTGGAGGTGTGTTCGGGGTTGTTATCATGTTGGAAATCTGTCCTGCGGCCCAGTCTTCATAGGGATGGGATCATGCTCTGCTTCATTTCTTCAGTGTTGTCACATGAAAAGATATAATAAAATATTTACAAAAATGTGAGGGGTGTACTCACTTTAACATGGACTTGGGATTTCTAGCACATTGTCAAAACTTTTTATGATCCTGCCACATTCCTTCTCAAGTTTTATTGTTGTTTTTCAAATCGTTAATATGTGGAGATAATTACAGCCCTAACCAATGACAGTGTCTTTCATCTTATCAAAAAACCTTGTGTACATACTCACACACTTGTTTGATCAGTACATAATTTATGCCACACTCTGAATTTTTGTCTGTGTTATGATGCTTTTGATAAACATTAATTTTAATTGGTTGAACTCTATTTTTATTTATTTATTTTGTTATTTATGCTTTCATTGGTGGGATTTAATCTCCTGAAGTTTATATTTTTATTTGTTTTATTAGTGGGATTAATCTGTTGGACTTGATTTTTAGTTTTTTTTATTTCTTATTAATTTATTTAACTTTATTTATTTATTTTATTGGTAGGAGGTAATCCGTTTAACTTTATTTTTTTAATATTTGTATTGGTAGGAGTTTTTTTTATTTGATTATTAATTTGTTGAACTTTATTTTTATTTATTTTGTTATTTATTTTTTTATTGGTGGGAGTTAATCTGCTGAAGTTTATATTTTTCATTTTTATTATTGTAAATTAATCTGTTGAACTTTATTTTGTTTTTTATTTGTTGAATTTTATTTTTTGTATTTATTTTTTATTTGTGGTTAAACTGAGTTAAACTGAGTTGAATTTTTTTTTAATTAATTATTTTGAACTTTATTTTGTTTTATTTATTGATATATCTTATTGGTGGGAGTTAACCTGTTAAACTTTATTTATGTTTTTTAGTGCTGACAGTTAATCTGTTGAACTTTATTTTTTATGTGTAATTTTTTTTATTAGTATGAGTTAATCTGATGAAATTTATTTTGTTTTTTATTATTTTTGTTAAACTTTATTTATGTATTTATTCATTTATTTTTTATTGCTACTACAGTAGTTAATCTGTTGTACTTTATTTATAATATTAAAAAAATTACAATATTCCTTTTATTAAATCTTACAAACCACGATGCAAAAAAAGAGCTGTTTTAAAATATATATGTGTACTGGAACCCCTAATTGGAGCAATCAATATTGGTCCAATGGTATCTTACATGTAACTTATGTAGCATATGTAACTTGTAATAACATAAAGTGAAGCTATGTCACTTTTAATATAGGAAAATACCCAATTAATTATTGGTATAGTTTAGGGGAATTATGTATAAAAGCAATCCTCATTTATGCACATGCAAATCCTCGAATATGCTTTGAGTAACACAAAATTAATTAAAAAGATAGGAATGCATATAAATGCTTATAAAAACAATCACTAATATACTGGGTATGGATATAGAAAAAAATCCTTGATTAAATCTACAGGAATAAAGTTTAATACTGATCACATACTTAATGCAATAATATATTGTGGTAAGAAAAGTAATGGGAATTGTGCAACGCCCCTCTTACCCACAGCACCTAGCACGGAGGTGCACAGTAGGCGTTTGTGCCTTACTAGGCCACGGTCTTCATTATCCACCTGTCAATTGCAGAGTAGAGGTGATCCAAAAGAAAATTAATTGATAGCCAAAAGGCAGTATTTAAAGCTTCAAGTAAGCCATTATTCCATCCCAGTAATATGTGATGTACAGTTTGCCAACCGGTTTCACCAAAAAATTGGCTTCCTCAGGGCATAAACTCCTTTGTTTGCCTGGCACTATTTATAGGAAGCAATTAGGCCCCTTTTTCGCGGGCTTCCTATCGATATTACTTCCTGCCATAGTATGATTGGCTCCCCAGCATCATGTGCACCGAGATAGCTGCATTCTGGGTAGTAAGAGGGGAGGGGTTAGCCACTTGCCCAATTACATAACCGCCGCTGCGTTAAAGGGTGAAACGCATAGAGGCGGTCTCAATAAAGAGATGTTGTTCAAACGCGTCATCCAGCGGGGAACGCAAAATAGAAAATGGCAACTGCCACAGGGGATCTGGATCAAAACCGGATAAGCCCGTTAGCCGCAGGCATCATCACTTCCGCGCTCCACTCTGGAACGCGGAAACCTAGGCCCTTAATGGCCACAAAGGCTGTAATGTGACCTAAATAGGGGCCTATTAAGCTAACTTCACTGTTACTTCTACGTACCACCCAGGAACACTGAATAAGGACCCTTAAAGGCCCAACAAATAGAGGGGCCATCTAAAATTCAAAAATAATAATAATTCACAAATAATGCAGAGTGAATAATAAAGAAATACATAATGAAGGGGAGAAAATATGAGTAGTTTATAAAGAAACTAAAAGATTCAACGCTGAGGCGGAAGGATTGTCATTCTAGAGCTATACCTTCATGTTTGATGATATATCTTTTGAGAAGACTATTATGTCTGAAGGTTAACGTGAATTAAAATAGGGCTAAAGTGAACTATAAGTGGAGAAATATATTATGTTACTGCTATTGGGATTACATCTAATTTCCCACTAATATTTCTTAATCTGAAGATATTACAATATCAATCATTATACTGAAGGAATATAACACCTCTTAGTGTTAATGTGATAATCATTATAGTTAATTCTAACTAATATCCATATGAATTGAATATTTGATCTTACAAACGTGAAGATTAAATTGTGATTTGTAAATTAAAGAATAATAATAATAATGATGATAATAAAGGGAAGAGAGACTATACTAACTAAATAAAAGGTGTAAATGTAAACCCTTCATTAAGGCCATTAGGGACTTTGGAATTTAGAAAATAGATCCACCTGCCTTCATGTTGTAATAAAATCTTCTTTCTTTTTCCTCCCCTAATTGTTTTAGGGATCATATAAACCACATGGAATTTTATGTTATTCAAAGAGTTAGAGTGGTATCTCCTCATATGTCTCGCTATTGAGGTGTCTAATTCATTCCGAATGGAGGAAATGTGTTCCAAAATACGTCGTCGTATTGGTCTCTCAGTTTTTCCGACGTATAATTTGGAACATGAGCAGGATAATACGTTTACTACGTACTTTATTTATACATTGTTATTTTTTAGTGCTAGAGTTAATCTGTTGAACTTTGACCAGGAAATATTGCAGAAAAAGTGATAAGAATTTGATATGTTTATTTCTAGCCATAAACCCGAGACCTCACATTTAGTTTCGGTTCATTATTTTATGCCACACAGACATTGATGTTGCCTGCAGATAAAGCAGTCCATTCTCCTGGCAAAAGCATCTGGTGGAGGCTTGAAAATCATGTGGGAAATCTGTTTAAATTAATGTCAAATTAATATTGTTACTTTTATTTATTATCATATATCCCCTCCCACAAAAAATATTAAAATTATTATATTTTGTTTAGTTTAGTTTTAAACTATACTTTCAGAGAAATGGCTTAGAGATAAGAAAAATTACCTCTAATATAAGAAGTTGCGAGTCCCAATCCCAAATCTATATTTATTACATTAATATTTGATCATATTACTATTTAAAGTCCCCCAGATTGCTTCATACTCACCCTTTACAACGTGTTTGTCTTTTATGCTGTAACCTAAATAAAAATATTATTGGAAAAAGGAGATTTCAACTCACAACTTTCATATTTAAGGCAGGTGATTTTTTTTTAAATTCTTTAACTACAAATATGTATCTCTGTTAATATAGCAGCAATTTTAAAAAGGAAACACTTTTTTCCCGACTGATTTTTAACATTCTATCAAGGCCGTGATTCAGCTATTAAAATAAATGCAATTAATCCTAAAGGAGCGAGGCAAATCTTTAAATCATGATTTAATTTAAAATTATAGGTAATGACTGGTAATATTGTATTTTGAGAGAAAGGGAAAGAGGAAAAGAGAGATAGAAAGAAAGAGAGGGAGAGAGAGACAAAGAAAGAGAGAGAGAAAGAAAGAGACAGAAAGGGAGAGAGGGGGAGGGGAGGGAGAGAGAGTGAGTGAGAGAGAGAGAGGAGAGAGAGAAATAGACAGAGGGAGAGAGCAAAAGAGAGAGAGTAGAGAGAGAAAGATGGGGAAATACAGAGGGAGAGAGAAAAAGAGAGAGAAAGAAGGTGAGATGGAGGGAGAAGGAGAGAAATAAAGAGAGAGGAAGAAATGGGGGGGGGGGGGGGGATAGAGCCAGAGGGAGAAAAGTTGAGAAAATACTATTGCATGAGTGCTGCCGGCACAGGGGAGCTACAGTTCATTGAGGCAACCATGTATGCCAGAATGTACTGTGACATACCGAAGCAGAGCATGACCCCCTCCCTTCAGAGACTGGGCCGCAGGGCAGTATGCCAACATGATAACGACTCCAAACACACCTCCAAGACAACCACTGCCTTGCTAAAGAAGCTGAAGGTAAAGGTGATAGACTGGCCAAGCATGTCTCCAGACCTAAACACTATTGAGCATCTGTTGGGACATCTTCATACAGAAGATGGGGGAGTGCAAGGTCTCTAACATCCACCAGCTCTGTGATGTCATCATGGAGGAGTGGAAGAGGACTCC
The DNA here is from genome assembly GCA_027410445.1 of Discoglossus pictus. Lineage (NCBI taxonomy): Eukaryota > Metazoa > Chordata > Amphibia > Anura > Alytidae > Discoglossus > Discoglossus pictus. The sequence continues at coordinate 15,268,846 of CM050170.1, forward strand.
AGTGGCAACCTGTGCAGCTCTGGTGACCTCCATGCCCATGAGGGTTAAGGCAGTGCTGGAAAATGATGGTGGCCACACAAAATATTGACACTTTGGGCTCAATTTGGACATTTCAACTTAGGGGTGTACTCACTTTTGTTGCCAACGGTTTAGACATTAACGGCTGTGTGTTGAGTTATTTTGAGGGGACAGTAAATTTACACTGTTATACGGGCTGTACACTTACTACTTCACATTGTAGCAGAGGGGCATGGCTTCAGTGTTGTCACATGAAAAGATATAATAACATATTTACATGTGAGGGGTGTACTCACTTTTGTGAGATACTATATATAAGGAGAGAAAGAGAAGTAGACAGAAAGGAATAAATATAAAGAGAGAGAAAGAGAGGGAGAAACGAGCAGAGAAAATTAGAGAAAGGCATAAAGAGAGAGAGAGACAGATAAAGAGAGAGATAGGGAGAGAGATAGAGAAGTAGAGAGAGACAGGCAGAGAGGGGTGAGGGGAGAGAGAGGAAGAGAGGGATGGAGGGACAGAGAAAAAGAAAGGGAGCGAGAGAGGGAGATAGAGGAGAGAGAGGGGAGAGGTGGAGAGAGGAGAGAGAGAGGGAGAGAGAGAGAAAGGGGGAGAGGGGGAGAGAGGAGAGAGATAGGACAGAAGGATGAGAGAGGGGAGAGAGAAGGAGGGAGAGAAATAGATACATCAAGAGAAAAGACAGAGATAGAAAACAAAGATACAGAAGAGATAAAGAGATGCACTAGATAAAGATTTAGAAGTCCAGTTGTCTCTTTCTCGCCCTGCAGTGTCTTCCATGTTGCGTATTGACCTTTGGCGTGATCAAGGAATGATTAATTAGATAAGGAATAAATTATAGGGTGTGGATATAGCTAAATGTCTTAATAATTATATTGTAATAAGAGACAGAGTGAGAAAAGAGAGTGAGATAAAGACAGAGAGAACGAGACAGAGAGATGATAGATAGACAGAGATACAGATAGATAGATAGAGGGATATATAGATATATCTGTATATAAGCCTTTCTCCACCTGCCCAGGAACATGAGGATTATATTATTCACCTATTTATTCCTCTCACACCCCGTACTACAGTCATGTGACCGAGGTAAGTGGGATTATATCTACCTGTCTGTCTATCTCTTAGTGTGTCTCTAGATTTTATCACTCACTGTGTCCGTGTCTCTATCTATCTATCTATCTATCTATCTATCTATCTATCTATCTATCTATCTATCTACCTATCGGTTTGTATCTATCTATCTATCATCTATCTATCTATCTATCTATCTATCTATCTATCTATCTATCTATCTATCTATCTATCTATCTATCTGTCTGTCTGTCTGTCTATCTTCTGTTTCCCAGCTCACACCCGATCCTCAATAAGTATAATCATGGGGGTCTATTGAGACTCCAATGGCACCTATATATTAATCTTAATATATTAATCCTATATGATGGATTTCCTAAAAAGACCCCCGTGGCACATAAATGTTAACCACAACACAGGGTCCCTAATAAACCCTTATACCATGGGGGTCCTATAACCTGGTAGTCCTATAACCCCGGTGGCATGTTTACATTACCTAGTTATATGCCATGGAGTAGTGTATACGCTACTAAGTTATATGCTAAGGAAGTCATGCAAGGACCTACATGGCACCATAACTAATTAAATATGCCACAGGGGTCCTGTAAGGACTGCAATGGGATTTAAAATTAACCACGGAGATCCTCAAAGGAACCTAGTGGCTACAAATATATATATATATACAAAGGATGTTCCTAAAGAATGTGAGTGGCTCAACTATGGAGGTCCTTTTAGGACCCCTATGAAATTAACTATTACTCCTATACCATGAGGTTTGTAAAGGACCCCCATGGTATTAAAATGAACCATATCTTTCATGGGAATCCTTAATCAATCTAAATTAACCATATGCCATAGGGTTCTATATAGACCACATAGTAGACAAACCCCTAATCTGCCCTGGGGGTCCTCAAAGATTCCCATGGCAACCTATGTAGTAAACACACCACCTACTTTAATAAATACAAATGAACCCTACATTAACAAAAAATAACCCCCCACTAATTATAGAATATAAAAAAACTAAATTACCGAAAATAATGAAGAAAAAATTACAATAAAATAAAAAAATACAGTAAAATAGAAAATAGTACAATAATTAAAAAAATAAAAATAAAAAATAAAGTAAATTAAAATAAAAAATGAATCCTTAAAAAATAAAATAATAAATAACACTTACTACACTAATGGTCCTCCTGTCAGTCTGTCTCTCAGTCTGTGTGTCTATCTCTCAGTCTGTGTCTGTCTCTCAATCTATGTGTCTGTCTCTCAGTCTATGGGTCTGTCTCTCAGTCGGTGTATCTGTCTCTCAATCTGTGTCTGTCTCTCAGTCTGTGTGTCTGTCTCTCAGTCTGTGTGTCTGTCTCTCAGTCTGTCTGTCTCTCAGTCTATGTATCCATCTCTCAGTATATGTCTGTCTCTCAGTCTATGTATCTGTCTCTCAGCCTATATATCTATCTCTCAGTATGTGTCTGACTTTCAGTCTTTGTGTCTGTCTCTCAGTCTGGGTGTCTGTCTCTCAGTCTGGGTGTCTGTCCCTCAGTCTATATATCTGTCTCTCAGTCTTTGTGTCTGTCTCTCAGTCTGGGTGTCTGTCTCTCAGTCTATGTGTCTGTTTCTCAGTCTTTGTATTTGTCTCTCAGTCTATGTGTCTATCTCTCAGTCTTTGTGTCTGTCTCTCAGTCTTTGTATCTGTCTCTCAGTCTATGTGTCTGTCTCTCAGTCTATGTGTCTGACTCTCAGTCTTTGTGTCTGTCTCTCATTCTTTGTATCTGTCTCTCAGTCTATGTGTTTATCTCTCAGTCTATGTGTCTGTCTCTCAGTCTTTGTATCTGTCTCTCAGTCTATGTATCTGTCTCTCAGTCTTTGTGTCTATCTCTCAGTCTATGTGTCTGTCTCTCAGTCTATGTGTCTGTCTCTCATTCTTTGTATCTGTCTCTCAGTCTATGTGTCTGTCTCTCATTCTTTGTATCTGTCTCTCAGTCTATGTGTTTATCTCTCAGTCTATGTATCTGTCTCTCAGTCTTTGTGTCTGTCTCTCAGTCTATGTGTCTATCTCTTAGTCTATGTGTCTGTCTCTCAGTCTATGTGTCTGTCTCTCAGTCTATGTATCTGTCTCTCAGTCTTTGTGTCTGTCTCTCAGTCTATGTGTCTATCTCTCAGTCTATGTGTCTGTCTCTCAGTCTTTGTGTCTGTCTCTCAGTCTATGTGTCTATCTCTCAGTCTATGTATCTGTCTCTTAGTCTATGTGTCTGTCTCTCAGTCTATGTGTCTGTCTCTCAGTCTATGTGTCTATCTCTCAGTCTATGTGTCTGTCTCTCAGTCTATGTATCTGTCTCTCAGTCTTTGTGTCTGTCTCTCAGTCTATGTGTCTATCTCTCAGTCTATGTGTCTGTCTCTCAGTCTATGTATCTGTCTCTCAGTCTTTGTGTCTGTCTCTCAGTCTATGTGTCTATCTCTCAGTCTATGTGTCTGTCTCTCAGTCTTTGTGTCTGTCTCTCAGTCTATGTGTCTATCTCTCAGTCTATGTATCTGTCTCTTAGTCTATGTGTCTGTCTCTCAGTCTATGTGTCTGTCTCTCAGTCTATGTGTCTATCTCTCAGTCTTTGTGTCTGTCTCTCAGTCTATGTGTCTATCTCTCAGTCTTTGTATCTGTCTCTCAGTCTATGTGTTTATCTCTCAGTCTATGTATCTGTCTCTCAGTCTGGGTGTCTGTCTCTCAGTCTATGTGTCTATCTCTCAGTCTATGTGTCTGTCTCTCAGTCTATGTATCTGTCTCTCAGCCTATATATCTATCTCTCAGTATGTGTCTGACTTTCAGTCTTTGTGTCTGTCTCTCAGTCTATGTGTCTGTCTCTCAGTCTGGGTGTCTGTCCCTCAGTCTATGTGTCTGTTTCTCAGTCTTTGTATCTGTCTCTCAGTCTTTGTATCTGTCTCTCAGTCTGGGTTTCTGTCTCTCAGTCTATGTGTCTGTCTCTCAGTCTATGTGTCTGTCTCTCAGTCTATGTGTCTGACTCTCAGTCTTTGTGTCTGTCTCTCATTCTTTGTATCTGTCTCTCAGTCTTTGTGTCTGTCTCTCAGTCTATGTGTCTGTCTCTCAGTCTATGTGTCTGTCTCTCAGTCTATGTGTCTGTCTCTCAGTCTTTGTGTCTGTCTCTCAGTCTTTGTGTTTATCTCTCAGTCTATGTGTCTGTCTCTCAGTCTTTGTGTCTGTCTCTCCAGTCTTTGTATCTGTCTCTCAGTCTATGTATCTGTCTCTCAGTCTATGTGTCTGTCTCTCAGTCTATGTGTCTATCTCTCAGTCTATGTGTCTGTCTCTCAGTCTATGTGTCTGTCTCTCAGTCTTTGTGTCTGTCTCTCCAGTCTTTGTATCTGTCTCTCAGTCTATGTATCTGTCTCTCAGTCTATGTGTCTGTCTCTCAGTCTATGTGTCTATCTCTCAGTCTATGTGTCTGTCTCTCAGTCTATGTGTCTGTCTCTCAGTCTTTGTGTCTGTCTCTCAGTCTTTGTGTCTGTCTCTCAGTCTTTGTGTTTATCTCTCAGTCTATGTGTCTGTCTCTCAGTCTTTGTGTCTATCTCTCAGTCTATGTGTCTGTCTCTTAGTCTTTGTGTCTATCTCTCAGTCTTTGTGTCTGTCTCTCAGTCTGTGTTTATCTCTCAGTCTATGTGTCTATCTCTCAGTCTATGTGTCTATCTCTCAGTTTATGTATCTGTCTCTCAGTTTATGTGTCTGTCTCTCAGTCTATGTATCTGTCTCTCAGTCTTTGTGTCTATCTCTCAGTCTATGTGTCTGTCTCTCAGTCTATGTGTCTGTCTCTCATTCTTTGTATCTGTCTCTCAGTCTATGTGTCTGTCTCTCATTCTTTGTATCTGTCTCTCAGTCTATGTGTCTGTCTCTCAGTCTATGTGTTTATCTCTCAGTCTTTGTGTCTGTCTCTCAGTCTGTGTTTATCTCTCAGTCTTTGTGTCTGTCTCTCAGTCTATGTGTCTGTCTCTCAGTCTTTGTGTCTGTATCTCAGTCTATGTGTCTGTCTCTTAGTCTTTGTGTCTATCTCTCAGTCTTTGTGTCTGTCTCTCAGTCTGTGTTTATCTCTCAGTCTATGTGTCTGTCTCTCCAGTCTTTGTGTCTGTCTCTCAGTCTTTGTATCTGTCTCTCAGTCTTTGTGTCTGTCTCTCAGTCTATGTGTCTATCTCTCAGTCTATGTGTCTGTCTCTCAGTCTTTGTGTCTTTCTCTCAGTCTATGTGTCTATCTCTCAATCTATGTGTCTGTCTCTCAGTCTATGTGTCTATCTCTCAGTCTATGTGTCTGTCTCTCAGTCTTTGTGTCTATCTCTCAGTCTATGTGTCTGTCTCTCAGTCTATGTGTCTCTCTCTCAGTCTTTGTGTCTATCTCTCAGTCTTTGTATCTGTCTCTCAGTCTATGTGTCTGTCTCTCAGTCTATGTGTCTGTCTCTCAGTCTTTGTGTCTATCTCTCAGTCTTTGTGTCTATCTCTCAGTCTATGTGTCTGTCTCTCAGTCTATGTGTCTGTCTCTCAGTCTATGTGTTTATCTCTCAGTCTTTGTATCTGTCTCTCAGTCTATGTGTCTATCTCTCAGTCTATGTGTCTATCTCTCAGTCTATGTGTCTATCTCTCAGTCTATGTGTCTCTCTCTCAGTCTTTGTGTCTGTCTCTCAGTCTATGTGTCTGTCTCTCAGTCTATGTATCTGTCTCTCAGTCTTTGTGTCTATCTCTCAGTCTATGTGTCTGTCTCTCAGTCTATGTGTCTGTCTCTCAGTCTATGTATCTGTCTCTCAGTCTTTGTGTCTATCTCTCAGTCTATGTGTCTGTCTCTCAGTCTATGTGTCTGTCTCTCAGTCTATGTGTCTGTCTCTCAGTCTTTGTGTCTGTCTCTCAGTCTATGTGTCTGTCTCTCAGTCTATGTGTCTGTCTATCAGTCTATGTGTCTGTCTCTCAGTCTATGTGTCTGTCTCTCAGTCTGGGTGTCTGTCTCTCAGTCTGGGTGTCTGTCTCTCAGTCTATGTGTCTGTCTCTCAGTCTGGGTGTCTGTCTCTCAGTCTGGGTGTCTGTCTCTCAGTCTATGTGTCTGTCTCTCAGTCTATGTGTCTGTCTCTCAGTCTTTGTATGTCTCTCAGTCTATGTGTCTATCTCTCAGTCTATGTATCTGTCTCTCAGTCTATGTGTCTGTCTCTCAGTCTGGGTGTCTGTCTCTCAGTCTGGGTGTCTGTCTCTCAGTCTATGTGTCTGTCTCTCAGTCTATGTGTCTGTCTCTCAGTCTTTGTATGTCTCTCAGTCTATGTGTCTGTCTCTCAGTCTTTGTATGTCTCTCAGTCTATGTGTCTATCTCTCAGTCTTTGTGTCTGTCTCTCAGTCTATGTGTCTGTCTCTCAGTCTATGTGTTTATCTCTCAGTCTATGTGTCTGTCTCTCAGTCTTTGTGTCTTTCTCTCAGTCTATGTGTCTGTCTCTCTGTCTATGTGTCTGTCTCTCAGTCTATGTATCTGTCTCTCAGTCTATGTGTCTCTCTCTCAGTCTATGTGTCTGTCTCTCAGTCTATGTGTCTGTCTCTCAGTCTATGTGTCTATCTCTCAGTCTTTGTGTCTGTCTCTCAGGCTTTGTGTCTATCTCTCAGTCTATGTGTCTGACTCTCAGTCTTTGTGTCTGTCTCTCAGTATGGGTGTCTGTCTCTCAGTCTGGGTGTCTGTCCCTCAGTCTATGTGTCTGTCTCTCAGTCTTTGTGTCTGTCTCTCAGTCTATGTGTCTGTCTCTCAGTCTATGTGTCTATGTCTCAGTCTTTGTGTCTGTCTCTCAGTCTTTGTGTCTATCTCTCAGTCTATGTGTCTGTCTCTCATTCTTTGTGTCTGTCTCTCAGTCTATGTGTCTGTCTCTCAGTCTATGTGTCTATGTCTCAGTCTATGTGTCTGTCTCTCAGTCTTTGTGTCTGTCTCTCAGTCTATGTGTCTGTCTCTCAGTCTTTGTGTCTGTCTCTCAGTCTATGTGTCTGTCTCTCAGTCTTTGTGTCTATCTCTCAGTCTATGTGTCTGTCTCTCATTCTTTGTGTCTGTCTCTCAGTCTATGTGTCTGTCTCTCAGTCTATGTGTCTATGTCTCAGTCTATGTGTCTGTCTCTCAGTCTTTGTGTCTATCTCTCAGTCTATGTGTCTGTCTCTCATTCTTTGTGTCTGTCTCTCAGTCTATGTGTCTGTCTCTCAGTCTTTGTGTCTGTCTCTCTGTCTATGTATCTGTCTCTCAGTTTATGTGTCTATCTCTCAGTCTATGTGTCTGTCTCTCAGTCTATGTGTCTGTCTCTCAGTCTATGTGTCTGTCTCTCAGTCTATGTGTCTATCTCTCAGTCTTTGTGTCTGTCTCTCAGTCTTTGTATCTGTCTCTCAGTTTATGTGTCTATCTCTCAGTCTATGTGTCTGTCTCTCAGTCTATGTGTCTGTCTCTCAGTCTATGTGGCTGTCTCTCAGTCTATGTGTCTGTCTCTCAGTCTTTGTGTCTGTCTCTCAGTCTATGTGTCTGTCTCTCAGTCTATGTGTCTATGTCTCAGTCTATGTGTCTGTCTCTCAGTCTTTGTGTCTGTCTCTCAGTCTATGTGTCTGTCTCTCAGTCTTTGTGTCTGTCTCTCAGTCTATGTGTCTGTCTCTCAGTCTTTGTGTCTATCTCTCAGTCTATGTGTCTGTCTCTCATTCTTTGTGTCTGTCTCTCAGTCTATGTGTCTGTCTCTCAGTCTTTGTGTCTGTCTCTCAGTCTATGTGTCTGTCTCTCAGTCTTTGTGTCTATCTCTCAGTCTATGTGTCTGTCTCTCATTCTTTGTGTCTGTCTCTCAGTCTATGTGTCTGTCTCTCAGTCTATGTGTCTATGTCTCAGTCTATGTGTCTGTCTCTCAGTCTTTGTGTCTATCTCTCAGTCTATGTGTCTGTCTCTCAGTCTATGTGTCTGTCTCTCAGTCTATGTGTCTGTCTCTCAGTCTTTGTGTCTGTCTCTCTGTCTATGTATCTGTCTCTCAGTTTATGTGTCTATCTCTCAGTCTATGTGTCTGTCTCTCAGTCTATGTGTCTGTCTCTCAGTCTATGTGTCTGTCTCTCAGTCTATGTGTCTATCTCTCAGTCTTTGTGTCTGTCTCTCAGTCTTTGTATCTGTCTCTCAGTTTATGTGTCTATCTCTCAGTCTATGTGTCTGTCTCTCAGTCTATGTGTCTGTCTCTCAGTCTATGTGGCTGTCTCTCAGTCTATGTATCTGTCTCTCAGTCTATGTGTCTGTCTCTCAGTCTATGTGTCTGTCTCTCAGTCTATGTGTCTGTCTCTCAGTCTATGTGTTTATCTCTCAGTCTATGTGTCTGTCTCTCAGTCTATGTGTCTATCTCTCAGTCTTTGTGTCTGTCTCTCAGTCTATGTGTCTATCTCTCAGTCTATGTGTCTATGTGTCTGTCTCTCAGTCTATGTGTCTGTCTCTCAGTTTATGTGTCTGTCTCTCAGTCTTTGTATCTGTCTCTCAGTCTATGTGTCTGTCTCTCAGTCTATGTGTCTGTCTCTCAGTCTATGTGTCTGTCTCTATGTGTCTATCTCTCAGTCTATGTGTTTATCTCTCAGTCTTTGTGTCTGTCTCTCAGTCTTTGTGTCTGTCTCTCAGTCTTTGTGTCTGTCTCTCAGTCTATGTGTCTGTCTCTCAGTCTATGTGTCTGTCTCTCAGTCTATGTATCTGTCTCTCAGTCTATGTGTCTGTCTCTCAGTCTATGTGTCTATCTCTCAGTCTATGTGTCTGTCTCTCAGTCTATGTGTTTATCTCTCAGTCTATGTGTCTGTCTCTCAGTCTATGTGTCTATCTCTCAGTCTTTGTGTCTGTCTCTCAGTCTATGTGTCTGTCTCTCAGTCTATGTGTCTGTCTCTCAGTCTTTGTATCTGTCTCTCAGTCTATGTGTCTGTCTCTCAGTCTATGTGTCTATCTCTCAGTCTTTGTGTCTGTCTCTCAGTCTATGTGTCTGTCTCTCAGTCTATGTGTCTGTCTCTCAGTCTTTGTATCTGTCTCTCAGTCTTTGTGTCTGTCTCTCAGTCTATGTGTCTATCTCTCAGTCTTTGTGTCTGTCTCTCAGTCTGTGTGTCTATCTCTCAGTCTATCTCTCAGTCTATGTGTCTATGTGTCTGTCTCTCAGTCTATGTGTCTGTCTCTCAGTTTATGTGTCTGTCTCTCAGTCTTTGTGTCTATCTCTCAGTCTATGTGTCTATGTGTCTGTCTCTCAGTCTATGTGTCTGTCTCTCAGTTTATGTGTCTGTCTCTCAGTCTTTGTATCTGTCTCTCAGTCTATGTGTCTATGTGTCTGTCTCTCAGTCTATGTGTCTATCTCTCAGTCTTTGTGTCTGTCTCTCAGTCTTTGTGTCTATCTCTCAGTCTATGTGTCTATGTGTCTGTCTCTCAGTCTATGTGTCTGTCTCTCAGTTTATGTGTCTGTCTCTCAGTCTTTGTATCTGTCTCTCAGTCTATGTGTCTGTCTCTCAGTCTATGTGTCTGTCTCTCAGTCTATGTGTCTGTCTCTATGTGTCTATCTCTCAGTCTATGTGTTTATCTCTCAGTCTTTGTGTCTGTCTCTCAGTCTTTGTGTCTGTCTCTCAGTCTTTGTGTCTGTCTCTCAGTCTATGTGTCTGTCTCTCAGTCTATGTGTCTGTCTCTCAGTCTATGTATCTGTCTCTCAGTCTATGTGTCTGTCTCTCAGTCTATGTGTCTATCTCTCAGTCTTTGTGTCTGTCTCTCAGTCTATGTGTCTATCTCTCAGTCTATGTGTCTATGTGTCTGTCTCTCAGTCTATGTGTCTGTCTCTCAGTTTATGTGTCTGTCTCTCAGTCTTTGTATCTGTCTCTCAGTCTATGTGTCTGTCTCTCAGTCTATGTGTCTGTCTCTCAGTCTATGTGTCTGTCTCTATGTGTCTATCTCTCAGTCTATGTGTTTATCTCTCAGTCTTTGTGTCTGTCTCTCAGTCTTTGTGTCTGTCTCTCAGTCTTTGTGTCTGTCTCTCAGTCTATGTGTCTCTCTCTCAGTCTATGTTTCTATCTCTCAGTCTATGTGTCTGTCTCTCAGTCTATGTGTCTGTCTCTCAGTCTATGTATCTGTCTCTCAGTCTATGTGTCTGTCTCTCAGTCTATGTGTTTATCTCTCAGTCTTTGTGTCTGTCTCTCAGTCTATGTGTCTGTCGCTCAGTCTATGTATCTGTCTCTCAGTCCATGTGTCTATCTCTCAGTCCATGTGTCTGTCTCTCAGTCTATGTATCTGTCTCTCAGTCTATGTGTCTGTCTCTCAGTCTATGTTTCTATCTCTCAGTCTATGTGTCTGTCTCTCAGTCTTTGTATCTGTCTCTCAGTCCATGTGTCTGTCTCTCAGTCTATGTGTCTGTCTCTCAGTCTTTGTGTCTGTCTCTCAGTCTATGTGTCTGTCTCTCAGTCTATGTGTCTGTCTCTCAGTCTATGTGTCTGTCTCTCAGTCTTTGTGTCTGTCTCTCAGTCTTTGTGTCTGTCTCTCAGTCTTTGTGTCTGTCTCTCAGTCTATGTGTCTGTCTCTCAGTCTTTGTGTCTGTCTCTCAGTCTATGTATCTGTCTCTCAGTCTTTGTAGCTATCTCTCAGTCTATGTGTCTGTCTCTCAGTCTATGTGTCTGTCTCTCAGTCTTTGTGTCTGTCTCTCAGTCTATGTGTCTGTCTCTCAGTCTATGTGTCTGTCTCTCAGTCTTTGTGTCTGTCTCTCAGTCTATGTATCTGTCTCTCAGTCTTTGTGTCTATCTCTCAGTCTATGTGTCTATCTCTCAGTCTATGTGTCTGTTTCTCAGTCTATGTGTCTGTCTCTCAGTCTATGTGTCTATCTCTCAGTCTATGTGTCTATCTCTCAGTCTTTGTGTCTGTCTCTCAGTCTCTGTCTCTCCGTCTATGTGTCTATCTCTCAGTCTATGTGTCTGTCTCTCAGTCTATGTGTCTGTCTCTCAGTCTATGTGTCTGTCTCTCAGTCTATGTATCTGTCTCTCAGTCTATGTGTCTGTTTCTCAGTCTATGTGTCTATCTCTCAATCTATGTGTCTGTCTCTCAGTCTATGTGTCTGTCTCTCAGTCTTTGTGTCTGTCTCTCAGTCTCTGTCTCTCCGTCTATGTGTCTATCTCTCCGTCTATGTGTCTATCTCTCAGTCTATGTGTCTGTCTCTCAGTCTATGTGTCTGTCTCTCTGTCTATGTGTCTGTCTCTCAGTCTATGTGTCTGTCTCTCAGTCTATGTATCTGTCTCTCAGTCTATGTGTCTGTTTCTCAGTCTATGTGTCTATCTCTCAATCTATGTGTCTGTTTCTCAGTCTATGTATCTGTCTCTCAGTCTATGTGTCTGTCTCTCAGTCTATGTGTCTATGTTTCTGTTTCTCAGTCTATGTGTCTGTCTCTCAGTCTCTGTCTCTCCGTCTATGTGTCTATCTCTCAGTCTATGTGTCTGTTTCTCAGTCTTTGTGTCTATCTCTCAGTCTTTGTGTCTATCTCTCAGTCTATGTATCTGTCTCTCAGTCTATGTGTCTGTCTCTCAGTCTATGTGTCTATCTCTCAGTCTATGTGTCTGTCTCTCAGTCTTTGTGACTGTCTCTCAGTCTATGTGTCTATCTCTCAGTCTTTGTGTCTATCTCTCAGTCTTTGTGTCTATCTCTCAGTTTATGTATCTGTCTCTCAGTTTATGTGTCTATCTCTCAGTCTATGTGTCTGTCTCTCAGTCTATGTGTCTATCTCTCAGTCTATGTGTCTGTCTCTCAGTCTATGTGTCTGTCTCTCAGTCTATGTGTCTGTCTCTCAGTCTCTGTGTCTATCTCTCAGTCTATGTGTCTGTCTCTCAGTCTTTGTGTCTATCTCTCAGTCTATGTGTCTGTCTCTCAGTCTTTGTGTCTGTCTCTCAGTCTATGTGTCTGTCTCTCAGTCTATGTGTCTGTCTCTCAGTCTTTGTGTTTATCTCTCAGTCTTTGTGTCTGTCTCTCAGTCTTTGTGTCTGTCTCTCAGTCTTTGTGTCTGTCCCTCAGTATATGTGTCTGTCTCTCAGTCTTTGTAGCTATCTCTCAGTCTATGTGTCTGTCTCTCAGTCTTTGTGTCTATCTCTCAGTCTATGTGTCTGTCTCTCAGTCTATGTGTCTGTCTCTCAGTCTCTGTGTCTATCTCTCAGTCTATGTGTCTGTCTCTCAGTCTTTGTGTTTATCTCTCAGTTTATGTGTCTGTCTCTCAGTCTATGTGTTTATCTCTCAGTCTATGTGTCTGTCTCTCAGTCTCTGTGTCTATCTCTCAGTCTATGTGTCTGTCTCTCAGTCTTTGTGTCTATCTCTCAGTCTATGTGTCTGTCTCTCAGTCTTTGTGTCTGTCTCTCAGTCTATGTGTCTGTCTCTCAGTCTTTGTGTCTGTCTCTCAGTCTTTGTGTTTATCTCTCAGTCTTTGTGTCTGTCTCTCAGTCTTTGTGTCTGTCGCTCAGTATATGTGTCTGTCTCTCAGTCTTTGTAGCTATCTCTTAGTCTTTTATTAATCTTTATTTGTATCGCACCAACATATTCGGTAGCGCTGTACAGGGGATAAGGACAAGGAAGAATACAATGTTAAAAAACTGCAGAAAAATGGAGGGCCCTGTTTTTCCAAAGCACCCTACAAGATTGAAAACTCGCTACTTACAATCTAAATGGGATGGAAGAGGCAGAAACTTGGGGGGGGGGGGGAGAGTAAGAGTAAGAGACACAGGGGAGCAAGATGGGGGAAGAGACACAGGGGAGGGAGAGCAGGGCAAAGAGACACAGGGGAGGGAGTAGAGGGGGAAAAGACAGGGGAGGCAGAGGGGGAGAAAGAGACACAGTAGAGGGAGAGGGGGGAAGAGACACGGGGAGGGAGAGGGGAGAAGAGACACAGGGGAGGGGGAAATGAGACACAAGGGAGGGAGAGGAGCAGGGAATGAGACACAAGGGAGGGAGAGGAGGGGGTAAATGAGACAAAAGGAAATGAGATGAGGGGGAAATGAGACACAAGGGGGTGAGAGGGGGCCATGAGACACAAGGTTGGGAGAGGGGGGATGAGACACAAGGGAGGGAGAGGGTGGAATGAGACACAAGGGAGGCAGATGGGGGAATTAGACACAAGGGAAGAAGAGGGGAGAAATGAGATGCAAGGGAGAGAGGAGGGGGTAAAGAGACACAAGGGAGGGAGAGGAGGGGGAGAATTAGAAACAAGGCAGGGAGAGGAGGGGGAAAGGAGACACAAGGGAGGGAGAGGAGGGGGGAAATGAGACAAAAGGAAATGAGATGAGGGGGAAATGAGACACAAGGGGGTGAGAGGGGGCCATGAGACACAAGGGAGGGAGAGGAGGGGGGAATGAGACACAAGGGAGGGAGAGGGTGGAATGAGTCACAAGGGAGGGAGATGGGGGAATTAGACACAAGGGAAGAAGAGGGGGGAAATGAGATGCAAGGGAGAGATGAGGGGGTAAAGAGACACAAGGGAGGGAGAGGAGGGGGAGAATTAGAAACAAGGCAGGGAGAGGAGGGGGAAAGGAGACACAAGGGAGGGAGAGGAGGGGGGAAATGATACACAACGGAGGAAGTAGGGGAGAGACTCGTAATGAGCACCAAAGGTGCTCACTGTGAGCCAAGCAAGCTTAAAATGTAGCCCATATATATATTTATATATATATATATATATATATATATATATATATATATATATATATATATATACACCCCTTTCACTGAGCGGCTATTCCCTGTCCCTACTACCCTCTTAGTATTTCCTCTCTCTCTGCCATTATGGTGACTCTCACATATTTACTGTTCCTTTCCACTCTCTATTGGGGCAGTAAATGATATAACTGACAGATAAGGTTACGGGACACATTTACATCAGATACAGTGAGGAGATAATATAACAGGTTGCAGAAGCAGCTTACAGGAAGTAGAATTTGCATTTGATTTTTTTTTTCACTTCCTTGGGAGCCTCTCACGGTAGCCCTGGACTTTGGACTTTTGGCTGGACACTTTTTGGGCTTACCGTGACATGTACGTCTGGACTCTCTTTTTTCTGGACTATGGGGCAATTTTAGGCTGAAGGGACAGTTTCTGATTCACCCGCATAGGGATTGGATCAGTCTTTAAAGTGTATTATCCCTTTAAAGACTGATCTCAAGTACCTCTACCTAGTCCACATAACCCGATTAGTGTTAATCAGAAAGGCTATCACCGGTAATGTCCCCTAGGTAGCTGTCTAATAGGATGTCTAATGTATAATCCCATCGAAAGAGAGGAGGTCGGACATCAGACTGATAAATACCTTCATTGTCTTTGTAAATCTGCTTTGTTCCATTGTTTTTTAAGAGACAATTGAGAAAGAAAGGACACCCTTTAATATAGCAGATAATCTCATTTTCATATAAGGTTTCAAGAATAGTACAGGGATTTCGCCTTCCCCCATACTATCCCCTACAACATTGGGGATCCCCAATCTAAGTATAGGTATGACCTTTAAGGTCCTCTATGGCACCTATAATTAGCCCCTTAGTCTTACAATACCTCCGTGGCATCTATAATTGACGCCAATGTCATGGGTGCTCTGGCATCTAACATTAAACATTGTCATGGAGGTCCTTATTTAACCAATTTTGCACCTAAGTTAACACAATACCATGCGGGTCATCATCGGACCCCCATAATAACATTAATCCTAACCATGGGGTTCCTCATGGAACCCATGGCACCTTACATTTTGCCCTTGTGCCATGGGGGTGCCATGGAATTCTATCTACCACCACAGGGTTTTTTATTGGACCCACATGTAAACTAACCCACCCATAGGTGTCCATAAATACCCCTATAATCCCTATCACTACCATTACAAAAAAATAACACATTTAAAAATATATATATATATATATATATATATATATATATATATATATATATACAGTATATATATATTGGGATAAAAATTATACTTACCAATCCTGCAATGCCCCCCAGTGATGCCTTGGTCCTCAATCTTCTGGTTAAGGTTAACCTTACCATGTAGGTCTGTTGTATGACCTGTTTCAGAAATAACTTTAGGAGTCACAGGGTTCCATTAAGGACCTCCATGGCAAGGATTAATGTTAAAGGTTCATTTTAGGTGCCACATCCTTTAAGGACCTCCATGGCACAGGGTTAAGTTTGAGGTGTCATGGGGGTCGATCCAAACCCCATAGTTATGGTTAGATGAAGAATCCTCTCTTCCTATAACTCTTCCTATTGCTGTATATAACCTCTTGCATTAAATACTCCATACAACCTCTCCCTATTACACCTACTATTTCTCCTTATAACCTATATCCATGTTTCCTCCTACTGCTCCATATAACCTTTACCTATTAAAACCCCTTTGTGCCACATAAACTTTCCCATAATTTCCCCTACTGATTTCCATATATGTATTCATTCTAGGTTACCCTCTTGTTGATGTCCTCAGAAGGTCTGTACTGGACCAAGATGACTCCTTTTACTCAAGAGTTATGTACCAAGTGTTGGAGGAAACCTGCCCTCCTTGCACTACCGCTGTGTACACAACGTCTGTGATGGTTACTACACCTAGCAGCATTTGCAGTACAACAACAACCTCAGAATCTACTACTTCAACCACATCAAGGGGAACTACTTCTGAGTCATTGACTACCACTAGTACGACAGGGCCTACTTCTGTAGTAACAATGACTACTACCAGTGTGGAAATTACATCACCTCCAACTGTGTCACTAGCTACAACCAGGCAGACTTCAAGTACAATGGGTACAGGAACTTCAAATACAACAATGGAGACAAGTACAAAAACTGCAACAGGGAGTATGCCAATACCTACAATGGAGACAACTACACTTTTCGCAACACAAACTACTACACCAATTACAACCAAGTCTAATGTTCCAACTACGAAGAGGACAACGACACTATCTACAACAGGGAAAACTGCAGCAACTAACACAGAAAATACTACACTCTCTACAACAGGGACAACGACCCCAGCAACAGAAACAAGTACCCCAACTACAAGAGATACTATTACACTATCTATGACAGGGACATCCACACCAATTACAACACATACAACTACACCAACTAAAACAGCGCAAACTACAAAATCTACAACAGGGACAACCACACCAACTACAACAGAGGAAAGTACACCAACTACAACAGAGCCAACGACAATATCTACAATAGGGGCATCTACACCAACTACAACAGAGACAACTACACTTTCTACAACAGGGACAACTACACTAACTACAAAAGAGTCAAGTACACCAACTGCAACAGATACAACTACACTATCTATAACTACAACAGAGAAAACTACACTACCTATAACAGGAACAACTACAACAATTACAACCAAGTCTAATATACCAACTACAATAAAGACAAATACACTATCTTCAACAGGGAAAACTACAGTAACTAAAACAGAAATGACTACACTCTCTACAACACACACAGCTACCCCAGCAACAGAGACAAGTACACCAACTACAACAGTAACTACTACACAATCTATGACAAGGACATCCACACCTGTTACAACACATACAACTACACCAACTACAACAGAGCAAACTAAAATATCTACCACAGGGGTATCTACACCAACTACAATGGAGACAACTAAACTATCTACAACACGGACAACTACACCAACTAAAACAGAGGAAAGTACACCAACTACAACAGTTCCGACTACACTATCGCTGACAGGGACATCCACAGCAGTTTCAACACAAACAACTACACCAACTACAACAGAGACAACTACACTATCTACAACTGGGACAACTACACCAACTACAACAGAGGCAAGAACACCAACAACAACAGAACCAACTACAATATCTACAATAGGGGCATCTACACCAACTACAACAGAGACAACTACACTATCTACAACTGGGACAACTACACCAACTACAACAGAGGCAAGAACACCAACTACAACAGAACCAACTACAATATCTACAATAGGGGCATCTACACCAACTACAACAGAGACAACTACACTATCTACAACTGGGACAACTACACCAACTTCAACAGAGGCAAGAACACCAACTACAACAGAGCAAACTGAAATATCTACCACATGGGTATCTACACTAACTACAATGGAGACAACTAAACTATCTACAACACGGACAACTACACCAACTAAAACAGAGGCAAGTAAGCAAACTACAACAGATACAACTACACTCTCGCTGACAGGGACATCCATACCTGTTACAATACATACAACTAGGCCAACTACAACAGTGCCAACTACAATGTCTACAACAGGGGCATCTGCACCAACTACAAAAGAGACAACTACACTATCTACAACAGGGACAACGACACCAACTACAACAGAAACAAAAACCCCAACTACAACAGATACCACCACACTATCTATTACTTCAACAGAGACAACTACACTACTTACAATAGGGACAACTACACCAATTACAACTAAGTCTAATACACCAACTTTGAGGAAGACAACTAAATTATCTACCACAGGGAAATCTTCAGTAACTACAACAGAAATGACTACACTCTCTACAACACACACAGCTACCCCAGCAACAGAGACAAGTACACCAACTACAACAGTAACTACTACACAATCTATGACAGGGACATCCACACCTGTTACAACACATACAACTACACCAACTACAACAGAGCAAACTAAAATATCTACCACAGGGGTATCTACACCAACTACAATGGAGACAACTAAACTATCTACAACACGGACAACTACACCAACTAAAACAAAGGAAAGTACACCAACTACAACAGTTCCGACTACACTATCGCTGACAGGGACATCAACAGCAGTTTCAACACAAACAACTACACCAACTACAACAGAGACAACTACACTATCTACAACTGGGACAACTACACCAACTACAACAGAGGCAAGAACACCAACAACAGCAGAACCAACTACAATATCTACAATAGGGGCATCTACACCAACTACAACAGAGACAACTACACTATCTACAACTGGGACAACTACACCAACTACAACAGAGGCAAGAACACCAACTACAACAGAACCAACTACAATATCTACAATAGGGGCATCTACACCAACTACAACAGAGACAACTACACTATCTACAACTGGGACAACTACAACAGAGGCAAGGACAATATCTACAACAGGGGCATTTACATCAACTACAACAGAGACAACTACACTATCTACAAAAGGGACACATACACCAACTACAATAGAGGAAAGTACAATAACTACAACAGAGGCATCTACCGCAACTACAATGGAGACAACTACACTATTTACAACAGGGACAACTACACCAATTACAGCCACTTCTAATATACCAACTACGATAAAGACAACTAAACTATCTACAACAGGGGAAAATACAGTAACTAAAACAGAAATGACTACACTGTCTACAACACGGACAGCTACCCCAGCAACAGTGACAAGTACACCAACTACAACAGTAACCACTACACAATCTATGACAGGGACATCCACTCCTTTTACAACACATACAACTACACCAACTACAACAGAGCAAACTAAAATATCTACCACAGGGGTATCTACACCAACTACAATGGAGACAACTAATCTATCTACAACACGGACAACTACACCAACTAAAACAGAGACAAGCACACCAACTACAACAGTTCCGACTACACTATCGCTGACAGTGACATCCACAGCAGTTTCAACACAAACAACTACACCAACTACAACAGAACCAACTACAATATCTACAACAGGGGCATCTACACCAACTACAACAGAGACAACTACACTATCTACAACTGGGACAACTACACCAACTACAACAGAGGCAAGAACACCAACTACAACAGAACCAACTACAATATCTACAATAGGGGCATCTACACAAACTACAACAGAGACAACTACACTTTCTACAACAGGGACAACTACACCAACTACAACAGAGTCAAGTAAGCCAACTACAACAGATACAACTACACAATCTATAACCACAACAGAGACATCTACACTAACTACAACGGAGACAACTACACTATCTACAACTGGGGCAACTACACCAACTACAACAGAGGCAAGAACACCAACTACAACAGAACCAACTACAATATCTACAATAGGGGCAACTACAACAACTAAAACAGAGGCAAGTACACCAACTACAACAGTTCCGACTACACAATCGCTGATAAAAACATCCACAGCAGTTTCAACACAAAAAACTACACCAACTACAACAGAGCCAACTACAATATCCACAACAGGGGTATCTACACTAACTACAACGGAGACAACTACACTATCTACAACTGGGACAACTACACCAACTACAACAGAACTAACTACCATATCTACAATAGGGGCATCTACACCAACTACAACAGAGACAACTACACTATCTACAACAGGGACAACTACACCAACTACAACAGAGGCAAGTAAGCCAACTACAACAGATACAACTACACAATCTATAACTACAACAGAGACAACTACACTATCTACAAAAGGGACACATACACCAACTACAATAGAGGCAAGTACAATAACTACAACTGGGGCATCTACCGCAACTACAATGGAGACAACTACACTATTTACAACAGGGACAACTACACCAAGTACAGCCACTTCTAATATACCAACTACGATGAAGACAACTAAACTATCTACAACAGGGGAAAATACAGTAACTAAAGCAGAAATTACTACACTGTCTACAACACGGACAGCTACCCCAGCAACAGTGACAAGTACACCAACTACAACAGTAACCACTACACAATCTATGACAGGGACATCCACTCCTTTTACAACTCATACAACTACACCAACTACAACAGAGAAAACTAAAATATCTACCACAGGGGTATCTACACCAACTACAATGGAGACAACTAAACTATCTACAACACGGACAACTACACCAACCAAAACAGAGACAAGTACACCAACTACAACAGTTCCGACTACACTATCGTTGACAGTGACATCCACAGCAGTTTCAACACAAACAACTACACCAACTACAACAGAACCAACTACAATATCTACAACAGGGGCATCTACACCAACTACAACAGAGACAACTACACTATCTACAACTGGGACAACTACACCAACTAAAACAGAGGCAAGAACACCAACTACAACAGAACCAACTACAATATCTACAATAGGGGCATCTACACCAACTACAACAGAGACAACTACAATATCTACAACAGGGACAACTACATCAACTACAACAGAGTCAAGTAAGCCAACTACAACAGATACAACTACACAATCTATAACCACAACAGGGACAACTACACCAAGTACAGCCACTTCTAATATACCAACTACGATGAAGACAACTAAACTATCTACAACAGGGGAAAATACAGTAACTAAAACAGAAATTACTACACTGTCTACAACACGGACAGCTACCCCAGCAACAGTGACAAGTACACCAACTACAACAGTAACTACTACACAATCTATGACAGGGACATCCACACCTGTTACAACACATACAACTACACCAACTACAACAAAGCAAACTAAAATATCTACAACAGGGGTATCTACACCAACTACAATGACTACACTCTCTACAACACGGACAACAGAGGCAAGTAAGCCAACTACAACAGAACCAACTACAATATCTACAATAGGGGCATCTACACCAACTACAACAGAGACAACTACACCATTTACAACAGGGACAACTACACCAACTACAACAGAGGCAAGTAAGCCAACTACAACAGATACAACTACACAATCTATAACTACAGTTTCAACACAGCAGTTTCAACACAAACAACTACATCAACTACAACAGAGCCAAATACAACAGAGCCAACTACAGTATCTAACTAAAGCAGAGCCAACTACAACAGAGCCAACTACAATATCTACAACAGGGGCATTTACATCAACTACAACAGAGAATACTACACCAACAACAACAGTAACTACTACACAATCTATGAAAGTGACATCCACACCTGTTACAACACATACAACTAAAACAGAGCAAACTAAAATATCTACCAGAGGGTTATCTACACCAACTACAATGGAGAAAACTAAACTATCTACAACACGGACAACTACACCAACTAAAACAGAGGCAAGTACACCAACTACAACAGTTCCAACTACACTATCGCTGACAGGGACATCCACAGCAGTTTCAACACAAACAACTACACCAACTACAACAGAACCAACTACAATATCTACAACAGGGGCATTTACACCAACTACAATGGATACAACTAAACTATCTACAACACGGACAACTACACCAACTAAAACAGAGGCAAGTACAATATCTACAACAGGGGCATCTACACCAACTACAACAGAGACAACTACACTATCTACAACTGGGACAACTACACCAACTACAACAGAGGCAAGAACACCAACTACAACAGAACCAACTACAATATCTACAATAGGGGCATCTACACCAACTAAAACAGAGACAACTACACTATCTACAACAGGGACAATTACACCAACTACAACAGAGGCAAGTAAGCCAACTACAACAGATACAACTACACAATCTATAACTACAACAGAGACAACTACACTAACTATAACAGGGACTACCACACCAATTTCAACAAAGTCTAATATACCAACTAGGACAAAGACAACTAAACTATTTACAGCAGGGAAAACTACAGTAACTAAAACAGAAATGACTACACTCTCTACAACACGGACAGCTACCCCAGCAACAGAGACAAGTACACCAACTAAAACAGTAACTACTACACAATCTATGACAAGGACATCCACACCTGTTACAACACATACAACTACACCAACTACAACAGAGCAAACTAAAATATCTACCACAGGGGTATCTACACCAACTACAATGGAGACAACTAAATTATCTACAATACGGACAACTACACCAACTAAAACAGAGGCAAGTACACCAACTACAACTGTTCTGACTACTCTATCGCTGACAGGGACATCCACAGCAGTTTCAACACAAACAACTACACCAACTACAACAGAGCCAACTACAATATCTACAACAGGGGCATTTACATCAACTACAACCGAGACAACTACACCAACTACAACAGTAACTACTACACAATCTATGACAGGGACATCCACACCTGTTGCAACACATACAACTACACCAACTACAACAGAGCAAACTAAAATATCTACCACAGGGGTATCTACACCAACTACAATGGCGACAACTAAACTATCTACAACACGGACAACTACACCAACTAAAACAGAGGCAATTACACCAACTACAACAGTTCCGACTACACTATCGCTGACAGTGACATCCACAGCAGTTTCAACACAAACAACTACACCAACTACAACAGAACCAACTACAATATCTACAACAGGGGCATCTACACCAACTACAATGGAGACAACTACACTATCTACAACTGGGACAACTACACCAACTACAACAGAGGCAAGAACACCAACAACAACAGTACCAACTACAATATCTACAATAGGGGCATCTACACCAACTACAACAGAGACAACTACACTATCTACAACAGGGACAACTACACCAACTACAACAGAGGCAAGTAAGCCAACTACAACAGATACAACTACACAATCTTTAACTACAACAGAGACAACTACACTAACTATAACAGGGACTACTACACTAATTTCAACAAAGTCTAATATACCAACTAGGACGAAGACAACTAAACTATCTACAACAGGGAAAACTACAGTACCTAAAACAGAAATGACTACACTCTTTACAACATGGACAGCTACCCCAGCAACAGAGACAAGTACACCAACTACAATAGTAACTACTACACAATCTATGACAGGGACATCCACACCTGTTACAACACATACAACTACACCAACTACAACAGAGCAAACTAAAATATCTACCACAGGGGTATCTACACCAACTACAATGGAGACAACTAAATTATCTACAATACGGACAACTACACCAACTAAAACAGAGGCAAGTACACCAACTACAACTGTTCTGACTACACTATCGCTGACAGGGACATCCACAGCAGTTTCAACACAAACAACTACACCAACTACAACAGAGCCAACTACAATATCTACAACAGGGGCATTTACATCAACTACAACCGAGACAACTACACCAACTACAATGGAGACAACTAAACTATCTACAACACGGACCACTACACCAACTAAAACACTGGCAAGTACACCAACTACAACAGTTCCGACTACACTATCGCTGACAGAGACATCCACAACAGTTTCAACACAAACAACTACACCAACTACAACAGAACCAACTACAATATCTACAACAGGGGCATCTACACCAACTACAACGGAGACAACTACACTATCTACAACTGGGACAACTACACCAACTACAACAGAGGCAAGAACACCAACTACAACAGAACCAACTACAATATCTACAATAGGGGCATCTACACCAACTAAAACAGAGACAACTACAACAACTAAAACACTGGCAAGTACACCAACTACAACAGTTTTGACTACACCATCGCTGACAGGGACATCCACAGCAGTTTCAACACAAACAACTACACCAACTACAACAGAACCAACTAAAATATCTACAACAGGGGCATCTACACCAACTACAAAAGAGACAACTACACTATCTACAACTGGGACAACTACACCAACTACAACAGAGGCAAGAACACCAACTACAACAGAACCAACTACAATATCTACAATAGGGGCATCTACACCAACTAAAACAGAGACAACTACACTATCTACAACAGGGACAACTACACCAACTAAAACACTGGCAAGTACACCAACTACAACAGGTTTGAGTACACCATCACTGACAGGGACATCCACACCAGTTTCAACACAAACAACTACATCAACTACAACAGAGCCAACTACAATATCTACAACAGGGGCATTTACATCAACTACAACAGAGACAAGTACACCAACTACAACAGTAACTACTACACAATCTATAACAGGGATATCCACACCTGTTAGAACACATACAACTATACCAACTACAACAGAGCAAACTAAAATATCTACCACAGGGGTATCTACACCAACTACATTGGAGACAACTAAACTATCTACAACAAGGACAACCACACCAACTAAAACAGAGGCAAGTACACCAACTACAACAGTTCCGACTACACTATCACTGACAGGGACATCCACAGCAGTTTCAACACAAACAACTACACCAACTACAACAGAGGCAAGTACAATACCTACAACAGGGGCATCTACCGCAACTAAAATGGAGACAACTACACTATTTACAACAGGGACAACTACAGTAACTAAAACAGAAATTACTACACTCTCTACAACATGGACAGCTACCCCAGCAACAGAGACAAGTACACCAACTACAACAGTAACTACTACACAATCTATGACAGGGACATCCACACCTGTTACAACACATACAACTACACCAACTACAACAGAGCCAACTACAATATCTACAATAGGTGCATCTACGCCAACTACAACGGAGACAACTACACTATCTACAACTGGGACAACTACTCTAACTACAACAGAGGCAAGTACACCAACTACAACAGTTCCGACTACACTATCGATGACAGGGACATCCACAGCAGTTTCAACACATAGAACTACAACAACTACAAAAGAGCCAACTACAATATCTACAACAGGGGCATCTACACTAACTACAACGGAGACAACTACACTATCTACAACTGGGACAACTACACCAACTACAACAGAGGCAAGAACACCAACTACAACAGAGCCAACTACAATATCTACAATAGGGGCATCTACACCAACTACAACAGAGAAAACTACACTATCTACAGCAGGGACAGCTACAGCAACTATGAGAACACCTACCACCAACACTAATACCCAACCGTCAACTTCTGAAACTAGTTACACTGGAATAACTACAGTTGGAAGGTCAACACTAACATCAGCAATAACTACTGCATCAACTAAAATAGAGACAACTATACTAACTACTGTGAATATATCCACATTGGACACAACCATATCAACAACAAGGCCCACTACTTCTCTAGGAAGTATAATTACTTCAAAGGTACCAACAAGTGCACGATCTACAGCTGAAGCAACTACATCAGATACAACATCTCCAACTGAAATATCAACAAGTACAATTGGGACAAGTTCACCAACTACAACAGAGAATGCCACAACAACTCTAACAACTGCTCCAACAAGTAAAAGGACAACTGAAATATCTAGAACCCCAAACAGTGTAACACAGACTAGTGTAAAAATAACCAGTGATATTTCTAGAACAATCACGACCCAGACTACTATTACATTTTCAACATCCAAACCACCCATTTCCTCTTCAACATGGACAACCTCCACTACTTCTGTTAGCACAACTTCAATATCTTCAACTAATAGCTGGGGCAGTTTATCTACTACCCGCTTAATAACAACATGTCCTCCATGTGTTTACGATGAAGCTACAGCTGAACCATCTATGAGCTCACCCATAACCAAACCTGAGACCCAACCGTCCATTTCTGAAACTACTCATATGATTCCCAAGAGAACCACTACAATTAATGTTGTTGTATCTAGCACTATGAGCACACCCACCACGAAACCTGAGACCCAATGGTCACCTTTAGGAACTAGACTTACAACTCTCCAAAATACCAGCACAGTTACCACAGTCCTACCTAGCACTGAGAGTTCACCCACCATGAAATCCGAGACACAACCCTCAAGTTCACAAACTAGTCATACAACAATGGATGCAACTTCCAAAGTTACCACCACAATTATTACTTCCACCACAAGGACTGTGAAACCATCTACTTCTGTGATGATGACACTTCACGCTACTTCTCAAACAGTGAAACCCATAGGTAGTACCATTTTGTGAGGTATTTATAATTATATTTAATATATAAACAAGAAACCTTTGAAGCTTACAGAAAGAGCTGATCAGTTTTTGTCTTGCTTAGGGGATCAGTGTAAGCTATATATATGCTGAGTGCTTGACCATATAATCTTAACCTGGAAATCCATCTATTCCACAGCCTGGAAAATATACCTGATGTATTAGCTTCATAAATATGCATGCACCAGTATTCGCATTAGAGCAAGTCAGGAAATAGTGCATATGATTTACTTTAGGACATACAACTACTACAATGTATAGCCAGTTCTACCAATTTTTTAAAATTAACTCGAAAAATGATTTTTTTTTAAGATATGTCAAATATAAAAATAATAATGAATTGTATATTAATTAATATAAAAATACAATTAATTCATAAATTATCATTTACTCTGAGAAATGCATATTGGTCAAATAAGTCTGTGCCTTTATTCTTGCAGTTTGCCTGAATGGAGGAACGAGAAATGGCACCCAGTGTTTCTGCCTTACTGGCTACACTGGGAAACAGTGTGAATATGCTGAGCCCACCATTGAAT
Source organism: Discoglossus pictus (assembly GCA_027410445.1). NCBI lineage: Eukaryota > Metazoa > Chordata > Amphibia > Anura > Alytidae > Discoglossus > Discoglossus pictus. Next base: position 15,295,489 of record CM050170.1, read on the forward strand.
TAGGTAACAATATAATGATACTGAGTATCTATACACTGATAATGAACATGCTGCACTGTATAATGATACTGAGTATCTACGTTTTTATTTAGATAAAGTTGAAGCCCTGGTGAATGTCACAGTCAGATTTCCTAATCAGGATTTCATACCCGCACTTGCCGATAATACCTCTACAGACCATATAACTTTTGTTGAAGAGTTTAAAAAAGAGGTAACTGGGAATAGTTAAAAATGTAAAATTCAATGCAAACTAGCTCTAATTGCTGCCAGCAAAAAAATGTAATCTTCTGATCTCAAAATAATTTATTATTACAGTAAAGACAACTATAAACATTTAATGGGAGTTTGCAATTTATGGTCCATTCAGGAGCTGATGGAATGTGCCTATAATCTTAATTTATCTTGCAGTGCAGAGACTTTTGGGGTCACAGTTTGAGTGCCATAAAAGCATATTTTAACAATTATACAATTTTTTACACATATTCTGTTTGATTTTAGATGCTCTAAATGATGACCGTTGAGCCCTTCTGGATCTTTGTTTAGAAGAACATCTCCTTCTATATAAAAATGAGATACTGCCCCGGCGAAGGGTATCTAAATCCCAAACCACAGAATTTGTAACTACATTGGAAATAAAGAAAACTCCCACTGATTTAAATTCACAGCTGTAATCCAATATATGTATTGTAAGAATGTCCAGTAGAGGGAGCCACTACCCAACCGAAAATATTGCTAGAGTAATTAAAAACCTTTCATAGTTTTATTAATTATCCAGAAATAATAGCATTTAATTTAATTTTATTTCCTTTTATTTTAGATGAAACCAAATTATATCCATATATCGGGATTTAAAGATATAGAAATTACTGATATCAGGTGTGTATGGTCAAAATCATATATGTTGTATCCCCGAAACACAAAGAGGTGGTGTGACAACCTGTATATCGAATGGGGTATGATAAGAGCCTATTGCCCAAATCTCTCCCCAAGGGGTGTGCCCAGTTCGTTTTACCTCTGTACAGCAGGAAGAACTTTCAGCCCTTGGGTCAGACTGAGAGGTGGCTGTCATCTTGTACAGCATAAAGTCCTGAAAATAACTTACTCCAGCAATCAGGATTCCAGCATCAATAATGAAATCCACACATTCATTATGTGAAACAGTTATAGCATATTTATTACTGAAACAACAGACATATTTATACCGCACTCTCAGCAACAAAAGGCCAATCAATTCAAATTGGCATCCATGGTTACCCCAATTACCTTCTAGCTCACGTTATCACCCATGCCTGAAAGGCTAAGAGAATCACCCATGGTTTTCCCTTTCCACCGCTGTATTATTGGTAGGGGCTAATTACACACAATAGGCATGGAGACACCAGACTAAGGGCTTGTGACAATAGAGAGAGAGAGAGACTTGTGTTATGTGACTCATAGGGGGCAGTAATCTCCCTAATCTGGTTAATAAGGAATTAATCCAGTACTAAAAAATATTGGGCATATACACGATTTCCCTTGTAATTGCTAGCCCCCCAAAGCACAATATAGGCATACATCCCATTACCCCTATAACGCACACCCCAACTATAAACATGGGTACAATAGTATGGACCTAGTGGTACCTAGGCAATTTCCACTATCCTATGCTTCTAACAGGCATAACAAGGAATAACACACAAATCACAATGTCCCCAATGTTAACCCATATCTCAGTGGGCCGCTTTCCCCTGGCACAATACACCTATCTTATAAGGCTGAGGGCATGCTACAGGCAGGACAGGTGGGTATATTGTACTTATGCTTTCATTCACCCAAGCAGGACGACACCCACTGATAACAATGGATAAGAGCAATAATCCTCTAGGGATCCTGCTGACTGGAAGTGTTTGATGCCCCAAATCCAGCTTAGGTCCCCATAGTAAGCAAGAAAAGCCTGGTTCACGAGGAATTACACAAAAACACTCCACTAAAACTATCTTCAGACTAGTGTGCTCTGAGCACTTTTCCCATTAAAAACCCAAATCCAAATAAACTGGCCCATAAACTTAAATACCATTAAAAACAAAAATACAATTTAAATGGGACTAATAAATGAAAAAATATCGTAAACATTCATTTTGCTCTAGACTGCAACAAGTCCATAGCAATGTGCCATATATAAAATTGCCCTATAGGGAACCTCACAGGAAAAAAAATCCAATTATGTGTAACACTGACTATGAAACGTCCCCATAGTGTAGCTTTATGGCCGTTTCACCACAAACCAGCAGCTTTGTCAAAGGCAAAACAGTTAAGCATTTTTTTATGAAAAATATATTTCCATGTATTAAATAAAGAGTATTTTTTAAATATTTATAAATAAATGTTATGCATGATAGCTCCATGATGGTATTATTTAAATACTGAACAAAAGCAATTTCAGAAAACCTTAGGCAATCATTTTAATTATTTTAAATGGATATTCAAGTTATAATAAAACATCCTTTATGTTGACATGTTATGTGTTGTTGATATTTTTTTCAGAAATGGAAGTATTATAGTGGATCACTATGTTATTGTGGAAGTGAATTATAATCCAAATATTGAAGAAGATTACAAAACAATTTTTGAAAATATTTCTCAGCAGCTTAATAACTCTAATATGGCCAAACCAAACTGTTCAGGTATGAACCTTATTTATTTGTATCATTTCATTTTAACTGGTTAGTTAACAATACTTTATAACAATAATTTATCATAGTTGAAATCCACATAGAAAAGAGTTTCCCCTAACATTTCTTCTCTAATGGAACATTCTGATAATGAAACCATCTGATTGGCCTAGCCTTTATTTTATCTTATCCGCCCACAGATGTTCCATTCAGTTTCAATTTATAGGGTAGTTGTTAAATTAAATGAAAACCCAACACATCACATCAGCAGCCGGGACCTGGAAACTGGTTTAGGGAAAGATGGATGGTGCTAAATACAGGGATATTCTTGAGCAAAACCTATACCACTCTGTGCATGATTTGAGGCTAGGACGGAGGTTCACCTTCAAGCAGGACAATGACCAGTGAAGAGCACAAGTGCGCTAAAAGAGGTGCTCTCAGAGTGGATTATCATGTCCATAGAACGCACCTATTAAGGTTAGTTAATTCTCTGATGAGCACCTCTGACTTAGTTATTTTCTATATGCAAATTACCTTTAGGGTTTAGTCTCCCTAAGGGTAATAGGGGACTCCAGACGTGGACCCCTTGTTCACTGTGCCTTAGGGAGTTTATCTGCACCTCACTGACGAGGCCCATAAAGGCCGAAACCCGTCTGGGGTTTGCTGTTTCTCCTGTTCAGGGTAGAATTGCCTGGTATTTCTGGGCTGGGTCACTCTTTTGAGTGGGACCAGACTCATATACTACAGGATATTTCTCCCTGTGAAAGGCACAAGTGAGCTAAAACAGGGTTGCTCTCAGAGTGGCTTATCATGGCCATAGAACTAACCTATTAAGGTTGGTTCGTTCTCTGATGAGCACCTCTGACTTACCTTCTTTTGTTTATGCAAATTACCCTTAGGGTTTAGTCTCCGTAAGAGTAATAGGGGACTCCAGACGTGGACCCCTTGCTCACTGTGCCTTAGGGAGTTCAGCTGCACCTCACTGACATGGCCCATAAAGGGCGAAACGCGTCTGCTGGTTTGCTGTTTCTCCTGTTCAGGGTAGAATTGCCTGGTATTTCGGGGCTGGTCACTCTTTTGAGTGAGACCAGACTGATATATTTCAGGATATTTCTCCCTGTGAAGGGTACAAGTGAGCTAAAAGCGGTTGCTCTCAGAACGGCTTATCATGGCCACAGAACTAAACTATTAAGGTTAGTTTGTTCTCTGATGAGCACCTCTGACTTAGTTATTTTATTGCTTCACAATAGAAACAAAAACATCTTCAAAGTTGTGGGGATGTTCTGTAAATTAAATGATGCAAATCCTCAAACAATCCATGTTAATTCCAGGTTGTGAGGCAACAAAACACAAAAAGCCAATGGGAGTGAAAAAGAACACATAAGAGATGGAATGGTGTATGTTGATACGCAGTACTATAAGATACAAGGGGGGAAATATATATTCCTAAATGCATATATATCACTTTTTACAACATTAAACCAAAACACAATGTTTGGTTTTACTGTTTAAGTGCAGAAAAAAGGAGGAAGAAAGGCATCACTTATATCCCTTGTTGGCATAAAATATGCCTATGTACTTGCACTTTTGTTGGAGAAAAAATCTCTGATATAAAGCCTCACATATGTGAAATCAAATACACCATCCTTCTCTCTCTCCCGACGGTCCGTTTTGCCACGAAATTGGGCTTACTCATGGGCTAGGGAATGATAAAAATTGTGACCTATTTAAGGCCTGGGCACTTCTGGGTATCACTTCCTGGTTCACTCATCACGTTAGTCACGTGACGCAATGTTAGCGTGTGACGTCATTGCACCTATTCGCACTGATATGAATTGGGAAAACTTTATAAAGAAAGGTAACAACAAACAACACATTTCCTATTGGCTGGTGCATAACGTACACCACGTGACGCAGCATCATAGTATGACGTCATTGAGCTCCATCTCAATCTGTGCAACTTTTTTTATTATTTATTTTGTTTATATAAGAAGACAAAAACTTTATTGTTCCCAAATGTAGAGAATTATTTATCTTTCTCAAATAATATATATGTATATATGTAGTCTGATAGAGAAATATAAATATAATATATTATACAATATAATCTATAATAAACAGATCTAACTATACTAAATTAAGAAAAATGGAGTTAACGTGCCTTAATAATAAATTTAATAATGTAATTGAGTGTGAATTCAGTTTAACGGAAAATAATAATAATGGTGATATGAATAATAACGCTATGGTAAAGTTTACCTAGTAAATTTTAAAGTAATGATTTATTGGTTGATACTCTTTTTAATTGATAAATTATCTAAACTATTGATTAATTGTTTAATATTATGTGATATTTATTTATATATATATATATATATATATTTATTGAAATAATAAAGAAAAGAAAATTACTCTGAATATTCGTGCTGTAATAGATTTGATAAATTCCATTTGAATGAAAAATGTGAATTAAATTATTTTAAATAAGTGAATTAACTAAACTATTAGTTAATTATAAATGTTGTGTGATAATTATATATATGTAAGATCTTAATATTTTAGTAATAAGATTATACTACTTTAATAATATTAATATATAAATAATTCATATGTGAATTAACTTATCATTTAAAAAAAAAAGAAGTGAAAGGTGATTAATTAATTTAAATAATTTAGAGGGTGTCTTAATAAGTTGAACCGTTATATTATTATAATCAGTAGAATATAAAATAATACTAAAAACTAAAAATACACTGTATCATCCATAACATATATTTAATATATTTCTAAATTGGATTTAAGTTATTGTCATCATAAGTATTGGTCTGATATATAACAAAAACTGCATTACGTTATATTACCAAAATTATTTCTTGTCATATGGGAACAAACTCAAAGAAATGTTGAGTATGAGAAACCCTCATTGATACCATTTGGATATTGTGAGTTTAGAGTAAATATCCATTTACTTTCGAGCTGCAAAAGCTGTTTGTTTAGATCTCCTCCTCTTGGTTTTCTACAAAGATGATCAATGACATAGAATTTCATTGTTGAAAGTTTTTTCGCATGTACTAGTTGAAAATGTTGTGAGACAGGAGTGTCCATTTGATTGGTGACTGTATAAGTGTGTTCAAGTATGCAACGGCATAATTGCCTTATCGTTTTGCCCACATATAATTTTGGGCATGGGCAGACAAGTGCATAAATCACATGTGTGGTTTTAAAGGTGATGAGGTTTCTTAAAGAATATTTTTTGAGTGTAATTGCGTGTATGAAATCATGGCCTGGTTGTACATATGGACAAGCCTTGCAGGCTCCACATCTAGAACAATTCTTCTGGCAGTTGTAGCTGAAATCTTTCTTGGTCTACCTGACCTTGGCTTGGTATCAAGAGATCCCCGAATTTTCAACTTCTTAATAAGTGAGGCCTTGGATATCTTTTTATATCCTTTTCCATCTTTTTGAAGTTTCATTACATTGTTACTCAGGTTTTTTGACAGTTCTTTTCTGCCCCCCATGGCTCAGTATCTAGCCTGTGCAGTGCATCCATGTGAAAGCTAACAAACTCATTGACTATTTATACACAGACACTAATTGCAATTTAAAAAGACACAGTTGTGGTAAATGAACCTTTAATTGCCATTTTAACCTGTGTGCGTCACCTTGTGTGTCTGTAACAAGGCCAAACATTCAAGGGTATGTAAACTGATCAGGGCCATTTGGGTGATTTATGTTACCATTATGTGATAATAAATGGCTTCATATTATCACTATCCTTCAATAAAAGACATTTTCAAAATAAAAGCCAACATTTCAGATTTATTCACAAGTTCTTACTTATATTTAATTAAAAAAAAAATCACCATTTAAATTTAGAATTACATTTTCAAAATACCCCAAATGTTTCTTTTAGTAAAAATACATTGAACTACAGCAGACGTTTTAATACAGATTCTATTAAGTGTCAGCCAGTTTGTAAAATGTGTCAGATATTTCATTCAATGCACAGTACCCATTCTATTTAGTTGTATATAATATCTTCAATCAGGAGTACTTGTGATTTTTTTTAACTGCTATGTGTTATTTTATGTTTTCTTCTAATTTTAATTTACAATATTTTTTTTCCAGGACCACTGTGTTTCAACATTCTCAATATTACAAATGTGCCTGTTGATCTTAATGGTAAACAACATATTTTGAACTATAATATATATATATATTTATATATATATATATATATATATATATATATATATATATATATATATATATGCATTTTTATTTGTTTTATGCCTATTTAATTTTTATGTTTATGTGTTTTTTTATACTTATGCATTTTTTCTGTATTTTATGTTTATATATTTATATTTTTATGTTTATATGTATTGAGTTTTTTATGCTTAGGAATTTCTTATTAATTTGTTAATGTTCAGATATTTGGATTTTATGTTTATGTAATTCAGTTTTTTAAAGTTATTTTAAAAAAATGTATTTTTTTATATTCACATATAATAGTGGTCAAACTGCTAGTCGTCACGGTTTGCGAGCCCGCAAGAACTGCGCCCCTCGGAAAGCGAGGGACACAGTTCGGGCAGCAAATGCGAACCCTCCCAAAGCGAGGGGCCACAATTGCGGAAGGTGGAGGCTCCAACCTCGGCTGCAATGAGCCAAAGGCTCATTGCAGGCCACAAATGCGGACCCTCGCGAAGCAAGGGTCGCATTTCCGGAGGTGGAGGCTCTACGGCGCCTCACTCGCGGCTACAGCCACAGAAGCGGGAAACTATAACACGCAATGACTAAATAGGGACTTACACAAAAAAATTTGAGCCGCGGTACTTAGAATAAAAAAAATGACGAACTCGCAAAAATACGAAATTAACGGCCGTAACGCGGACCTCCACAAACAAGAAAAACAAAACAAAAAAACACCCACACAATCGCCGCCATTTTACAACACTAACTTACAGAATGTGGAACTACACAGCTACACAAACGGTTTACACTACACACTGCACACATTGCTGACACTTACACCTCAGCTCAACAACAGTGCAAATCTACATTGTATGCTGCAGGAACATCAAAACAGATTGTTAGCTCTTCAGCACATTGCTTGCTGAATATATTAATTACAAATAGGTAAAGTATATTAATTTATGATTTCATTATTTAATTAACATGAAAAAATACATATACAGAAGAAAAAAAACACCACACTATCGCAAAAAAACGACAAAAGCCTTCACTGCGCGCCTCACAAGGAGCACCACCGATGCTCATAGGACACAAACTACACCAGGGGAGAGGCTTGCAATAAGCTCCAAAAGGAGATCATATATACTTAAGTGACCTGGTTTGTGAAAAATCCATCCGTTGCTGTGTCTAAAACTGTGAAATACAGTAAGCATATGCATTAAAGGAGCCATGTTTAAAATGGTTTGGATTGACAGAGTGATGGTGCATTATGTGGCCTCATTTGCATGTCCCGCCCAGTTTTCCCAGATTGCAGTGCATATACTGTGTTTCTGAGAATTTTGAGCAGGAAATAAGTTTTTATCAACTTATTTTTAGACATTCAAGTGGAATCACTAATGTACTATTCCTTATATATATATATATATATATATATATATATATATATATATATATATATATATATAGTTTTTTTATATGTATATATTTTGTTTACTTATGTTTACATATTTTTATGTTTATGTTTCTTATGTTGTTTTTTATATTTGGGTATATATATATTTATGTTTTTTCATGGATAGGATTTTTGTATGTGTATATATTTTAATTTTATATATATTTATAATTTTTTTATGTATAGATTTTTTTATGTTTTTAATATTTATGTATATTTATTATAATTTTGTTTTAAATATTTTTTTAGCCTCATGCAGATCAGCTGTTGACGCCAACATTTCTAAATACTACTCTTCATATGACAATGGAACGTCACTGATCTGTGTTACCCGATGTACCAGGGGTCTTGCGATCAGTTTGACCTGTAACTACGGGCAGTGTCAAGTGATGCCCGCCTCTGGACCAGAGTGCATGTATGTATCTAGTTTAGTAAAGTTATCTTATTTATATTTATTTTGGATTTATGAATTGGTGGCCATTGTCTTGAGATGTCATGCAAGAAGGGACGTTGTTTGATGATATCATATATTGTGTACTATTCATTGATCAGGATGCAGTGCCATCTTGAATTATTAGAGCATTGCTAGTTTATATTTTGCCCAATCCGAGGAAAATTATGGAATAATAGCATATTAAATGGAAGACGTTTTTCCACCTACCACCTTAAAACATTCTCTAGGAAAAGAGAGCTGTGACCATCGACTAATAGTCATCAGATAATTCTAAAATATAAAATATCCATAAAAGTCACTTATTAAACAGATGTAACTCATGTCCACCACGTGGGTAAAAACCAATAAGAAACATTCTTCACTCCAGTAGGAGGAAAAACGTTTTGTAATTGGAGGGTGATATGCCAGAGCTTTTCTCAGTAAGGTTGTATCTACTCTGAGGTTGGACCGTAGCTAGGGTGGGATAATATCATGTACACCAATGGTACCATTATCCATCGGCCTGTCTAACTGTACAACTGAGACAGTGATGAGTGCCTATCTAATGTAGGGTGACCTTCTGACTGCACAATATCAGGACAGGCTCAGAGAGTGCTAAGTGTCTGTGTAATGTTGGATGACTACTGACTGCACATTATAAGGACAAGCCTATAGAGTGCTTTGAGTCTATCTACTGTAGGATGATGACCTGCTGACTATACATGACCAGAATAGGTGTAAATAGTGTCAGGTCACTAAATAATGTAAGGGTAGCTAAAATATACAACACATAATACACACTCTCTGAGCCTGTCCTGATAAAGTGCAGTCAGAAGGTCATCCTACATTAGATAGGCACCTATCACTGTCTCAAGTGTACAGTTAGACAGACTGATGGATAACGGTACCATTGGTGTACATGATATTGTCACTGATGGATAATGGTACCATTGGTGTACATGATACTGTCCCTCCCTAGCTTCAGTTCTACTCCCCTCTCATAGACACATGCACCCAGTCTTACTTACACACTAACTCTACCACATTCAAATACATTTGCACAGAACAAAATGGCGAACACAAGATCGCCTTTGGCTTGATACTTAATGTGTTAAAGTGGTTTAGTTTGGCAATAAGTTTTTTTTTTTTGCTATATGGGCAGCATCTGCATGATTGTTTGATCTCTTATCTAATAAGATTGTTTTAAAACCCTTAAAGACCTATCTTGTTACTAAAGCCTCTTTTGCCAATTGATGACCTTATTAGTGTACAAATTAAATTAGCTCAACTGTTGGTTGATGTTCTTATCTTGAAAATGAACTTAATATTTGAATATTGCTATTATAACTGTAACATAAGAATTTTATTATGGATCAAGGCATAATTAAAACAATTATCCACTATTTTTAGGGCAATATGGTAATAATTTGTTTAGCCATCATCACCGTGACCAATATACGGCAGGACACCATAGAACTATAGACGTTTAGCCAAATATTCACTTTATAGGTATCAATATGTGTAGAATATTTATCTTTATATCTAATATGTCTTTCACCCAACAGATGCCCAGACAACGCAGAATTTTGGTACTCTGGAAATAATTGCAATACCAGGATAAGTCGGCCAGGAGTGATTGGTGGCGTGACGTCCGCCATCCTCATCATCTTAATCATCACACTATCTATAGCTCTGGTCAGGTATAAGAAAAATCATAAGAGCTTCAACTTCTGCTCAAAGTAAGTAAATGGTAGAAACTAGGCTTTTGGGCCACTTTAAATAAGGTGGATGATTGTGCCTTCTCTTTAAGTGAATCATGCCTCTCAGGTTGTTGGCATTATTTGGTGCGTTTTCTTCGACTTGAAACAAGTGCCTTATTGTACAATCTCCTGTAGGCATTGGATGGTCTCTCTTAGTTGACGATCTGCATCTGGTTCTCAATACAAACAGTAAAAAATACAAACAGTCATACCGTCATGCACACTACCAACACTAAGGGAAATTACTAGTCAGCTGGAGAGGATATCTATTAGACCCCAATGTAACATACTATAAAGGGAAAGGAGGAAGGAAGAGAGGACAAAATATGGGAAATTAAGTACTTTTCTTGAGGTATAATTGTATCTAGATCAATGTGAAAAAGTACCAATTGGGGAGAACAAGGAATTTCCTTCCCCACCATCAAGGAAAGCTGCAAACAGCAATTTTTCTAGATATTATTTATTCCTTCACAATCCCACCATTGGTGTGATGTTGTACCAGTATTTCCGCAACCCTTCCAGCATAAGGGTGAATATTTTGGATGAAATTTATTTAGGATTGAAGGTACTCGGTACCATCTCTGAGACATCTTAAAGAATAGCTCCAAGTATAATGAAGGAGTGTTTGATTAGGCTAAAAATCCTAAGCCTTAATATCCAAAGAGAAATTTAACTCCTTTTCCCATTTATCTATACTCCTAGATTTAACAAATGGAGTGTTGTTTACTAATATCTTCCTGATCTTAGAGAGAGTATGAAAATCTATTCTTTTGATCAACAGGTCTTCTATATCATAAACATTATCCAAATTTCCTATTTTATTTATGTCAGCCAAGTTATTTTATTTACCCCAAATTTTCTCTGCATCTCAACAGTATCTAAAAAAGAACCTCCTGAGAATAGATCCACAACTACACGTATCCCCAGTTTTCTCATATTAATTAGATACAAATTATAGATATTTTTATTTTCATATGTTAATAGTATATTTATTGGGGCAGCTATAGAAGGATTATGGGACAACTTAATTCCCTCTCTATTACTGTACCAAAATGTAACAAGAGATATCAGACCCCAGGCTCTGGTCTAACTTGGGGAGCCATAGCAGATCTTGAATCGGAAAAGCACCTATCAAGTCATCTTCCATCTCTTTCCAGACTGCCATTCTGTATGATAAATTCCATCCAATAACATGGGAAACAGAAATAGAAACATGTAGTTCTACAATAGAAGGAGATCCCAGATCTCCTTTTTCATTTTTTTTCCTGGCTATATTTTTCTTTATTCTCACTTTCCTGTTTATATATATATATATATATATATATATATATATATATATATATATATATATAATTATCTAGAACTTGTTGGATTTTGTTCAATACTGATCGTGGTGCCCTTTCAGGAAGGCATCTAAATAAGTAGGCAATTTTTTAGATATTCGTAATTTTTACAGCCGCGGTTCTCGCCACCCAAGATAAATTAAAATTTTGCAATTCATGAAATAATAATCTGATCTGCTTCAGTGTTTCATTCAAGTTGTCCTTAAATAGATTCCTTGAGTGAAGTGAGACTTTTATCCCTAGATGTGTGACAGTTTTCAACCTCCAATTATAGGAGAAGCGTTCTGCTAATACATTTTTCGTATTCATGTCCAACCCTCTGACCAAAATATCAGTTTTTGAATAATGTTTCCTGAAACATTGTTTTCCTCACCAAACATTGATAATACAAGATTCAATCTATCGACCGAACTTAGTGGATCTGTTAACGCAAGTATGATGTCATCTGCGTATAACATGATCTTATATTCATTTTTACCTATTTGGACCCCTTTTATATGTATATCCTGTCTTATAGTTGTGGCCAGAGATTCTATAAATAACAGGAATAACAAAGGAGACAGGGGACATACCTGGCGTGTCCCCTTGCTTATAATAAATGTATCCAACATAAAGCCAGGGCCTACCAGACAAGCTTTTAAGTTGGTATACAAAGCTTTGATTGTTTTCGTGGCAAACTCCGCTAGGCCAAACTTTAATAGAACTGCTTCAATAAACTCCCAACTGACTCTGTCAAATGCCTATGATCAGTATGCCTATGATCAGACAGGATCAGTATGGGCAAATTTGTTTTCCTGGCATGGGACAGCATATCAGATAAATGTCTAGTGTTGTCAGTCGCCTGTCTCCCTTTAACAAATCCTGATTGATCTGAATGGAGTAACTTGGAGATGACTCCATTTAATCTATTTGCTAATAGTTTTGAGAGTCTTCAGGGCTTTTCCCTGTTTTGGAATATTAATTATTTTAGCTTCCACAAATTCTGGAGTTGCGTTCCCTGTGGTCTTAATCTCATTAAACGCATTGTAGAGATGTTCACTTAGTTGTTTTGCAAAAGAAGCGTAGTATAAATGGTCGAAGCCATCCATACCAGGTGCCTTGTTTATTTTCTCTTTATTTATTGCATTCTCTATTTCCTGTTAGGTAAAATCTCTGTTTAAATATTTCAGGTCATCACTAGAAATTACAGGTAGATCTTTTTATTCAAAAATAAGTCTATATCCTTTTTCGCTATTTTGGCCAACTAAGGGTCGGTATTCGAATTATATAATGATTTATAATATTGCCTAAATATTTCTCCTATTTTGTCTGGATGCCTATATATCTTATTATCTAAACCTTTAAGGCACTCTGTTTTGTTTTGGATGTGCTGTTTTCTTAATTTATTTGCCAAAAATGTGCCTGTTTTATCGCCTAACAGGAACTGAGATTGACAAAATTTCCATAGCAGGATGTCTGCTCGATGTTGCAGTATTTTTTTTATCTTCAGATTAATCTCGTTTATTTGGGGTCAGCGAGTCTTATTAGGCGATAATTTGTTTCTACAATGCAACTTTTCAAGTTCTACGTACAATTGCCTTAAAGGTTTACCTCTCTTATCACGACCCACTCTCTGGCTGGGGTCTGCTGACTTGATTTGGGTTACTCTGGACCTTGGAGTAGCTTTGAGTACAGGAACATCATGTCTCAGCCCTTGGTTTAGACTGAGCAATATTGACAGTAAGTCTGACGAATCTTACTGCAAGCATATGTCCCTGGGTAAATAATACATCTACACACCACGTCTTGATGAAAATTATCAACCACTTCTTTATTTTTACACAAGTATTTAAACAACTCACAAAACCAGTACAGGGAGTGGCTACCCCTTTGTCCAACCCTTATCTTCCTCTTGGCCAATGCAGTAATCTCCAGAGTAACTTTATTACCTCTAGCCAATGGACTAGAGGTAAGCTCTGGGAACTTCCAGACCCCTCCCCTGGGCCACCCACTAGGTGTGGCTAACAGAGTCATTTGGACGCTGGCAGTCAACAGAGGCACATCTCTTTGCTATGGCCCAGGCCCTAGTATTGAGGCTGGAAGACCCTGTACTATACCATTGTCCTACGGTGCCTGGCAGTCTGGCAAATCTCTTTGTTCTGGCCTTGCTATCACTTCAAGTGTTTACTCTAAAGACCATATGGCCAACTCCTGACTGAGAGTTTATACAATGGGGAAGGGTTGACTAATTAAAACATAGCTATCACTCCCCAATACAATATACAATATAATACTAACATATTAATAACCTATAACCATATTTCCCCATTCCCACATGGTATCAGGGTGGGGCAAGTTTTCCACGTCAATCCATTTTATGCAGTAATGCTGACTTTATTTAATGGTGACAGTGGAACCCCCTATTCATACCATTTACAAGCAGTAACTTTGTGCCCAAATCTTTTGTTCTTCCACATGGCACCAGCATGTGTAAGATAATCCAGCCCAAAATGGCCACTGCTGCCAGTCACAAAATGGCCCCAGCATAGTTCACACCAAATCCCATATGGCCCCTGGGTGATTCATGACATCTCTGTTTAAGGATCAATGACTCGTTAGAGATCATTAGACCGCGTATTACGGATTTGTGGGCACACCATAAGACAGTAGCTGACTCCACAGATTTGTTATTTACCCTGAAAAATTCCTCTATTTCTTTTTTAAGATAATTTAAAGAATCTTCATCCTTCAATAGTATTGGATCAAGTCTCCAACTAGATTTATTGTTAACCTCAATGTGCTCATCAATTGTTAGACTAATCATTGAGTGATCCGACCAGGGGGTAAGATGGATTTCTATACTTTTGACTTTACTTAAAGTCTGGAAAGATATAAAATTATAATCTATCCTGGTGTAAGATCCAAATCGATCTAAAAAAAAAGTAAAGTTCTTTTCATAAGGGTGTAAAACTCGCCAGGATTCGAAAAAGTCCATATTAGTTATGTCTTTTACAAAATCTTTAGACACTTTTTCTAGCTGAACTACTTATTTTAAATTTAGTTTGCCCTTTCTGTCCATAGTTTGATCCATCACCATATTAAAATCTCCACATATACAACTTAGGCCTTTCTTTATTTTGTTAATTTCTTTTAGTATTTCCCTAACAAAGCTAACTTGCTTTTTATTAGGGCAATATATATTGGCCGAAGTTATATATGTGTCATTAATGCACTCTAACCAAATAAAATACCTTCCCTGTGGATCTATTTTACAAAAGTCCTCATCTACAAACTATTATTAAAAAAAAATGCAACTCCCCTTGCTCTATTATTGTATGTGGCATCAATTCTTAGTTTGAAATTATTATTATTAGTAAAATGGATGTTTTCTTTCCTTAAAGGGGACTCCTGGATACAAAGAATATCAGCCCTGTATTTATAATACTCCTTAAAGGACGTTTTTCTCTTAGATGGCGAGTTAAAGCCATGTGTGTTATGGGATACTATTCTTATCACCATTTTAGTACATGAAAAAAATGTCCTTGTCATGTCCCCTTCATTAAATTAACTTTAGCTATCTTGTTCTCCTCTAACATTTTAATATTGGAATAAACCTCCATCCAAAACAAATGTTCTCCATCGTTTTCTGCAAGATATACCAATTTACCTTTTCTTTCCTCTCTTCCTTCCTCCGCTCCTATCCTCTTTGTTACAAAGAATTCCCACTCACTCACTCCTAGCAAACACACAAACTCATACCAGAAAGGGCTTACAATTACATCCATTTCTGGTACACAGGGCTGAAATGCCAATCTATAAAAATTGTAGGTGAATGCATAACTGAAACTGCCTCATTATCAATAAAAAAAAACAAAAAAAACATAGAATTACACCATCTTAAGTGGTCCATATGTCCCAGCTCATTTATGCCAGTGGGATAATTCCATATTGATGTTGAATATGAGCTAGCCTCCCCTACTATTTCCTGGCTACTCCCAGATTATCAAATTTCATTATTTACTGCTACTTTTGTGTTTTTTGCTTGTTAATAATATACTGCTATAAAGGTTAATAGAAAGGGGGACCCTCTAATAAGTTGAGTCTAAGCTGACTGATCTTTTCTCCTTCTTTTTGTCCTAGCTTATACCTATTCCTGATTAGCTTTAGTGAATAAAACTATTCTCTAGTTTCAAAAACTACTTTTGTGATTTCATCTTTGTTTAAATATACATAATACTAAGGTGCTATACCTCAATTTATGTGATAATTTTATAAAAAAATTACACCTTATACTTTTTTCTCAAAATCTAGGTGTTTGTGCAAATATCCATATATCTTTTCTCTATATTTGTAAATCTTAATAAAAGTTAAAAAAAAAAAAAAAAAAGTCAAGGCGTAAACTATTGATTGTTTCTACTACCTGTGATAAAAGTAAATTTACTCTTGTGAAACATTGTACTACTCGCCCTACTGGAGCTACACACTAGTGTTTACAACATTCTAAATCTTAATATAATACTGTGATGAGTTTTCCCTTCATTCATATTAATCTTTTTTTTTTTTTTTTTACTTCTACTCAACATTAATTTGTTCCCGCCATTCCCATATAATCCTTAAACAATATTAACAATCACTTAACAACTTCCCACTCTGAGGTTTTACATGCTAGCTCCATTTTTCCCTTTATGCGTTCGGAAAATTCAAGAGGACTTTTCCATTTTTGTAACAAAATCAGTCCTTCTTGTACTGAGTCCGCTCCATGCCATATGGAGTCTCTCAGAATTAGAAGACCATATGGAAATTTCCACTTGTATCTTAGATCTTCTTTCCTCAAGGCTAGAGTTACTGCCGTAAACTCCCTTCTTTTATCCAATGTGTGTGAAAAGTCTGAAAATATTTTTATTCTTTCAAATTGTGGGTCCAGTCCTTTTCTATTATAGCTGGATTTTGCTACAGCTTCCTTGTAATACAGGTAGTGAAACCTCACTATGGTGTCTCTTGTAATGTTTTTGTCCACATTTTTTGGAAGAGGAATCCTATGTATTACATCTAGCTTCCCGTCCTATTTTGTAAGACCAGGAACCAGTAAACTAAAGAACTCGCTTACAAAGTTACTCAAATCTCTATCTACTATGTTTTCTGGTATACCCCTTAGACAGAGTTTACACCTTCTTGAGCAGTCTTCTACGTTTCCTATTCTGTTACTAAATTCCTCGATTTTTTTTTCTAAGTTTGATATATATTTCAGGAGAGAAACATTATCTGCAATTAGTTTATCTGATTTTATCTCAGCTGTTTCTATTTTGGTGTTAATATCTTTTATGGATTTTGTGTTTTCCAAAATTAGTTTGGATAGATTTGATGTTATGTTTCGTTGAAAGTCCATTAAGAGCTCTTTCATCCTAGAAAACGTTATAAGTTTATCTTCCTGGGATGAACTTTGAGATAATGCTTCATTCACCGAGGATACTGGAATTTTTTCCCTATAGATGTATTGGGAGATTGGTCCGTCAGTACTAAATCCTCCTGAGTTAATTCTGAATTCTCCTTTTTGGAAACATTTTTTTTGATGATTTAGAGTTTGCATTCTTCTTATCCCTTGTCTTAGCTTTATTAGCCATTGCTGTTCTTTTATTAGGCATTTATTACTAATCAAGGTATAAAAAACAGCCACTCTTTCTCAATTATTAATAGAATGAGATTCCTTTGTGAGGCTCAAGTTCCAGAGAGACCTTAGAATATATCCAGCCAAATATACGGATAGAATAGTGCCCAAGGTTATGGCCTCCTCTCAAACCTACTAGTACCTCTCCCTCTTAGCAGTCTCTTTCTTTGACCTTTATTGGGAGGCATAAACCAAAGCACGCCTTTTCTGAAGCCTGAATATATGTTTAAGGATACGTGTTTACTTATCGTTCTCTTTTTGTGATAAAATAAGGGGAAGTCTCTTCTATTGTAGGTCTTAATGCTGTGTCTTGTATTCAGGCGTTTTTTTACGCCTTGCGGTTAAGTGCTATTGCAGTCCCAATATGCTTTACCCCAGTTGTACTGTAAACTCACAATCCCCCAGCAACTACAACCATTTTGGCGCTCAGTCTCTATATCTTCTTCCTTGACACTTTAATCACTGCTTTCCCCTTGCACACACCAAGTGCTGTATATCTCTGACAGTTCAACAGATCAACCAATCAATGGCTCTTTAACCATAATGAAAAACAAAATGAGCATGAGGGTTACCAGCAGGCCCCTCTCTCCTGTAACCCCACCATTCATGCACGTCTCTGGAACCCAATGGGGTTGTATTGCTGCACCAGACCATAGCTAAGACTTGTGATGTCTCCTTCAGTCTTATGGAGAAAAGGAATGAGGAGTAGGGTTGGATTAAATCCAATCCATCTTAAATGCCTCTGCATTTATCTAAACCAACTCAACTACTAAACCCTCAACAACACCGCACCCTCTTAAATATCCAATATATTATCCAGATACTCCTCTACCCACCCCTTTGTTCCACTTATGGTATTTGTCTCTTGTCACCTCTTATCACCTCCTCACACTCTCATCTCCAAGACTTCAAATCTGTCACTTTAGTTAGTAGACTTTTATCTTTGGAATGACTTGTCTCTTGGCTAAACAAACATAGACATGACTGAAGATAAGAACCAAATGTCCCATCTAGTATAACCATTCTATCTAAAAAATGTGGACTTATCAACCATCAGAGTTATGTTTATCCTGGCATGCTTGATTTCTTTACACCTTTAACCCTACAGTTACCATTGTAAAAAAATTTGACTTATCTACAACACTTTTGTGTAAAGTAGTACTTACCCATATGACTCCTAAATCTTCCACCTTCCAACTTCAATTCAGGACCTCTTTTCTGAAAGATACTTCCTTCCAAAACATTGTGATATATTTTCAGGTCTCCCTCATATTCCCCTTTCCCCTCCCCCCTTTAATCTAAACATATTAATGTCATGGAGTCTACTTATAAGTTTGGTCTTTCAGGCCATGCACCATTTTAGTCACCCTCATTTTAGTTGTCTCTAATGTATTCATATTTTTTAGGAGATCCAGTCTCCTTTTGGAGATCCAGTTTTTCCCAAGTAGAAGAAACCATGGATGCAAACTTCAAAAATATGTGAAGTTTTCCATTATTTATGTCTATTCAAATATTTTTGAATGAATATTACCAAATCTACAGTTTTTTTAATGAGCGCTGATTTTCGTGACTTACATTTTTTTTCTGTTTCATTTTAAGGGACAAATCAGGTGGATATGTAAATTTTACTTATGGTGACACAGACTGGTTTCAAGATGATAAGAAAGAAGAATGTTTAGTTCGTAACCTAGAAGGTGAGATTCGTCATTCCTTATAAGAGTATTTGGTTGAATCTTGGGTCAGAATGTGGTGAAATCTTGAGAGGTTCTACAATGTAAGAGAGATAAGTTAGCACTTTGGACAAAAATGAAGTTATCGAGTGTTTGAAGGAGTTACAAAAGGATCTTTGAAATGTTGAGCATTCAATAGGTCTAGAACATCTCGGAAGGAATGGCCATCAGGTGTACTGGGAAGAGGAAGGCTGGGTAATTAAATGTTAGAGGTGGTAATTTGATGATAAGGTGGCCATTTGATATTGAATTAGAGTTTTGATTGTGTATTGAGTGAAAATGTGGTGGATTATGTTAATGCGTATATGTACACCAGGAAGTAAAGAGTTGGGAATCTACACCAACAGGTAATTGACATGGATAGATGATACTGTAAATATGGAATTCTTGGAGTTGGATATTGGGAGTTGGAATGGGCCACAGAAGTTTTGATATGTTGAGTATTCGGTAGCTGGATGAAATCAAGAAAGAATGACCATCAGATGGATTGGAATAAGGACAGTTGAGTGGTAGGAGGTCAGCTACATGTCAGATGCAGTAAATGTCATGAGATATTGAGTTGGAAGTGTTGTTGTGTCATGAGTAAGAATATGAGAGGTTCTGGACCTGTTTATAATCACAAGAGGGGATTGAAGACTGATTTTGAGGAATGAAGTAGGAAGCTACTCCAAGAGGCAGTTGATTTGGAAAGATGATGCAGTAAATATGACATTTTTGGAGTTGGATATTATGAGTTGAAATAGTCAACAGAAGAACCAAAATGTAAGTAAAGTGTAGTAGATGTGATGATATATTGAATTATAGGTTATGTTGTTTGTTGAGTGACAACATATTGGAATCTGAAGATGGAATGGGCAACAGAATGATAAAAATTATAGTTTTTGAGATATTGAGCATTCAATAGTTGGATGACATGAGAAAAAGATGACCATCAGGTGGATTGGAATGAGGACAATTGGTTGGTAGGAGGTCGGTTAGACATCAGATGAAGTCGTTGTCATGAGATATTGAGTTAGAGGTTTCGCTGTGTCATGAGTAATATGGGGGGATCTGGACATGTTTATAAGTGCAAGAGAGAATTTGAAGACTGCATTTGAGGAATGGAGTAGGAAGCTACTCAAAGAAGCAATTGACTTGAAAAGATGATACAGTAAATATGAAATTATTGGAGTTGGATACTGGGAGTTGGAATGGGCTACAGAAGGATCAAAACAGACGTTTTTGATATGTTGCATATTTGGTAGCTGGATGACATCAGAAAATAATGACCATCAGATGGTTTGGAATGGAGACAGTTGGGTGGTAGGAGGTCAGTTAGACAGACGCAGTAGTTGTCATGAGATATTCAGTTAGAGGGTTTTTTTTGTGTCATGATTATGAATATTAGGGATCTGGACATGTTTATAAGAACAGGAGGGAATTTGAAGACTGCGTTTGAGGAATGGAGTAGGAAGCTACTCAAAGAAGCAGTTGACTTGATCAGATGATAGAGTAAATATGAAATTCTTAGAGTTGGATATCTCGAGTTGGAATGGGCCACAGAAGGATCAAAAGTTTTTGATATGTTGAGCATTTGGTAGCTGGATGACATCAGAAAAGGATGAGCAGCAGGTAGATTAGAATGAGGACAGTTGGGTGGTAGGTGGTCAATTAGACATCAAATGCAGTAGTTGTCAAACTACTCCAATAGGCAGTTGACTTGGAAAGATGATAAAGTAATATGAAATTCTTGCAGTTGGATATCATAAGTTGAAATAGTCAAGAGAAGAAGCGAAATGGAAGTACACTGCATTAGTGTGATGAGATATTTAATTATAGGTTTTGTTGTGTCTTGAGTGACAAAATGTTGGAATCTAAAGATGGAATGGGCAACAGAAGGATAAAAATGAATGTTTTTGAGATGTTCAGATTTCGATATCTGGAGGACATCCAGGAGAGCACAATGGATAAACAATTCCTGATGTATGATTAAAGACAGAGGACACATTATTTGTCAAGAATTAGGTCTGGATATATTCATCCTTCTTTCTAGGTTATGTTAATCACTTCTTCTAGTCACATTAGTGGCTTCAGCAACATGTCTATTCTGAAGATATTAAGACTGGGTGGAGCAATAAGCTCCTCATCCTTGCAAATTATGGGCTGTTACCATTGAAGTAATCTCAAAACTGTGGATGCATCCTCAAGGAGCTTATTGCTCCACCCATTCTGGTTATCCTCAAAGGTAACAGGCCATAATTTGCAAGGAAAAGGAGCTTATTGCTCCAACGAGTCTGGATATCTTTAGCATAGACATGGTGCTGAAACCACAAATGAGACTACAAGGAGTAATTAACATGACCTGAAAGAAGAATGACACTTTGGGTCTAGAATCGACTAAGCCCTTCAATGTGTCACTACCATTAGAAGAACCTTATGTATTTTATATTTTGTGAATATTTTTAATTTTTTATTCTTTATTCTTCTATAGGGGCTATTACTACAGTCTATGAAGATCCAAGTTTTGTAATAAACCTAGAAACTATGGACACCGGAACCAAGGTA
>CM050170.1:15327240-15367240 GCA_027410445.1 Discoglossus pictus
TAGTGTTGAGCGAGTTGTGATACAGGACCCAAATCTAGAGAACATCATATGTCCCTCATGAACCCCAGCATATAAACTGATGAACATCACGCCCAGGGATGAAAGTCAACAGTCAAGTTTATTTGCACACCATCTCCTGAGAACATCCCTGGGCAGTATTGGAAGGCTATAGGTACAATGAGTGAAAGTCCAAAAATGTCCCCCAGTCCATGGACTAATCCTCCAGAATATGTGTATGTTCTGCTAGTGTTGTGATCCAACACCTGATCCCCCTGGTGTTATCATGAATTACACATCTCCGATAGTCATCAGTTCCTCAAGTTCTCTGGGCTACCCAGTGAACTGACTTAACATATTTCCCCTTTTTATATGGGAGTAACCAAGCTAGGTAAGGTACTCATAGCCTCCCCAATGTATGCCACTTATCTACAGGCAATGGCATCAGTAAAACGTAAGTGGCATGTGTTCATAGTCTTTTTTTCATGTTTTATGGGAATAAATAAAATGTCTTGGCGATATCTTCACAGAAATGATCGTTGGTGATGAAGAAAGTAAAAAATGGCCTTCAGACCAATCAAAACCCATAAGACCAGGAAATGTATTAATTGCTTGGAAACTAGACTATCTATATGATATTTGCTTTGTCTTGGTTATAGACTTTCACAGTTGTGAAGAAAAATGGCGAAGCAGTGTCAGATGTCTTCTGCAAGACCCCAAACTCAAACAAGGACTGTCAAGTTCAGTCAGAAGACAGAAACCATAATAGTCCAGCCATGACAAGGGAGAAGATCTTGGACCATGCCTCAAGGATCATTCAGCTCCTCACTGGTGAGGTACGTTGGAGGTTGTACCAATAAAAATGGTTGGGATCTAATCTTGTATAGTAGTGTGAAGAAGGTCAGACTATATATTGTGCAATGATGAGATTAGATCCTGTTTTGGAGAGTGAGGAGGACACCAAACCCTATATTGTACAGTGTGATTATTAGATTGCATATATGAGTCTAATTGTATGGTTCATATATGTTAAAATTTGTATTTAAAGTTATCAGTCTACTTCTAGCTGTTCATACAGGAGTTGAAGTATATTGAAGAACACCGGGGGCCTGACAAAGAAGTCATTACGGAGGACTGCCATGGTTTCAGCTCAATGGGTAAGAGGTGCCTACAAAACCGATATACTGGCATGGAGTAAATCTCAAAGTTGGCATGAGATGAGTCTCAAGGTCGTAACTGTATATGATATCTTTTTGGTGATTCTCATGGTGGATAAATGGGCATGGTGTGTATGCCAAAATAGCCAGTATATCTAGCTCATAACTTGTCCTGGTGGGAATCTGCAAGTTGTTGACTGGTCCTTAGGTGAATCCTGGGGGCGATGATCAGGCATAGGGTGTATATCAAGATATAAACTTGGCAGATAATGAATCTGAAGGAGGCTGATTAGTCATAGTCAGTATTTGTGATTGGGCATTGGATGGATCTCAATGTTGGACACTAGTTTTAGTGTGAATCTCAAGGTAGATAACTTGCCATTAGTCTTTAGGTGGACAACTTGGCATGTAATATCTTTTTAACTAGTCTTAAGGTGAATGATTTGGGAATGGAGTCAATCTCAAGGTGTGTAAACATGAGTTAACAAATCTCAAATGAGTTTGTTTTATTGAAAAATAATGGATTTGGAAAACATGTCTATACATATATTCAAGGCAAAATATGTCATTGTCATGGCTAGTGAATAGTATAATTAATTTCCAGAGCTGCGGTTCGATTGATATACCCAAAAACATTTTGGGAGAATAGCATGTTACTGCAGAATTGTCAACAAAATAATTATATGAATATTAAAAAAAAAAACATATTTTTCTCATTATCAGGATATATTTCTATGAACGGAGAGACTGTGCTTAACGTCAAGCAAGAAAATCAATCTTTTACTGGAAGACCACCAAATCCTGAAAATGACATAATTGAAGTTACCAGTTCAGGTAATTAAAGGTGGCTTGACCTACCGTAGAATGTAATCTTGTGTCTCCTACCTAATAGCCGGAAAGTTACAATGATTGGACCCATTGGTACCTTTCTCTAGGCAACAGGTATCCGATCAACATACATTTTTTAAATTGGTTTCATTGATGCCCTCCCCAGATCCGGGAATTATTGCTTCGTCACAGTGGAGAACTTTGCCAACTAGCACCTGTAGACCTGTAGAAATATTTTCCAAAATTTCTGATGGCAACCATCCTAATGACTTCCTGTGTTGGAGCCAATCCATCAGTTATAGCAGCACTGTGGAACCACAGAGCTTAGGTCTACCGAGTAACACCAGTAGAACAAAAGCATTTGTGAAAGGTTTAAATTGATTCTAAAGACAATGACCCACTGATTTATAAATAAAGACTTGAAGCAAGTTCTTCTCCAGCTCTACTGTGCCTCTTGGGAGGTACCCAAAGAGTCCATTGGGGTTTTCTCTTTAAACTGATGTCTGGCTCCATATTAGGAGTCCCTTAAACCTTTTCTTGAAGATTAGTGGTAGAAAAGACCCCAGTCTTTTCCTATATCTTGAGTATATCTTGAGACCATGTCTTAAGATAGAACAATCATTGAATTATTTGATAATTGATTAATTTTGATTTACTTATCTAAAATGACATAGCGATGTTCTGAAAATGTAGCCATCAGGCCACATTCTAAGGTCAAACAATTATTGACTTTGAATTTTGATTTACTTATGGGTACTGACATAAAGATGCCTTGAATCAGAACTGACCTAACCAAACCGGCTAAAATTGGGCACATTTGATGAATCAAAAACATTCTAAATAACAAGTGGGCAATCATAGCATATATTTATTTCTGTTTTCTGCTTGTGTAGGCTTTGAGAAGCAAAATGATGTCAAGGTGGAAATACTTCGAGATGTTGCAATGAGAGGAAACTCAATGATAGAAGATAACGTCCCTCAATTTTCATCAGAAAATAACCTTATATGTTCTAAAGACAGATTACCTAGAGATTCTCCAGATGGGAAAGGAGGTCAGTTACATGATAATTTTGTAGATGTTCGTTTTGGTGGACATCTTATAACTGATCATAACATTGGAGATGAAAATGATGTATCAGCTGTACAGATAAACCACACAGAAGAAGGCCTTGATGCACAAATTCCATATAAAAATACGCCTATAGAGGACTCCGCAATTATATATTCTCAAAGAATTGATACAGGTTACGCTGATTTGGGACAATGTATTCCTACAGGCTTCCCATCCAACAAAATCTACAAGACTGAAAAGACGTATGGGTGCAACGATTGCGGGAAACTATTTTCTCGAAGCCTACACCTTTCCGTACACCGTAGGACTCATACAGGAGAGAAGCCATACACATGTTCAGACTGCGGTAAACATTTTAAGTCTAGATCACACCTCACTTGCCATGTCAAAACCCACATTAGACATAAACCCTATATATGTAACGAGTGTGGGAAGGGTTTTTTACAGAACGCACAACTTGTTAGGCATCAGTTGTGTCACACCGGATATAAATCAGACTTGTGCAACTCTGATGTACTTAAGCGACTGATAACGCACCCAGGAGATAAGTCATATGTCTGCAATGAATGTGGGAAGAGTTATACTCAAGGGTCACGTTTGTTGATCCACCAGCGAACTCATACTGGAGAGAGGCCATTTTCCTGCAATGAGTGTGGGAAGAGTTTTATCAGTCGAGCCTATTTTGCCGCCCACCAGAAAATCCACACAGGACAAGGGACCTATATCTGTAGTGATTGCGGGAAAAGCTATGTTAGCAGATTCCACTTTCGTATTCACCAAAGAACTCACACGGGAGAGCGCCCGTATGCTTGCAACCAGTGCGGGAAGTGCTTCACCTCCCGATCAGACCTTGTTCGACATGAGAAAATCCACCAAGCTCAGAGGCCGCACATTTGCACTGAGTGCGGAAGGAGGTTCACTCAATCAACGCATCTTATTAGGCATAAAAAGATACACTTGGACACAATAATACAAACACTTTAAAGAGTGCTTGTATTTTTCAATGCTCACACTGTTATTATGTATTATTGTTTTCGAATAAAGCTTCACCAAACGTTAAACCGAATCTTTGGTTTATAGAAACATTTTAACCAAGTTTAATTAATTTAATAATAAATTGGTTTAATACAATTTTCACAAAGTAACCGTTTCTCAGTTTCAAGTACCTCCCCTTTCTCCCTGTTTTCTCTTCTGCAGGCTGCCATCTTGCACACCTGTTACCTGGTGCACTATATTTTGTGAGCTAAGGACAATCCTTCAGTAGAGTGAATTCACACTATCCATGTTATGCTGTTAGACAACAAGCAGACAATGACATGTTGTGTGTTTAGAACAGTTTAGTATTTTATATCTTTAAAACACATCATATCACTATCTGCTTACCAGCATTCCACTAGTAGCATTAAGCATCCTTAGCTCACAAAATGCAATGCTGCAAGTCAAAGTTGTGGAAAAAGGCAGCCTGAATGAGTGTACAGGGAGAAGATCCAGAAGCTTAAAAACTTACAGCACGGATACAATAAAATATATGAATAAATCAAAGAAAAATCTTTATACTACTACTAATAAATATATTGTATATTTTTTACATTCATAATTAAAAAATGTGGTGTAAGATTGACAGTTTCTATAGGTCTAAAAGAATCACTCTGTATGCCAGTAATTGAGTTTACTTCCTGACTTTGAGCTGTGACATTTTTAAACTACAAATGAAATAAATATATGAGGAAAAAAGTAAAAAAAATGAAGTATCGGAAAATTAAATTATGGTTCTGAGCATATGCAACAATACAGGAAACCGTTTTTAAATTTTTCCAACATAACCTGTTTTGCCTGCATATTCATTTCTGTAAAAAATTCTAATTATGAAAACAAAAATTTTATTTAAAAAAATTTGCCTATCCAGGTCACTTTCTAGGGTACTATGCACAGAATTAACAAAAAAAAAATGTTTTTTTCTACGTTAAGACTAAGGTTTTATTTTGTGAGTTTTCAAAAAAATGTTAAGACATTTTACAAATAATATATATTTTTTGCAAACAAAATTAAGTTTATATATATAGTTATATATATAGTTATATATATCTTTATATATGAAAAATATAATTTATTCATTGAAATCAAATATGTGCATTTAAAAACAAATTACAAATTGTATTTAATTTGGTTTCCATAAGAAAAACAAAATAAGAAAATAAAATAAGACATGAGATATGTTAAAAAAAATATTTTGACAACTAAGAGAAAAGTAAAAAAAATGTTCTATGTTTTTTTTTAAACCTTCAGAAAAGGACTTTTTTTTTAAATTGTGCAATCATTTAAGAAAAAGAAATTAACTAATTTGGAACATGCCTTTTAAATGAAAATCACTTGATGTGAAAATCCCATAAAAAAACATAACCTTTAATGAAATGGCATTTTTTATATATAGGTATAATATATGTGTATTAGATAATCCGAATAAGTGTAATCCCCTAAACTTTATTGGCTTAAAATTATGTTTTTTTCACACAAAATGTATATTTTGAATTTAGCAAGTAAAATTGTATGTTTATTTTATTAGTAAAGCTTTGGATAATTTTCAGAATTCTTTGCGGGAAAAAAGAAATTGAGAATGCTAAAAATTATATTCTATGGTTCCTTAAGGCAAAAAACATTTTGAATCCACTGTACCATCATCCAAAGAGACTTCAAGCATATCCAGAGTCGTGCTTTTCAGTAAGAAGATGCATATTTATATTTTCCTGTATTTTAAAAAAACCTTTCATGGGAAAATAACATTTCCAAAAAGTTTAGGATATTAGAAATGTATTCAGCAACTACTTCTTGGATTGTACAAGCACAATAAGAATAAACTGAACTGCAAACTTTCTTATTTTTTTTTCAAGATTTTCTGACAAATATACCTATTTTTATTGAGAATTGGCTGTCACTGCTATATTTTTGAAAAAATGTAGCCATAAAAAGTACATTTTCATTTTTGGAATTTTTAATCAAATATTTATTATTTATTTTTAACATTTTGTAAACATCATAATACCATATAAAAAGCAAGTATTATGAGAGAGATTTTTTTTAATGATCCCTAATTAATAAAACATTGAAAGTCCTAATAGGATGTTACATTTAATTTATAGTAAATCCCCACAAGTAGTAATCACCAGAACAACAAAATAATGTTATCTTCATTTTTATTAATGTCCCTCCTCCCCAATTAATTTTCTCTTCCCAGTTGTTTTAAGTTCTTTTACACCTTCACAATTTTTTTTTTTTATATTCATGACCACATTTTATTATTTATTTTATACATTTATTTAGCATCTTCTTTACATCTCAAGGCTATTCACAATATATTACTGTAATTTTTCTATATTCTGTTAAGTTTATAAATATAAAACAACTTCGTAAAGGCTTCTGTATAGACTTTTAAACATACCACCTGATTTCAGATAATTAACAATATTTGATATAATTCTTAAAAATTAAAACAAATGAATCACATATCATAATTTTCAAACTACGAGACATCGTCACGCTTTGCATGGTGCGTACGACTTGTGCTCATCTACTGCCAACCTCACTTAGCGAGGCGAGCCGTCAAGGCACAAAAACTCGCAGCACTTAGGCGAGCAGTGGAGGCAATGCAACATGCAGGACTTAGCCTCCAAAACTTGGGAAACACTGGATCGCCTTAGGCTGCAAGCAGATGACGAACGCATGAATTCAGAAAAAAAATTACGAGACTCAGGACTCGAGATAGGAAAAATACAAAGTTAACAAAAACATCACACAGCACGGGGGAACAGCCAGTGAGGTGGAATGCAAATTTAAGTAGATTTTGAGTTTCGGCACTCGAAAATCGACTAATCGAGAAAAAAAATGGCAGGCAAACAAAATGAAAACGAGGCTACACGACCCTGGACGGCGCAAAACCCCGCCAACCGTTTACCACTTTCACCCAGGAACATACGAGGTACAAAATACACTATTACAAAGGACGGCAAATGCTCGCGAACCGCGTAGCACATAGACAAACGGCACTATTTTACAATCCTAACTTGCCACTAACAACATTACGCATCTATAGTAGCGCTTTACACAAATAAACCAACGGTTTCCCCTTGCACACGCAGCCTATTTCTAATGCACAGTTGGGACATTCATAACACTATCTCCTCAGACCAGCAACAGGACAACTGGACATTATATGCAACAGGAAAATGAAAACAGATTGTTACCTCTTCAGGCTACTGATTGTTACATATATTAATTAAATTTTTTTTAACAATATTAATTTATTATTCAATTCATTAATTAATTAGTATTTAAAAAATATAGAGACGAGCAAAAGGACACGCAAGGAGAGGCTCGCAATGAGCGCCAATGGTCCTTAGAGTATAAAAAGCTTAACATTGTAGGCCAAACAGCATTGCCATGGCTTCACATTTTATTGACCATCATTCTTTGAAGGGCAAGTCGCAAGTATGTATACAACATGTACACATTACTTTTCATTCTGAACCCTGAGCTAATAGAGGCTGCCCTCTGAGTCGGTTTCTATCCACATAGAGTTACTCAGATTGTAAGCCTCTGACTTGTTTTTGCTAATGCAAATGACCCGTGGGGCTTATTCTCCCTAAGGGTAATAGGGGCTCACTGTGCATTACAGAGTTCAGCTATACCTCACTGACAAGGCCAAGTGAAGACCGAAATGTATGTCTGGGGTTTGCTGTTTCTCCTGTTCAGGATAGAATTGCCTGGTATTTTGGGCTGGATCATTATTTTGAGTCAGACCAGACTGATATACTACAGGATATTTATTTTTTTGAAGGGCACAAATGAGCTACAAGAGGCTGATGTCTTCGTAGGTTACTATACATAAAGAATAAACCTGCCTATGCAAATGACCATTGGGGCTTAGTCTCCCTAAGTCTGATAGGGTTCCCATAAGTAATTGTAAATGATGGTGATGCCATTGCTTATCGCCTATAATAGTCTTCAAATGTGAGTAACTCGCCAGGGGTTCCGATCGGGTCCCCTGCAACATTTAAAAATTTAAAAATCCCGCCGCAGGTCCTTAAAGGGCCTCCGCACACTCAAATTTACCGCCGTGGGTCCTGCGATAAATAAAAATTAACCGTATCACTCATGGGGCTCTGTATAGAAATGACCATTGGGGCTTAGTCTCCCTAAGTCTGATAGGGTTCCCATAAGTAATTGTAAATGATGGTGATGCCATTGCTTATCGCCTATAATAGTCTTCAAATGTGAGTAACTCGCCAGGGGTTCCGATCGGGTCCCCTGCAACATTTAAAAATTGAAAAATCCCGCCGCAGGTCCTTAAAGGGCCTCCGCACACTCAAATTTACCGCCGTGGGTCCTGCGATAAATAAAAATTAACCGTATCACTCATGGGGCTCTATACAGAGCCCCATGAGCCCTTAATTAACCCCATCACTCATGGGGCTCTATACAGTGCCTTGCAAAAGTACCTTTTGCGGCGATCAGAGCTCCAAGTCGCTTTGGATAAGTCTCTATGAGCTTGCCACATATTACCACTGGGATTTTGCCCATTCCTCCTTGCAAAACTGCTCCAGATCCTTCAAGTTAGATGGCTTGCGCTTGTGAATAGCAATCTTTAAGTCTGACCACAGATTTTCTATTGGATCGAGGTCTGGGCTTTGACTAGGCCATTCCAACACATTTACATGTTTCCCCTTAAACCACTCAAGTGTTGCTTTAGCAGTGTGTTTGGGGTCATTGTCGTGCTGGGAGGTGAACCTCTGTCCTAGCCTCAAATCATGCACAGAGTGGTACAGGTTTTGCTCAATAATATCCCTGTATTTAGCACCATCCATCTTTTCCTCAACTCTGACCAGTTTCCCAGTCCCAGCTGCTGAAAAACATCCCCACAGCATGATGGTGCCACCGCCATGTTTCACTGTGGGGATGGTGTTCTTTGGGTGATGTGATGTGTTGGGTTTGCGCCAGACGTAGTGTTTTCTGATGGACAAAAAGTTCAACTTTAGTCTCATCACACCAGAGCACCTTCCTCCATACATTTTGGGAGTCTCCCACATGCCTTTTCGCAAACTCAAAACGTGCCATTTTGTTTTTTGCTGAAAGTAATGGCTACTCTGCCATAAAGCCCAACTCTATGGAGTGTACGGCTTATTGTCGTCCTATGTACAGATACTCCAGTATGATAGATCTGATGGTCCTCCCGGGGATCATCAAAGATTTGGATATTTTTTTATAACCTAACCCTGACTTGTGCTTCTCAACAATATTGTCCCTTACTTGTTTGGAGAGTTCCTTGGTCTTCATGGCAATGTTTGATTAGTGGTGCCTCTTGCTTAGGTGTTGCAGCCTCTGGGGCCTTTCAAAAAAGATGTGTATATGTAATGAGAGATCATGTGACACTTAGATTGCACACAGGTGGACATCATGTCACTAATTATGTGACTTCTGAAGGTAATTGGTTGCACCAGAGCTTTTTATGGGCTCCATAACAAACGGGGTGAATACATACGCACACGCCAATTTTCTGTTTTCTATTTCTAAAAAATACTTTTATGTGTATATTTTTCTCATTTCACTTCACCGACTTAGACTATTGTGTTCTGATCCATCACATAAAATTCAGATTAACAAAACATTAAACTTAATGCTGTAATATAACAAAATAGGTAAAATGTCAAGGGGGTTGAATACTTTTGCAAGGCATTGTACAGAGCCCCAAATTAACCCTGTTACACATGGGGATCTATACAGAGCCCCATGAGCCCCTAATTAACCCTGTCACTCATAAAGGCTCTAGACAGAGCCCCATGGGCCCCTAATTAAACCCGTCACTCATGGGGCTCTATACAGACCCCCATGAGCCCCTAATTAACTCTGATCAGGACAACCGCTGCAAGGGTTAATGTGGGGACACTGCGGAGGCCCTGATTGGGATCACCGCAACATGGAGGTCGCATGTAGGAGTGTGGGGTGGGGGGTGTTAGGTGCAGTGGGGATATTCAAAGGTACATATCTAAGGGCTTCTAAAGCCTTGTGGGTTCTCCTGAGGGCATGTAGGTCCTTGTCCTGCATTTGCGCTTTGCGAGCTGGTATACGTTTGCAAAGTGGGAGGAATCGGGCAATTGAATAAGGATTTGCGATTTCAGCTCTGCGAAAGTGACACATCAATGGCTTCAGAGTGGGGTAGGCTCCAAGTTGCATGGCCGCCATTTTCGCAAGGCCGAAAATCAGAAACCTGAAGAAAAAGACGCCAATTGAATAGCAAATGTGCCCGCGATTTCCACTTGCAAACTCGGAGCTCAAATTCGCAGCAATTGAATGAGGCTGTATGTCTGGAGAATTTATACAGCCTGTATACCCTGGTTAGTACATTAACACAGCAAAAGAATGCATCTTGTAGTTACATGGACCTGATAATCA
Organism: Discoglossus pictus; assembly: GCA_027410445.1. Lineage (NCBI taxonomy): Eukaryota > Metazoa > Chordata > Amphibia > Anura > Alytidae > Discoglossus > Discoglossus pictus. The sequence continues at coordinate 15,337,738 of CM050170.1, forward strand.
TTCCCCCATTTGATCACTTGACTTCTTTAGTTAAACTTACTACCTTGGTGGTGCTCAACTCGGTCCTGAGAGGGCTGTCAACAATCAAGGTGTGAGGAATTGACTCTGCTGGATTTTGAACCATGGTCCCCAGGCTGCTGAACCTCTTCCCTACCACTACGCCAGCCTGCCTTTGTGAATTTCCTTGAGATCTGATACACCTTGACTCTGCTAGCAATAGTGTCAGTGACTAGTCTCTTCAGCTGTGTCTGGTCAGGTCTCTGGTCCTTGGCCTATATAAGGCACTTCCTGTCTATGTATCTTGCCAGATTATTGTGGTTCCTGTTCCCTTCAATAAAGCTTGTTCCTGTTTCACCTACAAGTTGCTGAATTGGATCATTGCTGACCTAGGCTGCTGGTCTCCAAAACCTTTTGATTCCTATATCATTACACAAGGATTACTATATCTCTACTTCGAAACAAGTGGAGCAATCAAAATTAATGACATTGATTAACTCAGGTTTATTAAAGATGACAGAGAGCCTGAATATGCAAGCAGAGCGATTCAGAAATCCTTCATAGGCCCAAGTTGCCCACTACTGGTTACTCTTTTATGCCCAACAGTGCAAAGACCCTAAGGCATGCTCTCATCATCTCCTAGCTTGACTATTTCAACTCTGGTTTTACTGGCCTTCCAACTGCCTCTACCCAACCAAATGTATCATGAATACTTCCGCAGGCTTATACACCTCACCAAATGCTCATCACCTACTGTTACCATCTACCAGTACCTCTACTGGCTCTCTATCTTATCAAGCATCCAATTCCAAATCATAGCCCTAATTTACCAAGCCATGAACTGCATTTTACCCTCCTACGTATCTTCTCTTATCTCCATATGTATCCTAGTTTGCCCTCTCCCATGTTTTCTGCCTTTCATCTCCCATCATTACCTCCTCTCATGCTCTCCTACTGACATCTCAAGAACACTCTTTGGAATTTCCTACCATGCTCCAGTAAACTCTCCCAAGTCTATCTATATATATTAAAACACTCCAAAAACCCACCTTTTCAGGAAAGGATACCCATACCTTGTTAACTCCACTCCACTTGGAGCATATGTATCTTCTCTGATTCTTTTTACCCTTTAAACATCACCCACTCATCAAGAAACTCCCTCACCTCATGGGCCTTGCATTCATTTGTTTATTGTACCCCTAGTACTATGGAATCTGTTGGTGCTCTACAAATAAAATATAATAATTATTAGATAGGCATCTGCTCAAGAACCAATTTGAGTGGAAACACCTCTATTTGACTGAATGGGGTCAAAACAACACTATGTTCTATACAATATCTCATGGTGTCTCCTTGTATAAAAGTAGAGCAACAACGCTCAAATTAATTAATCAATTCACTTCTATACTATATATTATAAGCTACTGATTGAGTGTACAAGACCACTTTTTATGTAAAAAAGTAGTTGTGTGAATGGTGGGACGCTAGAAAATATGGGACAGTCATTGTAGATGTAGATTATTTATATGGCCAAATTCCATCTTGTGTGAAAGGTTACCCCACTTCACTAGATAGGTGATGCTCATAGGGGCTTTGTGGCAACCACATGTTTACACTATCAACACTCCTGCTAGGTGCTCCTCTCTCGTATTCAAGACACTGCTTCTCATCATACCGACAAAAACGACCATTCCATGTCTCCTTCTCTAACACCTCTTCTTCTACCTACCCCCTGGCTGCTGGTGTACCCCAAGGTTCAGTCCTAGGCCCCCTCCTCTTCTCCATCTACACATCCTCACTTGGTACCTAATACATCTTTTGGGCTTCAGTATCATCTCTCAAATTACATTATTTGAATGGCAAAATTCCATCTTGCGTGAAAGGTCCCCCCACCCATAAAGGCTTTGTGACAACCAAATGGTTACACCATCCACACTCCTGCTAGATGGGGTTTCAAGTACCCTCCACTGGCCATTCCTGTATCTTATTTAGAGTATGCTCTTATTCATTTTTTATTTTTTTTCATTTCTATAAAAATTTTCTTTATTTTGAAGTGTAGTTTATTTTATTTACAGGAGGTTAATGCACATTTTACTTAATTGCAGTTTGATTGAACAATTGATCCTGTGGGTGTTCAGCTCATGGGAGATTTGCTTCTTATTAATACTCTGCTCTGATCTCTCCCTATAGCAGAACAGGCCGAGCGTGGGGGCCGCAGGTGAGTGTATGCTATTATTACTTCTAAAAGAGACATAACATTCACCAACAATGGACTACATCATCGAAACTCCAGTGAAAATCTAGTTCCTGCTTCTTTGTTGCATTGCCTATCTATCTATCTATCTATCTATCTATCTATCTATCTATCTATCTATCCCTCTATCTATCTATCTATCCCTCTATCTATCTATCTATCTATCTATATACATTTATATCAGAGTATTAGTATTTAGTCTATGATTAATTTCCATTTGGGTGTTCATTTACAACCAGATACCTTATTTCTAGGCCACTATTTAGAATAGAGGTGTCTATATGACTATACTACCACTGGAGATATTACTCTGTCCATCTTCTTCTAATTATTATTGTTATTGTTCGATTTTTTTTTTGTAAAGTACCAACATTTTCCGTAGTGCTATTTACAAAGTAGAATGGAGTACCATTGGTACAATTAGCAAATTACAAAGGTATAAACAAATTCTAAGGGTAAGTAAGGTTGGGGTGTGATACAGGAGGGTGATAGATGGAAGATGGCTGATGGAAGTGGCTATGTGTCTGTATTAAATTGTCAGGTGCCACTAGTGTCATAACCTCAGTGGAGGTCTGCGATCATCAACCTCCTAATTTTGCTTCTTGTTCGAGTGCTTTGGTCAAGCCCCAACACATTAAGAAACATTTATTCATACTTTATCAACTATTATTTATCTTGTGATACAGTTTTTATTGACTCAGAAGCCAACATAATCAAAGCCCAGTTCATGGCCTCCAAAGATAACAATGGGTGGTTATTCATCAACTCCAATGTCCTCGCCTTTGGCATGAGTACCATCCTCAACTAAATCAGCCAAATGAGCACAATTGTGGATTACGTTATGCAGTAATGGGGAAGTTGACTACAAACAACAGGTTATATGTTGTGGTAGAAATTCATGGTGGTCACAAATAATATTTCGCTATGATGGCTTGACTGAGTGAAGGATATGGTGACAGTCAGTCTACAGTACAAGAGATAATCAGCACAGCTTCCTCTTTTGGTTACTGTGATATAAATTGATATATAGCTATTTACTATATTAACCCAAATATTTTATCACTATAAACTGTCTACTAACACAGGGATACTCTTTGGTTTTATCTCTTTCCCTTTGACTTGCTTGACATGCTCCATAGTAAAGTGTTCCTGAGAAGTTAAATCTAACTCAAAGTATAGGAATTCTCTTAGACAAGATGTTAAACTGACTCTTTAAATTCCATTATTTCAGCCCGCAAATATATAAAAAATATGGAGGAAGCAAATATGTCTGTGGTTATGTATTTCATTATGGAGGGGGTTTCTGACATACCCGAGCTACAGACTCCGATCTTTCTTCTTACTCTGTTGATTTACCTAATTTGTGTTAATGGTAATATGATAATAATCCTGCTCGTTTCACTGGATCAACAGCTTCATACTCCCATGTATTTCTTCCTAGTTAATTTGTCCCTTATTGACATCTCCACAACCAACGTTACTCTACATAAGATTCTTGCTACCTTCATAACAGGAGATCACACTATTTCCTTCATTGGCTGTATGATCCAGTTGTATATGTATTCATCCTTTGGATGTGATGTATTACTAATATTGGCAGCGATGAGTTATGACCGATATGTAGCCATCTGCAAACCCCTGCATTACCATATTATCATGAACCATATGGTTTGTGTTGTGTTGACCATCATCTCCTGGGGGTTGGGATTTATGGAAGCCCTTCCTACACTTTGGGTGACGTCAAACTTAACGTGTTACAAATCTAACATTGTTAATCACTTCTACTGTGACGTGACTAAAGCAACTTGCGTGCAGTGACACCATTATTTTGGTCCTTTATATATTTATTGAAGGAAGTTTAATAGTATTTTTCACCCCATTCATTCTTACCTTCATCTCATACATCTTCATTGTTACCACCATTTTGAAGATCCGATCCAGCTCTGGAAGACGTAAAGCCTTCTACACGTGTTCCTCACACCTCACCGTGGTCATACTTCTCTATCTGACGATCTTCTGTCAATACTTTAGGCCAGAATCAGTCTTCTCACTGGATGCCAATAAGCTCTTCTCTCTCTTTAACACGGCTGCTGTGCCTATACTGAACCCGCTAATTTACAGTTTGAAAAACAAAGACGTGAAGTCAGCCCTGAGGCGACAGCTGAGATTTTTTACGGTATAATAGCAAAAAAACAATGTTCATCTGAATTTTTGCTCTGATGTTTTCAATAAACAATTATCAGATCAACGTTGGATGGTTTTAGTACTAATAATCACTGAGGTACTTGAGTCTTCTGAATATCAAAGCACATTTATCAGATAATCCACCAAAGGCAGGAGGACTTAGTAGTAATATTCCACCTTTTTTTCTTATTTAGAATTAAAGACCTGGAATGTTACTCAGCTGTTCTTAGATTGTAAGGTCTCATAACAAGAGCAGGTTCTTCAACTGTTTCTATTCCAGGATTTATTCGTTTGTCATGTCTGTCTTTATTATTCCCCTTTACATAGTGGTACAATGTAATTTTGGAGATTATGAATTAATAATTAAATACAGTAGCACTATTTTTGTCCTTTGTACACTAGCACAAGGCAATAAATGAAAATATTATTGAGTACATTTAATAACATGTGACCAAGAGGCCTTGTATAGACGTTACCAGGAATGTACAGTCAGTGGCCCTAGTGTGTTTGGTATGCAGGGGTTTGATTCCCCCCGAGGAATACTATAAAGCCTATGGCCCACACCCTTGGGGAAAGGGGGTTCATGTTCTGGGGTACAGGGAGTAGAGGACTCAGAAAAGCTAGCGGTCTAAGGGACAGCTGCAAGAATCCTAGGAGCCAGGAAATTCAGTAAGTGGGGGAAAGGAGATTTAAATAGCTGTTATCGTTCCCTTGTGACGTATTGTCATTACCACTTGGTCACATAGGCGTGCGATCTGTGACCACAGCTGGCTCTCATCTCAGTGGGGGCTAGGATACATATTGACGTAGGCCCCTAGATAAACTGTCTTCTTCCTTAATTAGCCAGCTAGCCCCTGTAAAAACGGATCAAAGGAGTCGTTTGTTAATTACTGTCCCAGGCTTTAAAGTATCTGTGGGTCGTTAGAAAGGCTGACATCACTTGATTGACAGGTGGGCCACATGGCTAGGAGAAGGCGGCTTGATGATTGGCTAAAAGGAGTGTTTGCTAAGGGGTGTTACTTGATAGTAATGGGTGACTGATGTGGATAAAAATGCTGGATTTGTGACTAATAAAAAGTTTTCAGTGTGATCATACATAATCATGTGCATGCTCATTCTTAAAGAGTTACAACTGGTAACTCTACTACTCGGACTAGTGGTTGATTTGGTTGTCCTGAGGGTCCAGTACTGGTCTGGTTCCATCTCTACTGTTAGGGTTAACAAGAACCATCACATATTGCTGGGTGGGTCAGAACCAGCTTTTTAGGTGAGCTCATGACAATTTGTATTACAGTTAATTTATCGTGTTACTCCATAAATCAACTATATAGATTTATTGTCATATTCAAACTTGGCCTGGTTATCAACCTAATACTTTTAAATGGTATTCCCTTTAAATGTCTTAAAAAATATCAGTTTTTAGTCAACAGAATTCAGTGAGTGTTACACAATTTAAGATAATATATCAGATAAAGCTAAGGATCACAATGGAAACAACTATGGTACAGAAGTTTAATGAAGGATGTTTGATTCTGATGTCCATCAATGCTATTGGATGAGGGGCTTCTTGTCACCAGTTATCAAGGTGGACTTATGATGTAACCAGTAGTGTTGATGTAATCAATCAGTAGTGGTCATGTAACCATAATTAGAGGTCCATATCTTCAAGTTCTATCATCATCTGACTTCCTGGATGCTGAATTTCCTCCTGGACTCTCTATAGGTACATCAAGAATAATGTTCTTGGTTAGGAAATATATTTAGATTCTTATGTATAAGGCAGATACAGATAGATTATTTTGTTGGCTAATGAGATATAATAGATCCCACTCTGAAGAGCTGTAATTCAGTATAGGTAGACCTGAAGATACACCTGGAACCAGGAATGGCAGGAATCCCCTAAATGGTACACACCATTACACCAAAGCTTTAACCTAGTCAAGAACTGGGTTTAATGAGGCAAAGGGAGTAAGAGATAAGATAGATAAGTGCAAGAACTCACAATATGACTGATAGATCATCTATCTACAACTTATCCACCTCCTACAAAGTGTCCACAAAAATATGTAAAAAATGGGAGGGGTGGAGAAAGATGCGTAGCTAATCTGAGTGCAGTTTAATCGGACTACAAAATATATTGTAGTGGTAAGGTATAAAGAAACAGTATCACACTCACATTTTGTAACCTCAACCTTTACTATGTCTGGAAAATTATTATACAGTCAAGATACCATAGTCAACACCTTAACACAGCAAGTGCATCTTGTGGTTACATGGCCTTGATGATCATTGATAATCATTTCCACATATGGTCCAGTTGTCCGTCATCACTGAAACCTTTCAAGTTGAACTTTTTAGCTTTGTGGTTCACAACTTGAACCTATGAGGACGCAAGTAAAGCAATCAGATTGAATGACATTGAGTAACGCAGGTGTGTTAAAGCTGGTTGAGCCTGAATATACAAGCATAGAGATTCAGAAATCCTGGTCTATTGACAGTCATCATAGGACCAAGTTGCCTACTACTGAAGCAATGTTTACTGTTTCATGAAGTAGGTAATTAAGACGTTATGCCTTTTTAGACACCAAAGAAGGACTACAAGCACCATCTGGTTATAATAGTGGCTGGAACAGAGAGTGTCAGCAAGGTCTTATATGTTGGAGGAGTGCATCTCTCACCTCCAGAACTCCAAATTGGTAGGTTCCTCAGGTGCCATGGAGCCCTGAATGACTTCTGAGCTGAAAATGAAGCAGATCTGGCAGGAACAGAGGGTGTCACCAAGATCTTATATATTGGGCAAGGGCATCTCTCACCTCCAGAATTCTAAATTGGTAGGTTCCTCAGGTGTCATGGAGTCCTGAATGACTTCTGAGACAAGATTCATGCAGATCTGGTTGGAACATTTGGTGTCATCATTGTCTTATATGGATGTCTCTCACCTAACCTCCAGACTTACACATTGGTAAGTTCCTCCTGTGCCATGGAGTAACTTCTGACCCAAACTTGGAACAGATCTGACTGGAACAGAGGGTGTCAGCAAGGTCTTACAGTGCCTTGGAAAAGTATTCACCCCCTTGACTTTTTACCTATTTTGTTTACATTACAGCCTTAAGTTCAATGCTTTGTTAATCTGAATTGTATGTGATGGATCAGAACACAATAGTATAAGTTGGTGAAGTGGAATGAGAAAAATATATACATAAAAGTATTTTTTTGAAATAGAAAAAGGAGAATTGGCATGTGCGTATGTATTCAACCCCTTTTTTATTAAGCCCATAAAAAGCATTGGTGCAACCAATTTCCTTCAGAAGTCACATAATTAGTAAAATTATGTCCACCTGTCTGCAATCTAAGTGTCACATGATCTGTCATTACATATGCACACCTTTTTTAAAAGCCCCAGAGGCTACAACACCTAAGCAAGAGGCACCACTAACCAAACACTGCCATGAAGTCCAAGGAACTCTCCAAACAAGTATGGGACAATGTTGTTGAGAAGTACAAGTCAGGGTTAGGTTATACAAAATATCCAAATCTTTGACAATCCCCAGGAGCACCATCAAAGCTATCATAACCAAATGAAAAGAACATGGCACAACAGCAAACCTGCCAAGAGACGGCCGCCCACCAAAACTCACAGACCGGGCAAGGAGGGCATTAATCAGAGAGGCAGCACAGAGACCTAAGGTAACCCTGGAGGAGCTGCAGAGTTCCACAGCAGAGACTGGAGTATCTGTACGTAGGACGACAATAAGCCGTACGCTCCATAGAGTTGGACTTTATGGCAGAGTGGCCAGAAGAAAGCCATTACTTTCAGCAAAAAAACAAAATGGCACATTTTGAGTTTGCGAAAAGGCATGTGGGAGACTCCCAAAAGGTATGGAGGAAAGTGCTCTGGTCTGATGGGACTAAAATTGAACTTTTCGGCCATCAAAGAAAACGCTATGTCTGGCGCAAACCCAACACATCACATCACCCAAAGATCACCATCCCCACAGTGAAACATGGTGGTTTCACCATCATGCTGTGGGGGTGTTTTTCAGCAGCCGGGACTGGGAAACTGGTCAGAGTTGAGGGAAAGATGGATGGTGCTAAATACAGGGATATTCTGGAGCAAAACCTGTACCTCTCTGTGCGTGATTTGAGGCTAGGATGGAGGGTCACCTCCAGCAGGACAATGACCCCAAACACACTGCTAAAGCAACACTTGAGTGGTTTAAGGGGAAACATGTAAATGTGTTGGAATGGCCGAGTCACAGCCCAGACCTCAATCCAATAGAACATCTGTGGTCAGACTTAAAGATTGCTGTTCACAAGCTCAAACCATCCAACTTGAAGGAGCTGGAGCAGTTTTGCAAGGAAGAATGAGCAAAAATCCCAGTGGTAAGATGTGGCAAGCTCATAGAGACATCCAAAGCGACTTGGAGCTGTGATTGCCGCAAAAGGTGGCTCTACAAAGTATTGACTTTAGGGGGGTGAATAGTTATGCACATTGACTTTTTCTATTACTTTGTCCTTTTTGTTTTTTGCTTCAAAATAAAAATAATTTTTTTTCAAAGTTGTGGGCATGTTCTGTAAATTAAATGATGCAAATCCTCAAACAATCCATGTTAATTCCAGGTTGTGAGGCAGCAAAATACAAAAAATTCCAAGCTTTTGCAAGGCACTGTATATGTTGGAGGAGTGCATCTCTCACCTCCAGAATTCAAAATTGGTAGGTTCCTCCTGTGTCGTAGCGCCCTGAATGACTTCTGACCCGAACTTGGAACAGATCTGGCTGGAACAGAGGGTGTCAACAAGACCGTATATATTGGGTAAGGGCTTCTCTCACCTCCAGGCTTCTACAATGGTCGGTTCCTCTTGTGCCATGGAGCCATGAGTGACTTCTGAGACAAGCTTTATGCAGATATGGTGGGCAAAGGTATCTTTCACCTCACCTCCAGAATTCCACATTGGTAAGTTATTCCTGTGCCATGGAGAAACTTCTGACCTGAACTTGGAACAGACCTGACCTGGAACTTGTAATATAGGGTGACGGCAAGGTCTTATATGTTGGAGGAGTGCATCTCTCAGCATATATATTATGACACTGTCACCAAAATCCTGTTTTCACCCCAGGGAATACTAAATCCGATTGGATGCAAATTTACGTAAATAAAAACAAAATATTTGAAGGATATCAAACTTAAAATAATGGGAATTTTTAGAAACAAATCATCCATCTGATCTGCCCATTTTATCTACCGGATAATTAAAGGGTCTGGTAATGGCACAGTTTTGATAACTTTTAAGTTAAGATCAACAAAAACACTTTTTAGTTTATTGGATTTAAATACCAAAATGGATTTTGTGTGAGGCAACTGACACTAACAATTGCTGTTTTGACTTCTTCTAGGACACATACACAGCAAGGCTGCCATATTGTAACAGGTTCACTTTCCTAATGACTTCTTGTAGGAAGCATATATAGCAGGGCGGCCATATTGTAACAGGTTCACCTTCCTAATGACTTCTTGTAGGGCACATACATAGCAAGGCGGCCATATTGTAAAAGGTTCACCTTCCTAATGACTTCTTGTAGGACACATACATAGCATGGCGGCCATATTGTAACAGCATCACCTTCCTAATGACTTCATGTAGGACACATACACAGCAGGGCGGCCATATTGTAACAGCATCACCTTCCTAATGACTTCTTGTAGGACACATACACAGCAGGGCGGCCATATTGTAACAGCATCACCTTCCTAATGACTTCTTGTAGGACACATACATAGCATGGCAGCCATATTGTAACAGCATCACCTTCCTAATGACTTCTTGTAGGACACATACACAGCAGGGTGGCCATATTGGAACAGGATTACCTTCCTAATGACTTCTTGTAGGACACATACACAGCAGGGCGGCCATATTGTAACAGCATCACCTTCCTAATGACTTCTTGTAGGAAGCATACATAGCAGTGCGGCCATATTGTAAAAGGATCACCTTCCTAATGACTTCTTGTAGGACACATACACAGCAGGGCGGCCATATTGGAACAGGATTACCTTCCTAATGACTTCTTGTTGGACACATACACAGCAGGGCGGCCGTATTGTAACAGGATCACCTTCCTAACAACTTCTTGTTGGATACACACACTGCAGGGCAGCCATATTGTAACAGGATCACCTTGCTAATGACTTATTCTAGGACACATACACAGCAGAGCGGCCATATTGTAACAGGATCCTCTTCCTAATGACTTCTTGTAAAACAAATACCTAGAAGGCGGCCATATTGTAACAGGATTACCTTCCTAATGACTTCTTGTAGGACACATACATAGCAGGGCGGCCATATTGTAACAGGATCACCTTCCTAATGACTTCTTGTAGGACCCATACACAGCAGGGCGGCCATATTGTAACAGGATTACCTTCCTAATGACTACTTGTAGGTCACATACCTAGAAGGCGGCCATATTGTAACAGGATTACCTTCATAATGACTTATTGTAGGACACATACATAGCAGTGCAGCCATATTGTAACAGGATCCCTTTCCTAATGACTTTTTGTAGGACAACTACACAGCAGGGCGGCCATATTGGAACAGGATTACCTTCCTAATGACTTCTTGTTGGACACATACACAGCAGGGCGGCCGTATTGTAACAGGATCACCTTCCTAACAACTTCTTGTTGGATACACACACTGCAGGGCAGCCATATTGTAACAGGATCACCTTGCTAATGACTTATTCTAGGACACATACACAGCAGAGCGGCCATATTGTAACAGGATCCTCTTCCTAATGACTTCTTGTAAAACAAATACCTAGAAGGCGGCCATATTGTAACAGGATTACCTTCCTAATGACTTCTTGTAGGACACATACATAGCAGGGCGGCCATATTGTAACAGGATCACCTTCCTAATGACTTCTTGTAGGACAACTACACAGCAGGGCGGCCATATTGTAACAGGATTACCTTCCTAATGACTTCTTGTAGGTCACATACATAGCAGGGCGGCCATATTGTAACAGGATCACCTTCCTAATGACTTCTTGTAGGACCCATACACAGCAGGGCGGCCATATTGTAACAGGATTACCTTCCTAATGACTTCTTGTAGGTCACATACCTAGAAGGCGGCCATATTGTAACAGGATTACCTTCATAATGACTTATTGTAGGACACATACATAGCAGTGCAGCCATATTGTAACAGGATCCCTTTCCTAATGACTTTTTGTAGGACAACTACACAGCAGGGCGGCCATATTGTAACAGGATTACCTTCCTAATGACTTCTTGTAGGACACATACCTAGAAGGCGGCCATATTGTAACAGGATCACCTTCCCTAATGACTTCTTGTAGGACAACTACACAGCAGGGCGGCCATATTGTAACAGGATTACCTTCCTAATGACTTCTTGTAGGACACATACCTAACAGGGCGACCATATCGTAACAAGATGACCTTCCCTAATGACTTCTTGTAGGACAACTACACAGCAGGGCGGCCATATTGTATCAGGATTACCTTCCTAATGACTTCTTGTAGGATACATACCTAGAAGGCGGCCATATTGTAACAGGATCACCTTCCTAATGACTTCTTGTAGGACACATACATAGCAGTGCGGCCATATTGTAACAGGATCCCTTTCCTAATGACTTTTTGTAGGACACATACCTAACAGGGCGACCATATCGTAACAAGATGACCTTCCCTAATGACTTTGTGTAGGACACATAGCTAGAAGGCGGCCATATCGTAACAAGATGACCTTCCTAATGACTTCTTGTAGGACAACTACACAGCAGGGCGGCCATATTGTATCAGGATTACCTTCCTAATGACTTCTTGTAGGATACATACCTAGAAGGCGGCCATATTGTAACAGGATCACCTTCCTAATGACTTCTTGTAGGACACATACATAGCAGTGCGGCCATATTGTAACAGGATCCCTTTCCTAATGACTTTTTGTAGGACACATACCTAACAGGGCGACCATATCGTAACAAGATGACCTTCCCTAATGACTTCGTGTAGGACACATAGCTAGAAGGCGGCCATATCGTAACAAGATGACCTTCCTAATGACTTCTTGTAGGACAACTACACAGCAGGGCGGCCATATTGTAAAAAAATCACCTCGTTGACTTGTTTCTTTCAACTCTATCCTCTGGTCATACATCTGCACAAATTGTCGTAGCGCAAAGATGCCCCCCCCCCCCTTATTACTGTATGTAACCTCTCCATATAACTTTTGTATTGTTTAGGATAATCTTTCCATATAACTCCCCTATTGTCATATATAATGCCTCTTATTGCTGTGTGTAACCTCCCCATATAACCTCTGCATTGTTCTGGATAAGCTTTTCATATAACTCCCCCATTGCCATATATAACTCATCTTATTGTTGTATATAACCGCTCCATATAACTTCTCTATTACTTCATATAACTTGCCTTTTGCCCTATATAACACCCAAATATAATCCCTCTTGTCGCTGTATATAACTTCTCCATATAAATCCTATTTCTCCATAAAATCTCTTTATATGACTCCCGTTATTAACTCCTATTATTGCTGTATGTAAAATCTCTATATAACTCCTCCTATTGCTATATACGACCTCTTCATATAACTAATCCATTGCTGTATGTAACCTCTATGTATAACTCACATATTGCCATATATAACTTTTCCACAAAACTCCTATTGCTACAAATAACCTCTCCATATAACACCTGTTCCTGTTTATAACCTCTCATTCAACTCCTCCATATAACTATTCTATTGCTTCATATAACATTTCCATTTAACTCCTCGCTATATATAACACCTCCTATCACTGTATATAACCTTTTCATGGCAGTTAAAGGTTAATTTCTGTATAGACCCCCTTGGTATGTAGGTGGTATATAGGGATACCGTGAGGATCTCTACAGAACCCCATGGTATCCCTCTTAACTGTCTATATACCATGGGGTTCTACACAGAAATAAACCCCTGACTGTCATTAGGGCCTATATAGACCCTGTGGCAGCCTACAATTATCTCCTAAAGTGTCAATGGGGTCCTCAATGACCCCTATGGAACTCCTAGTATAAACCACTAAATACTACTAAAAAAACAAACAAAAATAAACATTACAACCCCCAATAAGTTACAAAAAAATAAAAAAACACTAAATTACAAAAATGTAATATCTAAATTACAAAAAATATAAAAGTAATCACAATTAACTAAACAGCAATTATTAAAAAAAAGTAAAATTAAAATAAAAACAGATGAAAAATGTAAAATAAAATAATATTAATAACCCTTTCCTACCCAAATGATGATCCAGCAATGATCATCGATACCCTGCTCCTCACCCTTCTGCCCTGGACTAGATGGGTGGACTAGATGGTTTGACCAGAGTGGGGAACCATCTTCCTGGGGTAGATGGCTTGTATCCAGAGAAGAGGGACTCCCCTCTAATCAGGGAACCTAGCAGAGGGTAGTGTGCTGGTTAGTGAGTTCATGATGCCCTGTAAATGGGGATGGGATATCCCTGGTACTCAACTGTTTGTTGGCAGGGTGAAGTATACGTTCCCTAGCCAACCTTCTCTCGAGTAGAGGTATCTTTATTTAGTCGGAGAGGAGTCGGCTAGTGAACAATGGGTGAATCAAAGGGATATCACTTAAAAAGCAATTGACATCACTTGACTTTTGTCAATTGAAACAAAGTGTCTCAGTTGTTGTCTGATGACCTGGTTAACTATACTTGATGACCCAATCACATTCGTAGACACTTAGAAGTCTATCAAACCCGTTCTACCGCTTACCAAAAGTTTGAATCCATCCAGGATCCTAGCCCAACCCTGGGTCTGAGAGCAAACTGGGATCATGGTTAGGTACTGGAAGTGGCTACTGGTTGCCCTTTAAAATATTTGTATTGTCCCTATGCCAAATAATTGTAAAATTGACCCCAAGTGCACTGGGCTTATTGTGGTCCTATACCCATAATAAAGTGATGTAGTACTTTGTTAGGAATGTATTTGTGGCTATTCCAATAGCCTTAGTACGTGCACAACATGGCTAGGATACATAGTGGTTTGGTTGCCGGCCCAGACGACCAGTAATTCTGACTGTTGTGACACACACTGTCTCCTCTGCTGCCATCACTAAATATGAGTTGGGTCCTCCCACCATTACAGTGAGAATTCCATATTGAATTCTTAACCACTCAAATTGATGTCCTTGGATGTTGATTTCCGATTGCCCCTTGTAATTTGGGAATACTCATTATGTATTGAGTACTGGCAAAGGGACATCTTACATACTGGAATAGACTTAAGAAACCATGAAAAATAAGAAATTAAAGATTATTTAATGTTGGTAGCATTTTAAATATGTTGCCTAATAATGTACTTCATAAATATATAGGTGTAAAGGACCAGTGTATCTTTGGAAAAATGTCATATGTTTGTGAAGTGTGTACCAGATTAACAAAACGCATTGGAAGGTTTGATCATGAGACTAAAGATTAAATATTTTGGCCTTATCATGAGAACACCGGATTCCCTACAGAAGACTAGGGAAGACTAGGAATAAAAAGCACAAGATGAATGGGACAACGGTGGCAGAGTTTAATAGATGAAGTAATTGAAGCACAGAACATGAACTTGATGAAGCTCAGAGGGCAGTGGTCGACTGATGTTCCTGGCGTGCTGCAGTCCATAAGGTCATGGATAGTTGGACATGACTGAATAACTAAATAAAAACAAAGCAATGGGCACGCAATTACATTTAGGTCACATCTTCATTATAGCAAAAATATGCCATTTTGTGTCTTCCACACCTCATATTGGCTTGGTGATGAAGTGTATGTTATGCTAATTGTTGTTGTTCTATTCAATAATTAAAGACTGAAGGGTATTCCAGTACAGGATACCTTCACTCTCCATCCGATAGGTTCAGTAGATGCTCTGTAGAACCACCCATGCCTTAAAAAAGAAGTATCACTATCATGACAGCTTCCATGCTCATACAAATTAAGATTTTCTTGGAAAATGGTAATGTTGCTAGTATGTTACTTCACACAGTGACCCTTTAAAAAACTTTCAACTTTACTTTGTTTAACTACAAAAATAATGTATGAATTATGATTTATATATAGAACAGAAAAAAATCTTAAATTAAATCCATATAAAGCTGTAGCTATAGTGTTGTTCGAAGGTCCGGGCCAACCACATGCAAGAGCTTTTGTAGTTCGAGTTCAAATTATGCCATGGGTAAAAAATTCTCCAGTTGTTGTAGACAAAATACTTCCAGCAGTGTTCAAAATCTAAAAGAGTAAAAAAAATGTAATTAATATTTTTAGGTAAATATTTTCCACTATTTTGTGGAGAAAATAGTCAATACCCTGTTTAGTAACTACTATTTTATGGGCATACATTTTATTATTAAAATCTTTGATTTGTGTGGTTTGCATCTTTTTGGAACATATTTTTTACATTTATGATATTATTTTATAGACCTATTTTTGATAATGTCCTGTGATTTATTTTTAATGTGCTTAATTTTTCTTCACTTTTTTTGGCTAGTATTTTATGTCTAGTTTTATAGATATACTGTTTGACCTTTTTTTTTTTTTTCTTGAACATATTTTTAACAATTTATGGTTACATAGTTACATAGTTACATAGGGCCTCATTCTATTATCGGCCGTAGGAGATGCAGGGCCACAAGGACCGGCCGCAAGCTATTCTGCTATTCTATTCCCTTCCGGCCGGGGATTCCATCAGGCTTGCGGCCTGCGCCTTGTTATCCCTTGCGGCCGCAGGCGCCGGAGGAAAGCCTTTGATCTTAAACGGCAGCAAGACTTTCAGCCGCAAGCAAATCCTGGTTGCTATTCAATTGCTCCGGGAACCCTCTCTGCAAGGCTCAAACGGAGCCGCAGCTTACTTGCAGAAAAAAGGTCCCGCAGGCACACAATTAAGCACATTATAAAGCCATAATAAAGCCATCCTGCACTCTGAGGAGACTATAAAGTGATTGTAGGTGTTAGCATTCATAGCACAACAGTCCCCTACACTCAAATCCGTAAATACATTTTATTTTAATTTAAATCAAATATCCATGGAAAAAGTCCAGAGGGCTTTGAGCACCTCAGACCCGCCCACGCTGCGGCCGGAAAATAAACAGTTAATGTAATCTCAGATTTGGGCTGATGTGCAAGCTTGAGAGGGGGTTGCTATTAATCCTCATGTCCCCCATTATGATCCCTAGCATTTACAGAGCTTTACAGTGCCGTCTTGAATTTATTTTTGCTTTTAAAGATTTCTGAGCTTACGGCCGGTTGCAAGATATGCGGCCGGCCGTAAGGGGATATCCTTGCGGCGCCGTATAATTGAATTGCAAGGTAACGGGAGCCCCGCAAGGAATCGCGGCTTTGCGGCCGATTTATGGCCGATAATAGAATGAGGGCCCTAGTAATTAAAGAAGTAATTAAGAAAAAAGACTTTCAGTCCATCAAATTCAACCTTTTAAGATCTCCTCTGATCTGCAATATGCAGATTAAATATTTATTAATTAATTAGTTGTTAATTATTTATTAATCAATTATATTATTTTTATTTACACAATTTTGATAATGTTTGTGATTGTTATTTTAGGGTCATATTTGATATATTGTTTGATATATGTGGTTTGTATTTTCTTTGAACATATTTTGACATTCATGGCTAGATTTTGTGGACACATTTTTTGATAGTGTTCTGTAATTATTATTTTAGGGAGATATTTTTATTTCTTAAAATCTTCTTTGTGCTTGGTGTTTTCTTTTTTACTTTTTTTGGATAGTAATTTAGGTCTATTTCTAGAGAAATATTATTTTATCTATGTGGTTTGTAGTTTTTTGGAACATATTTTTGACTTTTATGGTGAGTATTTTTATGAACACATTTTTTTCGATAGTGATCACCAGTATTTTAGGGACTTATTTTTATTTTTTTTAAATCTGCTTTGTGCCTGGTACATTTTCACCCTTTTTGGCTAGTATTTTAGATCTATTTTTAGAGACATATTGCTTGATCTGTGTGATTTGTATTTTATGAGCATATTTTTTACTTTTATAACTAGTATGCTTAGTGATATATTTTTGATAAATGAAATGTTATGTGACTAGTTTTTTAGAGACATATTTTTTTTAAATCTTTTTTGTACTTGCCATTATTTTCCTTTTTTGGCTCGTAGTTTAGATCTAGTTTTAGACATATTGTTTGTATTGTATTTTTTATTTCAACATTTTTTATTTTATTGGACACATTTTTTTATAATTTTTTGTGACTAGTATTTGAGGGTCATATTTTTATTATTTCAAATCTTATTTGTACCTGGTATATTTTATCATTTTTTGGCTAGTATTTTAGACTTATTTTTATAAATATTATTTGATCTGTATGGTTTTTATTTTTTGAACATATGTTTGATTTTTATGGGTAATCTTTTTAGTGACACATCTTTTGACAAATGATAAATGATAATGATCTGTGAGTAGTATTTTTACTGGCACCTTTTTTGATAATGTTCTGTGATTAGTATTTTAAGAAGTTATGGGGGAAAGAAGCTCACAACCAAATCCTAGTGCAGATGAATCTTATTTATTAAATAGGAAAACACTGTAATGGTGCAGCATATACATCAATATAATAAGTGTATAAACAAGAATATAATAATAATCCACTCACATTTTATTACTTTGTAAACAGAGGTAAGTTGTTCAGCTATCGCAAGTCTCCATCAGTGGATAATCTGAATCATTTGCTAGATCACACAGATCACATGATCCTCCTGAATATGGGGTAAAATATGGTGTTGTGTATGCTTGGGTTTTTTATATATGTCCAATGACACCGTTGAGGCCTACCCAAGGAGCCCCTTCCTTTGGGTAATCAAATGTCCCTGGTTGATTTATTATCTGCCATCATCTAGTCCATTAGTGTGGATTTTGCTTTTTACCAACACCTTTTTGGGTTTAGGTGTTAGTGTATGCTATAGTGAACATGTTTTTTAGTCTTGGCATCCGTTCCAAAAGGGAATCAATATACACTGGCTGATCAACCAGGGACATTTGATTACCCAAAGGAAGGGGCTCCTTGGGTGGGCCTCAATTGTGTCATTGGACATATATAAAAAACCCACGCATACACAACACCATATTATACCCCATATTCAGGAGGATCTTGTGATCTGTGTGCTTGACATCTAGCAAATTTGCCTATGATCCAGATTATCCACTGATGGAGGCTTGTGAAAGCTGAACAACTTACCTCTGTTTACGAGGTAATAAAATGTGAGTGGATTATTATTACATTCTTGCTTATATACTTATTATATTGCTGTATGCTGCACCATTACAGTGTTTTCCTATTTAATAAGACTCATCTGCACTAGGATTTGGTTGTGCGCTTCTTTCCCCCATACCTTCTTCTATTTCATACAAGTCCTGTTGTGACCAGAACTATAAAGAAGCAGCCTACCAACCACTAGCAGAGACACTTTTTTTGCGTCCACGGACTATATATGCCAATCTTTGGCACTACAAAAGAGAGGAGTATTTCCAAGGATCTGAGATAAGACACTATTTTGACTGATATCCAACTATATCTCTCAGATGGCATATTAGATGCTCCTATAAGGAGACTCACATTGAGAGTATCTATTTGGTGGATTGGTTACTGATGTCGTTTGTGACATCTTCAACGCTGCCACCACCCATAATCAGAGAAATATATATTTATGTAGCTGTCGATCTTTTCATGTATAATTATAGATACTTCCATATATAGTACTAATATAGATATATGTGGATTTATCAAAGGGTCATAGATAATGTCCATCTAGAATAGATCTCATTAATGTGAGGATCTAGAAATACTATCACATAATTATTGGCTTGTATAGCGCTGTGATTTAATTCACACATTGTCTATCTAGTGTGAATTAGTTAATTAATTTCCTTTTAGTATTTTAAGGTCATATTTTTATTTTTATTTTAAATTTTACTTTCACTTGTTGTTGGCTAGTTTTTTAGATCTATTTTTAGAGACATGCTATTTGATATTGTTTTTTTGTACTTTTTTTGAACATATTTTTGACGTTCATGGCTAGTACTTTAATCTACATTTTTATAATATTCTGTGATTCATATTTAAATTTTTAATTCTGCTTTCTGTCTGGTGTATTTTCACCTATTCTTTGGCTGGTATTTTAGATCTGTTTGTAGAGACATATTGTTGGATCTGAATGATTTGTATATTGGAACACATTTTTTACCATTTATGATTAGTATTTTTATGGACACAGAAGAATTAGAATTTAAGGGACATGTTCTTTTTTTTAAATCTTTTTTGTATCTGACATTTTTTTTTTTACCTTTTTTGGCTTGTAGTTTAGATCGAGTTTTAGAGACATATTGTTTGATTAGTGTGGTTTGTACTTTTTTCCACATTTTTTACTTTTATGACTAATATTTTATTGGGGAACTTTTTTTGCTATTGTGCAGGGATTTTCCAGGTGGAGGAGAGGATGTAGCTAGTTCATTGATATGAACTCGCTATACAACATCTTGGGGGCTGCTTCAAGGAAATTGCAAGTATTGAGTTAATGATGGCATATATATAAGCAGATTTTTTCTTCCTCCATATATATTTAGCTTTTTATTTTTTCTAGATACATTCAATATTCATACTACCTCCCCTTGTATATTTGTGTTGAGTAATCCCAGCACATTGTTCTTTGTTTTTAGTTTTGTTTTTTATCAGTGCTATTTCCTATTAGTAATCCTAGGATTAGCATATGAGGATTACCTGATCATCATCTGATTTGAGATTTTAGTTTGGTTATTTTACCAATCTAATTTGTTATTTTTCTATAATATTTGATACACTGTATGGATTTCCAACTTGATCCAGCGATTATGTAGGATTATATATATACTAATATTCCTTTTTTCATCAGGTGTTATATTATCAGGTGTTATATTATATGGCTATATATATAGGTCCTCATTCAATTGCAATTTTGCCAATTGAATAGGGCTCTATATAAGCACATAAAATATTTTTTTGACAGAAGTTCTTAGTTAGTGAAAACCTTGCTTTTGGATAGAAGTTCAGTAACTAAAAAGTTCTGTAAAAAAATATGCTATGTGCTTATATAGAGCCCTATTCAATTCGCCAACTTGCAATTGAATGAGGCTCATAGTATTTATTGCATTAAGGATAGCACTGTTTTTTAACATCACTCGCTATTTTCGCTAATAATACAGTTATTAATTAAAGTAAGTGTTAAGCACTAGAGAGCCTCAGGTCACATATTAACTAATATTTTAATGTACACATTTTTTGATAATGCTCTGTGACTAGTATTTTTTTTAAAAAAAGATTGGGTTCGTTACACCTTGGTTTTCTGCACTAGAATCTCCCCCCCACCCTTCTTCTTTTTGTATACTACTTAGACACAACAGTGAACTGTGTTTTCAGAGAAGCAGCACGCCTAGCAAATGACCAATATATTTAATTATTGAACATATTATTCGTATTTAAACAAAAGAATACAAGATCAAGAATAAGTGACTGTTGACCCTAAAACTAAAACATGAGGAGCGCTAAAGAGTACCACAGGGATATAACTGTAACATTTTTATCTTTGATAGTATTTGAGGGACATCTTGTTTATTTTTTTAAATCTTATCTTTACCTGATATTTTTTCACCTTCGGCTAGTATTTTTGATTAATTTTTGGAAATATTATTTGATCGGCATGGTTTGTATTTTTTTTACATATTTTTTATTTTTGTGACTAGTCTTTTTAGTGAAAAAATTTTGATAAATGATAATGATCTGTGAGTCGTATTGTTTGACACATTTTTGATAGTGTTCTGTTACTAGTATTTTTGGGACATATTTTTATTTTCCTTTTCAATCTTCTTTGTAATCGGTATTTTTTCACCTATCTTTGGCTTGTGTTGTAGATCTATTTTAGCGACATATTATTTGATCTGTTTTTTGTACTCTTTTGAACATATTTTTGACATTTATGTCTAATATTTTAATCAAATTATTTTTCTATAATAGTCTGTGATTCATTTTTAGGACATTATTTTAATTTTTAACTCTGTTTTGTATATTTTCACCTATTTTTTTTATTTGTATCTTAGATTTTAGAGACTTATTGTTTGTGGTGGTTTGTATTTTTTTAGCACATTTTTTACTTTTATGACTAGTATTTTTAGGGAAATATGTTTAATAATGGTATGTGGTTAGTATTATACGGACATATAATTTATCCTGTTTCCTGGCTATTGTTTTAATTACTTTTTGTTACCCTTTTATGTGTCTAGTGCATATTTTTGACTCTACATTCAGATAAGTATTACATATTTGTTGTTTTCCAGTATATTTGATAATATTGTGTGGCTAGTATTTTTATAGACATTTCTAACGCTTATTTGTTGCTAGTCATTTTTTGTTAATGTTCTGTATTTATATAATTTTTATATAACTTTCCTGTTGGCTGGCACAGTGGCACCCATTGGCCACTAGGCGGCATGGCCAAAAGTGTCCGTGAATTTCTTCAGTCTAAAGCGTACAATCTGCCAATACCTGAACCCTAACCCTCACGAAACCACTCAAATTAAGACTTAACAAACCTAACCTCACTCACCCTAACACCCCCAGCCTAACACCTAACCCCCAGCCTAAAACATAACCCCCAGCCTAATACCTAACCCTAATGCCCCCAGCCTAAAACCAAACCCGAATCCCCTCAGCCTAAAACCTAACATTAAACCCTAAGAAATTCAAAGACATTTTCGGCAGTGCCACCTAGTGTGCAATGGCCACCACTGCACATGGCCAATCTGCAGGAAAGGTCCTATTTTTTACCTCATTAATTTTTTTTTTAATTACATTTTTATGATAAGGTTTACATTAGCAATTAGCATACCATCCACCCCCATCCTTTCAGAACTTGTGGATTGATGGAAGATCCAGACAGACCCTCGAGACATTGATGATGATTGGGTGAAGATTACACTTTAAGACATCAAATTGATCCTTGAGTGTTGCAGTCAAAAATTACCTGAGAGAGACATCACACGTATAGAGACTCCATTTCTTTGTAACTCCCTTATTTTGCTTTCAGAAGTGAGTTTATAGACCTTTGAAAATCGAATTTTCAGTTTGAGTTTAGGATTATTAGGAAGGAAACTATTCAGAAGCCTCGTCATACAGTGATCACATGGACTCCATGAGAGGTACCAGACCACCGTGCAGTCTCTCCAGGTCTTCTGAAACACCTCATCAATGAAGATCATCTCTGCGTGTTTCCCGTCGGAGTTTGTGAAGTTGTCGAATGAAATGAGTTTCCCATGACAATACACCTTATAGCAGAGGTGAGTGGCGGGAGGATTGGTGTGTGGGGCATAATGGGATTTGAAGGTTGAGGAAGTCATGCGAGTCATCACTAAGGAAAAAATACAAACCCGTTGATCATCAAAAAGAAGATAAGAACAGTCTGGATATATATTTACATATCCTCAATATACCGTCCCTCTTCCTTTATTTTGAAGTACTTGACCTGATAATGTGGATTTTGTTTTTCAAAATGTATTATAAATTATTATTGGTGTCTAACAACAACTATTACATTAATATTCAATCTTTCTTCAATTTTGTTGAAAATCACAACTCTAAATGGAAAACTTCCCAATAGAAGAGCAATCCCCAGAAGCAAACCTCTCAGGATAAAGGCAGAGTAGGAGCCTGTGATGGAATCTCCCATGGCACAAGTCAGCTACATTTATATTTTTCATAGACTACATAGTTTCTAATGTTAGCCTGTGATGTACTATAATAATATATATATTTCGTGTTTTGTTGCCTCACAACCTGGACTTAACATGGATTGTTTGAGGATTTATTATCTAATTTACAGAACACGCCCACAACTTTGAAGATGTTTTTTTTTTATTGTGAAGCAAACAACAAATAGGACAACATAACAGAAAAGTCACTGTGCATAACGATTCACCCCCTAAAGTCAGTACTTTGTAGAGCCACCTTTTGCGGCAATCACAGCTCCAAGTCGCTTTGGATAAGTGTCTATGAGCTTGCCACATCTTACCACTGGGATTTTTGCCCATTCCTCCTTGCAAAACTGCTCCAGCTCCTTCAAGTTGGATGGTTTGCGCTTGTGAACAGCAATCTTTAAGTCTGACCACAGATTTTCTATTGGATTGAGGTCCGGGCTGTGACTATTCCATTCCAACACATTTACTTTTCCCTTTAAACCACCCAAGTGTTGCTTTAGCAGTGTGTTTGGGGTCATTGTCCTGCTGGAAGATGAACCTCCGTCCTAGACTCAAATCACACACAGAGTGGTACAGGTTTTGCTCAAGAATATCCCTTTATTTAGCAACATCCATCTTTCCCTCAACTCTGACCAGTTTCCCATCCCCACAGCATGATGCTGCCACCACCATGTTTCACTGTGGGGATGGTGTTCTTTGGGTGATGTGAGGTGTTGGGTTTGCTCCAGACATAGCGTTTTCTTTGATGGTCAAAATGTTCAATTTTAGTCTCATCAGACCAGAACACCTTCCTCCATACATTTTGGGAGTCTCCCACATGCCTTTTCGCAAACTCAAAACATGCCATTTTGGTTTTTGCTGAAAGTAATCGCTTTCTTCTGGCCACTCTGCCATAAAGCCCAACTCTATGGAGTGTACGGCTTATTGTCGTCCTATGTACAGATACTCCAGTCTCTGCTGTGGAACTCTGCAGCTCCTCCAGGGTAACCTTAGGTCTCTGTGCTGTCTCTCTGATTAATGCCCTCCTTGCCCGGTCCGTGAGTTTTGGTGGGCGTCCGTCTCTTGGCAGGTTTGCTGTTGTGCCATGTTCTTTCCATTTGGTTATGATAGATTTGATGGTTCTCCTGGGGATTATCAAAGATTTGGATATTTTTTTATAACCTAACCCTGACTTATACTTCTCAACAACATTGTCCCTTACTTGTTTGGAGAGTTCCTTGGTCTTCATGGCAGTGTTTGATTAGTGGTGCCTCTTGCTTAGGTGTTGCAGCCTCTGGGGCCTTTAAAAAAAGATGTGTATATGTAATGACAGATCATGTGACACTTAGATTGCACACAGGTGGACATCATTTCACTAATTATGTGACTTTTGAAGGTAATTGGTTGCACCAGAGCTTTTTTATGGGCTTCATTACAAAGGGGGTGAATACATACGCACGTGCCAATTTTCTGTTTTCTTTTTCTAAAAAATAGTTTTATGTATATATTTTTCTAATTTCACTTCACCAACTTAGACTATTGTGTTCTGATCCATCATATATAATTCAGATTAACAAAACATTGAACTTAAGGCTGTAATGTAACAAAATAGGTAAAAAGTCAAGGGGGGTGAATAGTTTTGAAAGGCACTGTATATATTTATATATATATATTACATATATTTATGTTATATTTTGATTTATACCACACAAAATGCACCAAATACAATGATATCTCACCCTACTATTATGTTATGGTGTCAAATTGTAAATGCAAAACTTATAAATAACAATAATTTCTTATAGTCAAAATAAATTTTGAATTATTTTTAAGTTTTTCAAAATGTTTTCTCAGTAATAAAACTATCAATATCAATTTACATTAAGAGGGTAAGGGGAGACAGCGAAAAAAGCTCCTGGTGTATATTTCTTGGATATTAGGGGACAAACACCACACACGTATGTAAATGGTGGTCACCTTGCTCTACCTCAAGGTAGGAGGTAGTATAAAGGCGTTGTATGTGGAGTACCTGTTGGATTGTTAGTCCCGTGCGTCTGGGCCGCGATTGTTGTTGATGGACCAGCGTTCCTGGTTGTTTTAGTGGTGCTTTTTAGATTATATAATCTTACACATACTCTTGATTGAATTAAATATTTTATTAAACGCGTTCCGCTGATATTCCTGCAGCTTTTTCAGTGATTAGACACTCTCACAGCAAGTTCTGTAGCTTGTTTCTGCTTAGAAATGTGTGTTGACACGTTTATTTCCGCGTTATATTGATCCCAGGAATCAAGGATTTAATGCATATCAGGCCACCCACATGGACTAGAACAGTTTATTTATTGAATTTTATTGATGTCTACATTTCTGGATTGCGAGTCCGATTGCAAATCAGACTTCTAAAAACCAGTCGATTGTAGTCTAAACTCCATGTTTTACTGTCTCATTTATTACTGGCTATGTCTAAAATGTAACTTACAGGCTTGCTTAATTGCTACGTACGGGTTCATGGTTTACGGTTTTATGCTTTAGCCCTGTAATTGTGGGCTTGAGTCAAATAAATACAGCTGGAATTGTAATACATTTCTAATCCGGAGACAGACGCGCTTGCAATTGGATGGAGGCCATGTTTCTAAAAATGGATTTTTCTTTAATTTCTGCTGTTTTTAATATTCAATCTGAAGAAAGAAAGGAAGGAGGGAAGGAATGAATGAAAAGAAAGAGGAAAGGGAGGGACTGAGGAAAGCAAGCAAGGAAGGGAGGAAGGAAAAGAAGGAAGTTATGGAAGAAGGAAGGAAGAGAGAAAAGGTAAGATAGGAAGAAAGCAAAGGGAATCTAAAGTTTGCTGAATTTCTTGCATTTGCAAACTGTTTTCTTTGAATGTTGACACTCCCAAACATACACTCACACAAACACACTCACACAGACACTCACACAGACACTCACAAACTCACCAACAATCACTCTCACACTCATACACTCACACAGACACTCACACTCACACACTCAACGACACTCACACAGACACTCAAACACTCACCGACACTCACACATTCTCACTCACTGACACTAATAAACTCAGACTGACTCACAGACATACACACTCACTCACTCACTCACACAAACATACACACTTACTTACACAAACACAGACTCACTCACACAGACATACACACTCACTCACACAGACACAGACTCAACACAGACATGCAACCTCACACAGACATACACACTCACTCACACAGACATACACACTCACTCACACAGACATACACACACTCACACACACACATTCACACAGACATACACACTCACTCACAGAGACATACACACACTCACACAGTCATACACACACTCACATAGACATACACACTCACACATACATACACACACATTCCCACAGACACAGTCTCACTCACACAGACAGACACACACTCACACACTGTCTCACTCACACAGACATACACACTCACTAACACAGACATACACACACTCACACAGACATACACACTTACTCACTCACACAGACATACACACACCCACACAGACATACACTCACACTCACTCACTTACACAGACAGACACACACTCACACACTGTCTCACTCACACAGACAGACACACACACTCACACATACATACACACTCACTCAGACATACACACACTCACACAGACATACACACACACAGACATACACACTTACTCACACAGACATACACACACTCACACATACATACACACTCACTCAGACATACATACACTCACACAGACATACACACACACAGACATACACACTCACTCACACAGACATGCACACTCACTCACACACACACACACTCACACAGACATACACACACTCACACAGACATACACACACTCACACAGACATACACACAAAATCACACAGACACACACAAACAGACATACGCACACTCACACAGACATACACTCACACAGACAGACATACACACTCACTAACACAGACATACACACTCACTAACACAGACATACACACACTCACACAGACATACACACTCACTAACACAGACATACACACTCACTAACACAGACATACACACTCACTAACACAGACATACACACACTCACACAGACATACACACTCACTAACACAGACATACACACTCACTAACACAGACATACACACACTCACACAGACATACACACACTCACACAGACATACACACTCACTAACACAGACATACACACTCACTAACACAGACATACACACACTCACACAGACATACACACTCACTCACACAGACATACACACACTCACACAGACATACACTTACACTCACTTTCTCACACAGACATACACTCACACAGACATACACATACTCAGACAGACATACACACTCAATAACACAGACACACTAACACAGACATACACACTCACTAACACAGACATACACACACACTCACACAGACATACACACTAACTCACACAGACATTCACACACTCACACAGACATACACACAAAATCACACAGACACACACAAACAGACATACGCACACTCACACAGACATACACTCACACAGACACACACACACAAACTCACACAGACATACACATACTCAGACAGACATACACACTCACTAACACAGACATACACACTCACTAACACAGACATACACACACTCACACAGACATACACACTCACTCACACAGACATACACACTCACTAACACAGACATACACACACTCACACAGACATACACTTACACTCACTTTCTCACACAGACATACACTCACACAGACATACACATACTCAGACAGACATACACACTCAATAACACAGACACACTAACACAGACATACACACTCACTAACACAGACATACACACACACTCACACAGACATACACACTCACTCACACAGACATTCACACACTCACACAGACATACACACACACTCTCACAGACATACACACAAAATCACACAGACACACACACACACACACTCACACAGACATACACACTCACTCACTCACACAGACATACACACACCCACACAGACATACACTCACACTCACTCACACAGACATACACTTACACAGGCATACACTCACACAGACATACACTCACACAGACTTACACATACTCACACAGACATACACTCACACAGACATACACACTCACACAGACATACACTCACACACTCACACACTCACACAGACATACACTCACACAGACATACACTCACACACTCACACACTCACACAGACATACACTCACACAGACATACACTTACACAGGCATACACTCACACAGACATACACTCACACAGACTTACACATACTCACACAGACATACACTCACACAGACATACACACTCACACAGACATACACTCACACACTCACACACTCACACAGACATACACTCACACAGACATACACTCACACACTCACACACTCACACAGACATACACTCGCACAGACATACACTAACACACTCTCACACTCACACAGACATACACTCACACAGACATACACTCACAGACACACCCACACAAGCATACACTCACACAGACATACACTCACACAGACATACACTAACACACTCTCACACTCACACAGACACACCCTCACAAAGACATACACTCACACAGACATACACTCACACACTTACACTCACACAGACATACACTCACACAGACATACACTAACACACTCTCACACTCACACAGACACACCCTCACAAAGACATACACTCACACAGACATACACTCACACACTTACACTCACACAGACATACACTCACACAGACTTACACACACTCACACAGACATACACACATATTCACAAAAATGAACCCTATAGCACAGCAACCCTGTCTGGGGGTGTCATCATCACACCCAACACATTTTTTTTATTGCAAAAATCATTTGTATATTTACATGCAAATATTTTTGCTTTCTTAAAGAGAATGCTCTTCTAGCAGATGGATTCAAAACCCACCTCACTTGCATATACCTTTAAGGAAGTTAGGAAGAAGGATGGAGTGAAGAGAGAAAGGGAAAGAAGGAAAAAGGGAAGTTATGTATGGAATGAAGGAAAAATAACTAATGATAGGACAAATCAAACTAGGAAAAAGAAAAGAGGGGGAAGCATACATAGGAAAGGTAGAAAGAAGGAATCGAGGAAGGAAGGGGTAACGTGAAGCAAGGGGGAAAGTAATGTAGTAAAAGAGGAA